>CM053026.1:382193601-382728515 GCA_028564925.1 Lithobates sylvaticus
CCACTCTCTGTGGTAAAGTGCGATTTTTCTTCCACAACATCCACGTCACCTAAAAACCACAAACAAACAAAAATGGGGTGTTGGAAATGAGGCAGCCATACATGGATTAGCTTAACAGTAGCTGTGTTCTCCCACACTCACCTGTTGTGGTGACAATTTCTCCAAGTTCGATGATCTCTCCTTCCTCCTCCTCCTCCTCCTCTGCTTCTGCTCTTTCCCCTTTTTTTGGTAGGTGTTGGTTTGGGGGTTTCCTCAGACGGCCCAAGTTTTCGCTCCCCTATGAGAATGTCCAAAAGGAAGATTTAGCAACACAAGCTATTGAGGGCAGAAATAGGAAATGACAAACATTGCTTGAAAGTGACGGACACTATTTTAGTTTGGCCAGTTACAAATGTCAACTACATGAATGAAGTCACTTTGTAAAGGTGCTAAACTGACTAGCTTTTTGGTAGAAGTTTGTGTGATGGAGACCCCCTCTAGTATCCACTGGAGCACATGTGTGGAAAAGCATAATAAAAAGGGGGTTTGGGTGTCCCTGCACTAGTGCTCTAGAGTCCAGATGGGTAAACAGCTACTGAGTGACCTCTCCTTTACATTGAATAAATTGGCTTTACATTCTTGATGACATTTCTAGTGAGAACAAACTTCCTTTCCCCAAAAAAAACCCAAACATCGTATTATAAGTGGCCGAACGATCGAGGTTGCGTACGATCGAATGCACACACACACACGACCATGACAGTGGCAGAAAGATCGAGGCTGAGTACGATCGAATGCACAGACGAACCTGAAAGTGGCCATTTTGGAATGTACAACTTGGTAAAATCAAAACACAATGGAGCAGTATGCAAGCAAGAAATCAAACACAAAACACAACTACTTACTTTTTTGAAGAATTCTCTTGATCTTTCTGTACTGATCGGCCTCCCTCAGTTTCAGGTCTGACCAGCGTTTCCTGAGTTGCTCCTTGGATCGTTGTACCCCAAAATTATTGTACAGCCTTCTCACAACTTTAGACATGATCTTGGCCTTGCGGACATTGGGGTTGAGGTAAGGCCCATACTTCCATCATAGTCGCTCCTCTTTAATATGTCCACCATCTCCAACATTTCTCCAAATGACATATTGGAGGCCTTGAATTTCAGGTTCCGGGATCGGGACGTTTCTGCCTCCGGACTTTCCTCGTCCTCCTCCTCGTTGGTGGGATATTTGTGGCGCACCTGCTGTGTCCCCGCCATGTGCTCTCCCCACTACGCCGTAAAGAGAAGGGGTGGGGAATAGACGAGAAAGATCGTCAGGGGCGGGCGGAGTTTGAAGCATGCGCAGTGTATATAAAAACGTCACACGCCTGTGTCGTAGCCACGATCTGGGAGACGAGGGGAGAGAAAAACTCACACGAGACGATCGCTACAAACGAAGGTACAATTTAACGTTGGTACATAACTAGCCTAGACTGATTTGAACTTGAGGCTTCTTTATGGAGAAGATTAGGAGAGTTTAGCCTGACATAATTTATAGGGTTTGGTGTGTTGTTGTGTCTTGCAGAGATTGATATGAAGGGATTCAACGACATGAGTTTTCTCCCCCTTTCATTGCCAAATACAGGGATTTTCCCATATTGTGGCAGGGTATACACCCACATTACACCAACAAACCAAAGAGGCACGCAGCCCTGGAGGAACTTGTGGAATTTGTCAAGCCAAGGTTCCCACGGCAACTGTTGATGATATTAGAAAGAAAATTGGCAGCCTGAGGAGTGGTATATCAGGGAGAGGAAGAAGGTCGTGAAGTCTGAGGAAACTGCAACTTCAGCAGATGAGGTCTATGTCCCCAAGCTCTGGTACTATCAGAGTCTCCATTTTCTGAAGGACCAGGCTGATGTCACGGAGCCAACCTCAACTCCTCCTTCCACGCTTCCTTGCGCACAGCCCACCCCTGATGAGGCTTCCGAGGAGCAACCTGGGCCTTCCAGTATGGAAGAGGTGGAGGAGCCCAGCTTGTTCCAGGTATAGTAGTTTTGTTACCATTTATGGGAATAATGAATGATGTTCACTTAATTCAGGATCGCCAATTGCTTAGTTCCTAACGTGTTTGACATATCAACAGACAGTGGTGTGGGAGACATTTGGGGCCAGAATCTAAACTGCTGGGCTGAGAATTGTATGGTTTTCTATTTGTAAACATTTTGCACCAGTCACTAGATGAGAATTGTGTGTGTTTGATGAACAAATAACTGAAACTATGTCCCTTTTTCCTACACAGGAAGACCTCAGCCAGGAGGTGGCTGTGGAAGGTGGCAGTCAGGAGGAGGCAGGGGTTAGTGGCAGCCACCAGCTGGGTAGTGGCAGCCAAGAGGGGGCTAGGCCTCGGAGCCTGACTGACTCCCAAATCCCTCTCCTCCGCCTTCCGTACAGAAGGGCGAGAAGGGGGGGTTATGCGGCACAGTCAGCGCTCCGGATGATCAGAGAGGCTTCAGACTCCCTACATGCCACACCCGCCGACGAGGAGACCTTTGGCTCGGTGGTTGTCACAAAAATGATGGGTATGGAGGTGGGGCAACGCAACATGTGTGAGGGGCTCATCCTCCATGTCCTAAATAAGGGTAGGGCTGGGGAGATGACCCCAGGCACACATGTTTGCCATAGTTACCATGCTCCGCCTCCTCCTCCTCCTCCTCCTCCTTCTGCCACCCCACCAGCACGACAGCCACAGCGTGGAAGGAAGCGTGGAAGGAAGACCTGAGAGTGACGACCTGCAATCAGTCTGGTGTGAGAGAAGATGGAGCCTCTTGTAGTACCAGAGCCTGGGGACCTAGATGGCATCTGCTGCAGTTCCGGATACTTTGGACTTCACGACCAGATTGCACTCCCCTTAATATACGTACTCCTCAGGCCCCCAATTTTCTACGCTTGGACAATGATGGTTGCCGTGGGGGGCCAAGACTTTGCAAATTCCCCAAGTTTCACCATGGCTGCGTTCCTCTTTGGTTTGTTGGTGTGACCTAAATAAAGGTTTTTTTGATTTGAAATAATCATTGACTATTGTGTTTTACTTTGCTACAATGACAGTTTTTCTTTGAGTAGGCTGGTACATTTCACTAATCCTAAAGTAGAATTAACAAGGGGCAACAACAACAAACAACCTCCTAGTAAATTTAAGCAAGAAATACAAATGTAAATAATGTGTTTTTGGTAATTTGAGACACACAACCCCCCTCCAAAAAAAAAAAAAAAAAAAAAAAAAACATTCAAATATGTATTCCCCAAAAAAAAAAAAAAAAAAGACAAATCATGGTAAAAAAAAAAATAACAAAGATTCTTTTCCGTTCAGAGTAAAAATAAACATGTAGTGTATAAATGCTGCAAAGTAATAAAGAAGTAAGTTTGTGAGAAGTGCGGGTGAATAGGAGCAGCTAAAACATGTCATTCTTGTTGCATTGTAAAGAAAAGAGAATGCGCTGCATTAAAGACATTTTAACATTGCAGCGTGACGAATGTGCTGTGTCGATTAGGAAAGGTAGTTTTACCTGACCGAGCGCTTCCGTCACAGAATTTCTTCTGAGCATGCGTAGCACTTTGTCCGTCGGACAAGCGTACACACGCTCGGATTTGGTGTGATCGGACCGGGTTGACGGGAAATCTTTCCAGCAGGAGATAAGACTTTGTCCGACGGACAAACCGACGAACACTGTCCGATGGTGCATACACACGGTCTGATTTTTCAACAACCTTGTCCGATCGGACCAAATTGATGAAAAAGTCCGACCGTGTGTATGGGGCTTAATAGTCTAAGCTCATGTCTAAGTTTATCAAGTTGGGAGCTAATGGTAGGGTCAGGTGATTTTTTGTTTACCGAGTCCAATTTGTCTATTTGAAAAAGTAGGTCATTAAGCTGCTGGTGCTGTTGTTTCTTGGTGACACTACTTATTTTCATGAGAATTCCTCTCATGTATGCTTTGTGACAGTTCCACAGCATGAAGGGATCTGGCACAGATGGGGCGTTAGTGAGGAAGAACTCACAAAGCTCATTAGTAATTTTACGCTTATGGTCTGGATGTTCAAAAAGAAAGGTGTCGTTTTTCCATCTGTTTGCCTGTGTTTCAGTGCGGGATCCCTCCACTTCAATGGAAACTGGAGCGTGGTCTGACCACGTGATGTTGTGTACGGTGGATGCACTAACATTCTGCAAGAGAAACTTGCCTGCAACCAGAAAGAGATCAATTCTTGAGTATGTGCGGTGTACACTTGAGAAGTAGGAATAGTCCCGCTCAGTCGAGTGTTGACATTGCCACACATCATGTAGGTTTTCTAAGGCCATGAAGTGCGAAGGGGTGGCTCTTTCCCGAAGTCTTGTGGTCCCAGTCGATACGTCTAATGATTTGTTTGGTATAGCGTTAAAAACGCCACATAGTATGGTGTAACCCTTTTGCACTACATGAACCCGTTTCCAAACCTTGTTCAAAAAAGATAGTTGTTTCACATTAGGTAAATAGACATTTTGTATGGTATAGACCGTATTGTTTACCTCACATATGAGTATAATATATCTACCCAATTCGTCTGTCTCTGTATAGATATGTTTAAAAGATACAGGATCTTTTATGAGGATAGCTACCCCTCTATTCTTCTTCTTCTTTTTAGAATAAAACATTGTTGGGAAGCGTTGATGGTAAAATTTTGGGGGTTTTGAAGCAGAAAATTTTGTTTCTTGTAGACATAACATGTCACTTTGTAGAAGTCTTGCTTCTTTCCAAAGCATGTTTATTTTTTGTGGACTGTTCAGCCCCCGAACATTAAATGATGAAATTTTAAACCCCATGGTACCTTCTGTAAAGGATAAAGGTCACTGGAGTCTTTGGATCCTCAGTCCTTGTAGATAAGTAAACTCTAGTCAGAGGAGTCTGCAAGTACGTTGCATTAACAGTGAGCCAGAGTTCGAAGTGCTGTACTGTAGGGATGAGCTTCGTGTTCGAGTCAAACCCATGTTCGACTTCAACATCGTCTGTTCGCCCGTTCGGCGAATCCCGAACATTATGGGTCGTTCGCGCCAAATTTGAGTGGCGCGCCACGGCCCATAATTCACTGCAGTATCGCAGTGCGTTGCTGGCTGATGATTGGCCAAGCATGCACTATGACCCACATGCTTGGCCAATCACAGCGCCGTCTGTCTAGCGAGCCGTAATTGGCCAAAGCCAGGGTGGCTTTGGCCAATTATGGCTCAGGTGGTTTAGTACACGCCCCACACTATATAAGCCCCCTGCGTGGCGGCCTTGTGTAGTGTGTTGCGGCGGCAGAGAGAGATACACAGAGAGACAATGTGATTTCATTTAATTTTAAAGCTGTTGCGAATACAGTGGGTGTATTGTGCCATCTGCACAGTGTACACGCCTGAAGCTACCCCAATTGCTGTTGTTCTGCTCATCCTATCCGTAGGCCGCTATTGCAAATACAGTGGGTGTATTGTGCCATCTGCACAGTGTACACGCCTGAAGCTACCCCAATTGCTGTTGTTCTGCTCATCCTATCCGTAGGCAGCTGTTGCAAATACAGTGGGGTGTATTGTGCCCTCTGCACAGTTTACACGCCTGAAGCTACCCCAATTGCTGTTGTTCTGCTCATCCTATCCGCAGACAGCTGTTGCAAATACAGTGGGTGTATTGTGCCATCTGCACAGTGTACACGCCTGAAGCTACCCCAATTGCTGTTGTTCTGCTAATCCTATCCGTAGGAAGCTGTTGCAAATACAGTGGTTGTATTGTGCCATCTGCACAGTGTACACGCCCGAAGCTACCCCAATTGCTGTTGTTCTGCTAATCCTATCCGTAGGCAGCTGTTGCAAATACAGTGGTTGTATTGTACCATCTGCACAGTGTACACGCTTGAAGCTACCGCAATTGCTGTTGTTCTGCGCATCCTATCTGTAGGCAGCTGTTGCAAATACAGTGGGTGTATTGTGCCATCTGCACAGTGTACACGCCTGAAGCTACCCCAATTGCTGCTGTTCTGCGCATCCTATACGTAGGGAGCTGTTGCAAATACAGTGGGTGTATTGTGCCATCTGCACAGTGTACACGCCTGAAGCTACCCCAATTGCTGTTGTTCTGCTCATCCTATCCGTAGGCAGCTGTTGCAAATACAGTGGGTGTATTGTGCCATCTGCACAGTGTACACCTGAACTTACCCCAAATGCTGTTGGTCTGCGCATCCTATCCGTAGGGAGCTGTTGCAAATACAGTAGGTGTATTGTGCCATCTGCACAGTCTACACGCCTGAAGCTACCCCAATTGCTGTTGTTCTGCTCATCCTATCCGCAGGCAGCTGTTGCAAATACAGTGGGTGTATTGTGCCATCTGTACAGTGTACACGCTTGAAGCTTCCCAAATTGCTGTTGTTCTGCTCATCCTATCCGTAGGCAGCTTTTGCAAATACAGTGGGTGTATTGTGCCATCTGCACAGTGTAAACGCCTAAAGCTACCCCAAGTGCTGTTGTTCTGCTCATCCTATCCGTAGGCAGCTGTTGCAAATACAGTGGGTATTGCATCAAAAAATTTAATTACACGCTCCTGTTAAACAGGGGCTGAAAAATTGGGCATTAGTCACTGGTGGCGGCGCCTAGAACCAAAAATTTTGTTACAAGCTATCAGCATGATCATTGAGGAGGAAGAGGATAGTCATTCAGCATAACAGGATAGTCACTCAGCATCAGCATAAGCAGTCTTGAAGGGATCTGACTTTTCAAAAAAAAATATTCAGCCAGGTGCTTGGTAGCTAGTGGTGATCCAAGACTGATTCATTTTTATGAAGGTCAGTCGATCAACCGAGACGGTGGACAGGCGCACCCTGTGATCGGTTACAAAGCCTCCAGCAGCACTGAATGTGCGTTCCGAAAGAGCGCTGGATGCAGGGCAGGCCAGTAGTTCAATTGCATACTGAGCAAGCTCTGGCCAGTGATTCATCCTCAAGACCCAGTAACCCAGAGGTTTTTCGGTGGGAAAGGTATCCAAGTCTGACCTTGCCCCTAGGTATTCATGGACCATGTAAATCAGACGCTGGCGATGGTTGCTAGAACCGATCATACCTTGGGGCTGTGGACTAAAAAATTGTCTGAACGGATCAGTCAGACGGCCACCTTCTCCACCGCTCCTTTTGTGACTGACCCAAGCCTCAGCAACACGTTGTCCAGGACCAGGAATTGGTAACCTCCCAGTCTCTGGGAACGCGTTGCACAGACCTTTCTGCAAGGCCTCCCGAAGATGTTTCATCCTCTGCTCCCTCTGCAACGGCAAGATAAGGTCCGCAACCTTTCCCTTGTAACATGGATCAAGGAGGGTTGCCAGCCAGTAATGATCCCCCTCCTTGATCCGACGAATACAAGGATCCTTCCGCAGGCTTTGCAGGATCAGGGAGGCCATGCAGCATGGGTTAGCTGAGGCATTCGGTCCGGAGTCCTCTGGGTCACTAAGGACAACATGATCTGCAGCCACCTCCTCCCAGCCACGTACACATGTTTCTTGGGACTGTAAATCATCCCTAAAAGACTACTGCTGCTGATGCTGAGTGCCAGGCTCCACCTCCACGCTGACACAATCCTACTCCTCCTCCTCTTCCTACCTCTGTTCTGCCTCAAGTGCCCTGTCCATTATCCCATGCAGCGTGTGCTCCAACAGGTGGACAAGAGGGACAGTGTCACTGATGCATGCACTGTCACTGCACACCATCCTTGTGTCCTCCTCAAATGGTGACAGGACAGTGCATGCATCCCTGATCATGGCCCACTGGCGTGGGGAAAAAAAAACAAGCTCCCCTGTCCTGGTGCCGTAGTCGCACAGGTACTCATTGATGTCCCTCTGCTGTGTGTGCAGCCGCTGCAGCATGTCCAACGTTGAGTTCCACCTGGTGGGCATGTCATCGATTTGGCGGTTCTTGGGCAGGTTAAATTCCTTTTGGAGGTCAGCCAGCCGAGCACTGGCATTATATGACCGGTGGAAATGCACACAGACTTTCCTGGCCTGCCTCAGGACATCCTGTAAGCCCGGGTACCTGCCCAAGAACCGCTGCACCACCAAGTTAAGGACATGAGCCACACAGAGCACATGGGTCAGTGGTCCCTGTCGGAGGGCGGAGAGGAGGTTGGTGCCATTGTCGCAAACCACCATTCCTGGCTTAAGCTGGCGTGGCGTCAACCACCTCCCAGCCTGCCCCTGCAGAGCTGATAGAACCTGTGCCCCAGTGTGGCTCCTGTCCCCCAAGCACACCAGGGCAAGCACTGAATGGCATATTTTTGCCTGCATACTTGCGTAGCCCCTTGAACACCTACGGAGCATCGCTGGTTCCGAGGACAAAGCACAGGAAGAGGCCATGGAGGAAGAAGAAGGAGGGGGTGGAGGAGAGAGGTGTGTCAGAATCACCAATAGTAGCATTTTGGAGGTGTGTGGCGGAACAACCTCCAACACTACTGCACCTTGTCCTGCATCCTTCCCAGCTGCCAGAAAAGTCACCCAATGCGCCGTGAAAGATAGGTAAAGTCCCTGTCCATGCCTGCTGGACCATGAGTCAGCGGTAATATGCACCTTACCGCTGACCGTCCTGTCCAAAACATTGCCTTCCACATGCCGGTAGAGAGCCGGAATCGCCTTCCGCGAGAAAAAGTGGCTTTTGGGAACCTGCCACTGAGGAACCACACATGCCTCATGAAAGGGGCAGAGTCTACTGACTGAAAAGGCAGCAGTTAAAGTGCTAGCAATTTAGCCAAGCTAGCATTCAACCGCCGGGCTTGTGGATGGCTGGGAGTGAACTTCTTTCGACGGTGCAGCAGCTGGGGCAGGGATATTTTCCTGGTACAATCGGACGTCGGTGTACCGATAGCAGATTGCCCGCAAGTACTTGGCTGTGACACACCTTCATTCCTCTCAGTGCAGGTTTCAGAGAGGACTGAAGGTATAGTGGGGTTGGAGATCCCAGCTGATTAGGAGCAAGGAGAGGTCCGCTTTGCTCTTTGGTGTGGGTCTTTTAGGTACGCTTGCCAACGAACTGCATGGCAGGTCGACATATGTCTGGTCAAGCATGTGGTGCCCAAGCGGCTGATGTTTTGGCCATGCGAGATACACTTGAGACATATGTTGCAAAAAGCAGCGGTGCGATCTAATGCACTCGTCTCAAAAAAGGCCCACACCAAAGAACTTTTGGAATAACGCACAGAGGCAGTGCCCTGCACATGCGCAGCTGTGCGGTGTGATGCAGTCGGTGTGCTGCCCTTAAGCTGGCCCCTGGAGGGCATCCTGCCTCGTTGGAGATGTGCCTCCTCCTCCTCTCTCCCATCAGGCACCCACATGGAGTCAGTGACCTCATCATCCCCTCCCTCCTCATCACTGGAGCAAACCTGGTAGTGTGCTGCAGCTGGGGGAACATGACTGCCAGATTGCTGTCCTTCTTGGGCATCCCCTCTCTCTGGGCTCACGTTACTGCCTTCCTCTATCTGGGTATCATCATCAGAGCCTTCAAAACGCTGGGCATCCTCATGGAGCATGTACTAAGGCCCAATTTTTCTGCCCTGTTCAACAGATGCATGTAATTACAATTCTTGATATAATATTTCACAGCAGGGCCCGTTCCAGCACCCACCAAGAGTAACTCTGAGGACTTACAGTGTTGTGGCACCAGCACCACCACCACCACCAAAGGCCAAATTTTTCTACTACTGTTCAACAATGGCATGTAATTACAATTCTTGATATAATAGTTCACACCAAGAGTCACTTTGAGGGCTTACAGTGATGTGGCAAGACCAACACCTTAGGCCCAAATTTCTGCAGAGCATATAGGGCAGGCCCCTACTTTCAAACATCCAACTTACAAACGTCTCCTACTTGCAAACGGAAGGAGACAACAGGAAGTGAGATGAAATCTACCCCTAGGAAGGGAAATTCTCTCCTGTAAGAGTTGATATGGGAAAAACGTGTCTCCTCTCCACTGATGCTTTATCCCAATCCTTGTTTTACTAAAAAACCCAAATTTTCAAAAAACATTTGTCATTGGGACAGAAAGTCCGGTGAAATCTTCTGAAGACAGCAACAAAAATGTTACAGGGGTGATAACCCTTCCCTATGTTTTCAAAAATGCTTAAAAACTACACTTTAAAAATGTACCAGTTCAAAATTACAAACAGATTCTACTTAACAACAAACCTACACACTGTGTAGATGGCACAATACAACCACTGTATTTGCAACAGCTGCCTACGGATAGGATTAGCAGAACAACAGCAATTGGGGTAGCTTCAGGCGTGTACACTGTGCAGATGGCACAATACAACCACTGTATTTGCAACAGCTTCCTACGGATAGGATTAGCAGAACAACAGCAATTGGGGTAGCTTCAGGCGTGTACACTGTGCAGAGGGCACAATACACCCCACTGTATTTGCAATAGCGGCCTACGGATAGAATGAGCAGAACAACAGCAATTGGGGTAGCTTCAGGCGTGTACACTGTGCAGATGGCACAATACATCCACTGTATTCGCAACAGCTTTAAAATGAAATGAAATCACATTGTCTCTCTGTGTATCTCTCTCTGCCGCCGCAACACACTACAAAAGGCCGCAACGCAGGGGGCTTATATAGTGTGGGGCGTGTACTAAACCACCTGAGCCATAATTGGCCAAAGCCACCCTGGCTTTGGCCAATTACGGCTCGCTAGACAGACGGCGCTGTGATTGGCCAAGCATGTGGGTCATAGTGCATGCTTGGCCAATCATCAGCCAGCAACGCACTGCGATATTGCAGTGAATTATGGGCCGTGGCGCGCCACTCAAATTTGGCGCGAACGACCCATAATGTTCGGGATTCGCCGAACGGGCG
Organism: Lithobates sylvaticus; assembly: GCA_028564925.1. Lineage (NCBI taxonomy): Eukaryota > Metazoa > Chordata > Amphibia > Anura > Ranidae > Lithobates > Lithobates sylvaticus. Next base: position 382,204,459 of record CM053026.1, read on the forward strand.
AACAGACGATGTTGAAGTCGAACATGGGTTTGACTCGAACACGAAGCTCATCCCTACAGTACAGCACTTCGAACTCTGGCTCACTGTTAATGCAACGTACTTGCAGACTCCTCTGACTAGAGTTTACTTATCTACAAGGACTGAGGATCCAAAGACTCCAGTGACCTTTATCCTTTACAGAAGGTACCATGGGGTTTAAAATTTCATCATTTAATGTTCGGGGGCTGAACAGTCCACAAAAAATAAACATGCTTTGGAAAGAAGCAAGACTTCTACAAAGTGACATCTTATGTCTACAAGAAACAAATTTTTCTGCTTCAAAACCCCCAAAATTTTACCATCAACGCTTCCCAACAATGTTTTTTTCTAATGCCCCAAAGAAGAATAGAGGGGTAGCTATCCTCATAAAAGATCCTGTATCTTTTAAACATATCTATACAGAGACAGACGAATTGGGTAGATATATTATACTCATATGTGAAGTAAACAATACGGTCTATACCATACAAAATGTCTATTTACCTAATGTGAAACAACTATCTTTTTTGAACAAGGTTTGGAAACGGGTTCATGTAGTGCAAAAGGGTTACACCATACTAGGTGGCGATTTTAACGCTATACCAAAAAAATCATTAGACGTATCGACTGGGACCACAAGACTTCAGAAAGAGCCACCCCTTCGCACTTCATGGCCTTAGAAAACCTACATGATGTGTGGCAATGTCAACACTCGACTGAGCAGGACTATTCCTACTTCTCAAGTGTACACCGCACATACTCAAGAATTGATCTCTTTCTGGTTGCAGGCAAGTTTCTCTTGCAGAATGTTAGTGCATCCACCGTACACAACATCACGTGGTCAGACCACGCTCCAGTTTCCATTGAAGTGGAGGGATCCCGCACTGAAACACAGGCAAACAGATGGTAAAACGACACCTTTCTTTTTGAACATCCAGACCATAAGCGTAAAATTACTAATGAGCTTTGTGAGTTCTTCCTCACTAACGCCCCATCTGTGCCAGATCCCTTCATGCTGTGGAACTGTCACAAACTTTTTCAAATAGACAAATTGGACTCGGTAAACAAAAAATCACCTGACCCTACCATTAGCTCCCAACTTGATAAACTTAGACATGAGCTTAGACTATTACTTATTTCCCAACACAACCATACGGCCCGGAAATGGAAGGCACACTTCTACAGTCAAGGTAATAAAGCAGGTAAATTATTAGCTAATCAAGTAAAAGAGAAAACAATCAAACAAAAAATACCTTTTATTTTCCATCCATCCACGGGAACCAAACTCTCTAATCCAAAAGAAATTGCTAACGCATTTAGAGATTATTACAACAATCTCTATAACTTAAAAGAAGACACCTCTTCCCCGCAACCTTCCCCATAAATGATCCAGGAATTCCTGCATTCAATCTCCATGCCCAAGTTAAATTCTGACCAACTTAAAACTCGAAACGAACCAATTTCCATAGGCGAACTTCAAAAAACAAGTATGTCTCTCCCTAATAACAAATCTCTGAGCCCAGACGGATTTTCATCTGAATACTACTGCACATTTCATTCCATAATAAGCCCACATCTATTGCAAGTATATGAAACTATATCAAAGCTTCTTTTCCTCCAGAAATGTTATCGGCCACAATTGTGACCTTGCCCAAACCCGGAAAATTGCAGACAATCCGCAAAATTTCTTGGCCCATATCATTATTAAACGTAGACTTGAAGATATACTATATATTAATCTACTTCATGGTGTAGAGTCATCGGAGGTCCCTTCTCTGCGTCTGTCATTAGATGCAGAGAAGGCCTTTGATAGAATCCACTGGGGATATTTAAGACATGTATTAAGCAAATTTGGAATATCGAGTACAATTAATTCAGCCATTTTAGCATTATATACTAATCCCTCCGCAATGGTTTACACAGAAGGCATGTTTTCTGACAGTTTTAACATTACCAACGGGACAAAGCAATGAGGCAACGTTGCCCACTGTCCCCCTTAATATTTGCCATTTTAATGGAGCCCTTGGCCGAAAAAATTTGATCCCATCCAAACATATCAGGCATTCTAATTTCAGAACAAGCACACTCCATTTCTTTATTTGCAGATGATGTGATCTTGTCCCTCTCATGGGCTCGTATCGAGGAGTCATTAACATAGCATAAAAATACTGACACAATTGTTTCCTTATAACAGAACTTTATTGTTGGTTATTAAAACTGGCCCTGGTGTTGGTCAAAGGGTAACCTTAAATCAAATAATAATTAGCCATTTCGGCTATAACCCAACAAAATTCAACTTTTTGTTTCATTACACAGCGTCCATCCAGACAAAGCTGGATGACAATCCCCCACTAACCAACACCATGACTATGATGAATATAGCTGCCTAAACAAAAAAAACCGGGAGGGGGGGTGGGAGTCCCGGTCCTGTGTGAGAGAGGGGGAACGGCCGGACGGTCCCTTCTTTAAATGTCCCGGTTTTCGCGGGCTTTCCGCTCACCCGCTGCATCCACCAATCAGGTACTGTTGCTATCCGGCCGGAGCCAATAGTCACCTGTAGAAACAAACAGCATTCCCCTCATATTCCCCCATGTTCGCCCTGCATACTGCACGGCTTGCCAGAACTCAGTACTTCTCTACCAGCTGTACATAACACGCTAAATTACTTCAACCAAATTTCATATTATAAAGTAAACGCAACAAAATCGAATTGATCCTCCAAAAGACCCTTTCTTCGCAATACCCATACCCATGGGCTAACAAACCCATTTAATATCTGGGTATTCAACTGACAACCCCAAGTTCTAATCTATATAAAGTAAATTTCACACCCCTCATCTCTTCCTTTCAACCGGAATTGAATAGACTGAGAACCTTTTGTTTGTCTTGGATGGGAAGACTGGCAGCATACAAAATGCTCATTCTACCGAGAATCCTTTACTATTTCAGAGCTCTCCCAATCTTTATACCAGCAACATTCTTTAAAGCAGTACAATCTCAACTGCACAAGTTTGTATGGGCAGATAGAAAACTGAGATGCTCCCAGTCTTCTCTGTCAAAACATAGAAAGGTTGGAGGAATGGTGGCTTCCTATTCTACGAGATTATTTCCCAGCCAGCATACTAGATCAAACAAAATTTTGGTTTCAATCCCACTCATCTAAAAACTGGACAACTATAGAAAATAACTGGTTAAAGCCTAACTCTTTAAGATCCACATTACTACATAACTCATTCTCAAATACTCACTTTAAATCCTCTTATCCCATTATACAACTAGTAATGGACACATGGAAAAAATTATGCTTCAGTATGGAACACACCACAGACCTTATCGAGATCTCAACCCCTCTGTCCTCAATTCGCACTCATATCAGAGACCTCAAGACAATAACTTGGGGAAAAAAAGGAATCACCTCAGTCACATACCATGGAAAGATCATCCCCTTCAATACACTGACCCAAAAATATTCACTTTCCACAGCAGATAACTACATGTACATGAGAATTGCAACATTCTTACTAGCACACCCTCTGACGCCCACTAAGATTTCACATGAAGCTTGGTCCTATTGGAACGACACAACTAAACCAACCAAATCCGCAAAAGGGATCTCCCTATTTTATAATCTGCTACAACAGAAAAAGTCTTTCACTAAACTACCATCATATCAAAAATGGGAAACTGATCTCTCTACATCCTTTTCAAAGAAGCAATGGAAAAAGGCGATTAAATCCAATCACTGCTGCACAAGATCCACAATATACTGGGAAACGGCTCAAAAACTACTCCTTAGATGGTACTACACTCCCTATATTGTTAGGTATGTGTACTTAAGCGCTAGAATGGGTATTCAAAAGACAGAACGGCAACAATGTTTTTAAGATAGCCAAATGATGATGCTGCAACCCATATATTAGTGTTCTCACACGTAGAAGAAATGGTTTTTAAAATACACACACAATGTTAATAATTATGTGAAATGGGTGCGCTCTCAATCAACCTTAAAAATCGTGTAGATCTGATTAAAAATTGCTTGTGCAATAATACTATTCAAGTGATGTGTAAAACCTCCTTAAAATCCGTGCACTGAGTGTGTATACATAAATAAATAAATACATAAAACCATATGTAAATATATAAATAAGTGGATCCTTTTCCTTTTTGTGGTACCAGTGATTAAGTGATATTTGTGCGATGGTGCTGTGAATAAAAAACAGTTTTTAGAATGAGGTAAAACCACGTTTACATTCCAACCCTTAAAAAATCCATGCGTTTAAAACTGAAAAAAAAAAACGCATTAAAAAATCCATGCGTTTAAAACTGAAAAAAAACGCATTTAATTGTGCGATTTATTTGTGGAAAAACGCATATTGGGTTATGCGATTAAATTGGGAGAAACACCATAGGTATTTTTAGAATCCTTTAGGAGTCCATGCATCTAATAGATGTCTCCTTAGGTGTTTAATTTGCGGTTGCTTAGACAGGTGTTGTTCCTGATTAGTTAGTGCTGAGATGTTTTACTAACTAATTGCCCTTTGGTGTTGAGCACAGGTTAAAACTTGAAGGATAAAAGATGTACACCACAGATGAGAAAGATAAGCACCTTTTAGTAAATGTATATTTTTGAGCAAGTATACACATAATACTTTTACTTATCTTTAGTTGTGGTGTCCTCTTTCCTGCTGGTCACGTCCTTACTATCTCTTCCGTGTTTGCATGAGGATAGAAGACAGATAAAAAACCATTGCGCAATATAGTTATACTTTGAATGGTGTGCATGTGTTGTGGCTGAAGCCCATCTACTTACACAGCACTCTACGAACGAAGCGCGGTGGTTAGAAATATGTCAGGCACTGTTTGGGCTCCCTGCCCTGCTTGTCTCAGTAGTGTTGCTTAGCTCCTCCTCCCGACGCGTTGCGACACGCCCACGTGTCTTTATCAAGGGATAATCCCTTGATAAAGACACGTGGGCGTGTCGCAACGCGTCGGGAGGAGGAGCTAAGCAACACTACTGAGACAAGCAGGGCAGGGAGCCCAAACAGTGCCTGACATATTTCTAACCACCGCGCTTCGTTCGTAGAGTGCTGTGTAAGTAGATGGGCTTCAGCCACAACACATGCACACCATTCAAAGTATAACTATATTGCGCAATGGTTTTTTATCTGTCTTCTATCCTCATGCAAACACGGAAGAGATAGTAAGGACGTGACCAGCAGGAAAGAGGACACCACAACTAAAGATAAGTAAAAGTATTATGTGTATACTTGCTCAAAAATATACATTTACTAAAAGGTGCTTATCTTTCTCATCTGTGGTGTACATCTTTTATCCTTCAAGTTTTAACCTGTGCTCAACACCAAAGGGCAATTAGTTAGTAAAACATCTCAGCACTAACTAATCAGGAACAACACCTGTCTAAGCAACCGCAAATTAAACACCTAAGGAGACATCTATTAGATGCATGGACTCCTAAAGGATTCTAAAAATACCTATGGTGTTTCTCCCAATTTAATCGCATAACCCAATATGCGTTTTTCCACAAATAAATCGCACAATTAAATGCGTTTTTTTTTTTCAGTTTTAAACGCATGGATTTTTTTAATGCGTTTTTTTTCAGTTTTAAACGCATGGATTTTTTAAGGGTTGGAATGTAAACGTGGTTTTACCTCATTCTAAAAACTGTTTTTTATTCACAGCACCATCGCACAAATATCACTTAATCACTGGTACCACAAAAAGGAAAAGGATCCACTTATTTATATATTTACATATGGTTTTATGTATTTATTTATTTATGTATACACACTCAGTGCACGGATTTTAAGGAGGTTTTACACATCACTTGAATAGTATTATTGCACAAGCAATTTTTAATCAGATCTACACGATTTTTAAGGTTGATTGAGAGCGCACCCATTTCACATAATTATTAACATTGTGTGTGTATTTTAAAAACACTCCCTATATTACTGCAAAATTCTCTAAGAACAGCCCCAACGAATGTTGGCACGAATGTGGCAAAGTAGGTACACTACTGCATATGTTATGGGAGTGTCCCAATCTTTGGAGTTTTTGGAGAGCTGTATTCCAATTAATATCTAAGACTACAGGCATCATTAAGACAGGGAATGCTGAATTGGCCATACTAAGTATCCATGTGGACCAATATCCACCATCCCTTAGACCAATGGCAATACAGATATTGATGGCAGCCAGACTGACAATCACTAGTAAGTGGAAATCTGTCAATTCACCAAATATCAGTGAAGTTATTAAAAAAGTAGATGAAGCTTTTAAATATGAACAGATTATGGCTAATATAGAGGGAAATATATCCCATTTCTATAAACAATGGGATCCTTTGATTCGCCTTAGGCAGATTAAGTGAAAGATTTGTCACCTATAAGTTCTTGTACGTTCTATATTTTCTTTTTTTGATAGTGAGCCAGATACCCTACTCTTCTTGTTATTATTTCTTTGTAATCTTATATTTTAAGTACATGTCTCTCAGTTCTTGTTTTTACATAGCAGTTTATTAATATAATGAAGACATTCAGCCACCACGTGTTTACGCATAAGTTGTATTCTACAATTTTCAGAGGTTCTGAAGATATGTTTCAAGACATTTATAAAAATGTATTATTTGTTAATAAATACCTTGCATGGTATATTACTGTGGATTGTATGCTGAAAATTTTCAATAAAAAATATTCTAAAAAAAAATAAAAAAATGAAGAGGTAATCTGTGCAGCATTCGGTTCTAGGCTCATTGAGAGCCTAGCACCTGCCCTTCAGGGATTCAGTGGATGCAGTCTGCCCTTCAGGGATTCAGTGGAGAAGGGAGAAGGAGCCTGGTGCAGTGGAGGTTGTGCTGTACCTGGTGAAGCTGGGGGGGCTGCATCCTGGTCCGCTATGTCCTCTGATTCCTTCTCCATGTATCCCCCTCGTGGAGCAGCCGCATAACTTGTGCAGACCGGCTGCTGCTGTCATCTGGCATGCAAAGCTTCTTCTCGCTGGCGCCGTGGACAGATTCTCGAGGGGTTCCACCGGTCGGTCGTTCCGGTTTGGGGTGCTGTAGGGCACTCTATCAGCTTCAGTGCCTGTTTAAGGGGCCGTGGTGGAGCGGAACTCTAGATGCTTGTGGCCATCTTGGGAGCTGCCGCGCATGCGCCTGGAATTTTTCATTTTTATGTTTTCACTTTAAAAATCAAAAAAATCACTGCTCATTTAAAAATGATGATTTGCAAAAACTATTTTTTTTTTATTGATACATAACCCACAGGGCAGGACTCGGACCCCTATAACCATTGTATGCCCAATTACTTGCATATAAGCCTTCAAAATGGCCACTTTTGATTTTTGACGTTCGGGTCCCATTGGGGTTCAATGGGGTTCGTTATTCGGGTCCGAACTTTCGCAGTGTTTAAAGGTTCTGGTGCGAACCGAACAGGGGTCCATTCAGCTCATCCCTATAGGAGAGTTGCGCTACACTATTTTGGGTAAAGCTATATTCATAGCAGCATATGCCATTCATCTGATGTCCACCATGACAAGGGTCAAGAAAAATTACAAGAGACTCCCACAGTCTGTTAGCATGTGCAATGTATTTTCATTTGAAAATATATTTTATTCTTGGGAAATCTCAGAATAGTATAAAACGATCATTAATCTCCCTAAAATGGATTGATCAAGTCAAAAAATTGACGTACTTTGTGGGCACACAATGAGAGGGAAAATTTATAAAAAAATAAAAATGCTATTACAACATCATTAAAATTACATAAAACATATAGCCAACATACTGTATAAACAACACCCTGTATGGACTCAGTTACCAGTTACCCAATAATGCAGTTACAGAGGGCTGGATGTAAGGTACAGAAATGTATGTCATAATGTATCAAAATAGCAGAAAGATTTCTGATCCAGCAATGCTTCCAAAATGTGCTCGTTGTCGCGTTTGACTGAGATATTAGCCTCCTCAGGACAAAAACTGGGTAGGTGCTGGTATATTTAAAAACAAAAAGCGCATATGTAAATATTTAGTATAATATATATCTCTATAAGTATAGCTATGTCTGTTATAACATTGCTCCAAGAGAGAAAAAAAATACATAACAACATATATGCTTGCCTGGTGAACTTGTGGCTCAGGGTATGGGGGAACCTCGCAGAACTAACAGACGACTGAGACAAACGAGAGTTCAAATTTTCATATGTGTGTATAGATACCTGCATATCCTGTGGTCTATGATAAAGTATCACTAGATAAAGCAAAGACATAGGCATTATAGGCTACGGTTCCACTCTGAAAAAAATCCCCGGATAAAAAAACGGTTTGTACTAAAGCAGCTCTCACCTGATATATAGCGGTTATGTGAGAATATATTAAAATATAGGTCACACACAGCTGTAAATAGTAATGAATTTCCACTGTAAATGTATTCAATACAGTATCTAAAAGTAGACAAAGTCCATAATTAGATGTTAAGCCTTTAAGCGCAATTTATATTCTGGCAGAGAATACAAAAAAGATATAAAGATTATATATGAACGGTACTTACCAACAGTACCTAGAATTGGCCCATAGGTACAGGACCACTATTTAAATGGATGAGTGCTTAACCACTTCAACCCCGTCCACTGTCATATGTCGTCCACAAGGTGGATCTCCCATCCTGGGTGGACATCATATGACGTCCTCCCATTCCCGGCCGCCTAGGGGGCGCGTGCGTACCACCCGCGGCGCACGCCCACGGTGTCGCTCGGGACCCGGTGTGCGTGCCCGGTGGCCGCGATGTCTGCCGGGCACCCGCGATTGCCCAGGGATACAGCAGGACCTGTCAGTGGAGAGGAGACCGATGGTGTGTTCCCAGTACAGAGGAACACCGATCGGTCTCCTCCCCTTATGAGTCCCCTCCCCCCACAGTTAGAATCACTCCCATAGGGAACATATTAACCCCTGCAGCGCCCCCTAGTGTTAACCCCTTCCCTGCCAGTCACATTTACACAGTAATCAGTGCAATTTTATAGCAACGATCGCTGTGTAAATGTGAATGGTCCCAAAAATGTGTCAAAACTGTCCGTATTGTCCGCTGCAATGTCGAAGTCATGAAAAAAATTGCAGGTCGCCGACATTACTAGTAAAAAAAAAAAAATAAATGCAATAAATCTATCCCCTATTTTGTAGATGCTATAACTTTTGCGCAAACTAATCAATATATGCTTATTGAGATTTTTTTTACCAAAAATATGTAGAAGAATATAAACTTTTTAAAAATGGGATATTTATTATAGCAAAAAATAAAAAATATTGTGTTTTTTTCAAAATTGTCGCTCTTCTTTTGTTTATAGGGCAAAAAATAAAAACCGCAGAGGTGATCAAATACCACCAAAAAAAAGCTCTATTTGTGGGAAAAAAAAGGACGTCAATTTTATTTGGGTGCAACTTTGCATGTCCGCACAATTGTCAGTGAAAGCGAGACCAGTGCGAATCGCAAAAAGTGCTCTGGTAAGGAAGGGGGTAAAATCCTCCGGGGCTAAAGTGGTTAATCCCACTAGGTATAGAAACCGATAGTATGTCTGAGGGGGGGGCATATCAACTTATTAGTATATATATATATATATATATATATATATATATAGAAAACGCCCAAATACAGGCATAACTAACAAAGAAAAAGAGAAACAAGACATAAGAACCCCCCTGAATATATAAATTCTGCACTTATCCCATAGGGAGAGACCTTTTGTTAGGGAATCAGTGAATCAGTGTTGCCGCATAAGCAGGGGAAAATATACCCCTATAATAGAAACAGTTATATAAAAGGAATAAATATCCAGTTTCCAAAAAAAGATGTCACATGGTGATTAGCTAAAGTGGCTAAACAAGCATTATGGCTTACCCTTCGGCGCTGCACCCCTATGTACGACTTTCCTCACTGTGTGTGGCACCCAAAATCCATATACATTGCATCTTATATAGAGGCATATTAATGGCAGAGGGAGGGAAATGTGGCATGGCGGTGTGAAAATGGCCGACTCATGTGATGTATAATAGTCATGTGATTGTATACAGCCTCATATGATAGGGTGTGGAGGTAAAGGAAGAGGAAACAAAATGGAACGAGTATGGTACCAGAGGATAAAACAGTCACATGACATATAACAATGCCATGTGATCATGATCATGTGAACATAGTCATATGATCGCAACCGCTTGTTAAGTAATTGGACATATACCCACATGTAACCATATATATCTTGCCAACATGTACCTGGGGGGGTGGGAATGTATGCTCTTCTCTGATGACAGGTATACCAAATATTGAGACTCCATCATGATGTGGAATAGGTATATAAATGACGTTTTGATGTTATGGACTGGCTCTACCACTGATCTAGTAGAATTTATGCATGACTTAGACCAGAATGCATTTAATTTAAAATTTACTATGCATCAAATTAAGAAATCAAATTAAAAAATCCATTACCTTCCTGGATATTACAGTTGTGATAGAAGGTGATGGAAATAATAACACTACTTTATACTGAAAGGAGACAGCAGGGAACACCCTCTTACATGCTAGTAGTTTCCACCTGACCCCTCTCATTAACAGTATCCCTTATGGACAATATCTTAGTTTATGCAGAATCTGCTCTAATGATATCCTATTTAAACAGGAAGCGGACGCATTACTGATTAGATCATCCGATAGGGGATACTCAAAGACAGCGCTTAAAAAAGCGTATAAAAGAGCATTTAGGCAGACTAGGCAGGAAGCTCTAGTTAGGAGACCTCGACAAAACAAGGAAGATACTACCAGGATGATCATCACGTATAATCACCAACACTCAAGGCTCTAATATCACCTTCTGGAGGACAAGATCACTCAGGGATAGATTAACACAAAGCCATTTCTCGGAAACAGTGAAGATATCACCTCGAGAGGTACTTGGCAATGTGGCTAATGCACTTTTTGCCCATGGATATATGAAAACCATGCAATGTATCTGCCAAACGGCAGATTACACTCTGCTTTGCACCATGTCAACTGTCAGATGGAAGGCGTGGTTTACATTATGTTTTGTGAATGTGGTGGCTTCTACGTGGGCAAAACCAAACGAGCCTTCTGGCATCGTATTAAGGACCATATATACTACATTAACAGTAATCAACTGCTTTCACCAATAGGACGACATGTAAATCAAATGCATGCTGGTGATAGCAGTGTAGTAAAATTTGCAACATTAGAACACATTCCAACAAACTCTCAAGGTGGTAATCATGATAAAAAAATCCTACAAAGAGAAATAAGATGGATCCATACCTTGGATGCCACTACTGCCCCTGGCCTCAATGATGTTATTAGTTATAAACCTTTTTTGTAAACCTTTTTTTTTATTATTATTATTATTTTATTGCCTGTTTTAATGGTTGTCTGTCTTAATTGTCATTTAGCTTGATTGTTGCTTGTTGGCGGGTGGTTTCCTCTTTTAAAATAAAGTTTTCCCTTTTTCCCTTGACTACTGTGTAGGGTAGCAGATAGGGGTGCTTGTAGATGCTGCATTATATTCTCATGTTGATAGGTTCCAGATTTGGGGCTCTGCGCCATGTGGTTGCGCCGTTGTAGGTTGATTATATGTGTGGTGCTCATGCAATATACTATTTTGCTGCCTGCCGCATTCTATAAATTGCTCTTCCTGTCTGTCCATCTGTTTGGTGGCTGTGTTTTGATGATAGGCGTGTTTGCGTGGTTATCTATTGGTGCGTTGTCCTGCAGGCCTTGTTACTTTTTGTTGATATCTGCTCATTTATTTGTGAAGCATTTGTGGTCACATAATCCCGCTCACATGACCAGGATCACATAACATTGCTACACGCCACGTGATCAAAATACCCTTTGGCACCGTACTCGTGCTGCCATACTCCCACCACTGGTATTGGTTTCATGCCCCTTTGCAAGATATATATGTATATGGTTACATGTGGGTATATGTCCAATCATTTAACAACATATGACCATGATCACATGGCATTTTTATATGTCATGTGACTGTTTTTCCCTCTGGTAACATACTCATTCCGTTTTGTTTCTTCTTCCTTTACCTCCACACCCTATCATATGAGGATGTATACGATCACATGATTTTGATCATGTGATCTGTGATCATGTGACGCTATTATACGTCACATGAGTCAGCTATTTTGGCACCATTTTCACAACGCCATGCCCCATTTCCCTCCCTCTGCCATTCATATGCCTTTATATAAGATGCAATGTATGTATGGATTTTGGGTGCCACACACAGTGAGAAAGGCCATACATAGGGGTGCAGCGCCAAATGATAAGCTGTAATGCTTGTTTAGCCACTTTAGCTAATCACCAATCACCAATTTCTATTATAGGGGTATAATTTCCCCTGCTTATGCAGCAACACTGATTCAAGCCCTAACAAAGGTCTCCCCCTATGGGATAAGTGCAGTATTTATATATTCAGGTGGGTTCTAATGTCTTGTTTATCTTTTTCTTTGTTAGGTATTCCTGTATTTGGGAGTTTTCTATCTATCTATATAAATGAATATATATTTATATATATATATATATATATATATATATACACACTAATAGGTTGCTATGCCCTCCCCCCTCTTATACATACTGTTTCTATACCTAGTGGGATTGAGCACTCATCCATTTAAATAGTGGTCCTGTACCTATGGGCCAATTCTAGGTACTGTTGGTAAGTACCGTTCATATATATTCTTTATATCTTTTGTGTATTCTATGCCAGAATATATTGCGCTTAAAGGCTTAACATTTAATTATGGACTTTGTCTACTTTTTTTTTTTTTATAAAATCATTTTTATTGAGTTTTGCATTAACACAAAAACTTGCCCACACAGGGGCTAAACATTACCCACGCAGGGGCCAATCCTCTGATGCGGCAACAACCACAGCAGTGTACATCATATAACATAACCAGACTGCCTCTGAAGCAGCAACATACCGCAACAGGGCAGACCAATAAAACACAACTTACTTATCTATACCCCAATGTGGGGAGAGGTTTAGTTCAGGAGGGTCTGTGCTCAATATTATAATGACAGGATAATGTGACATGAGGGTACCTGGGTCAATTTGCTATCATACTATAACCTGAAAGTTAATCTAGGGATTAGTTACTGCATCAGTTTTTCCGTTGAATAATCATCTAACCAACAGGTCCACACCTTTTCAAATTTTTGTGGGCAACCTCTGCCCGAGTAGGTGGCTTTATACAGGGGCAAACTGGCGTTCACAAGGTTTTTCCAGAACCTGACAGAAGGGGGAGATGATTGTTTCCAGCTCATTGTGATGGCCTTGCGTGCATAGTACAATAATAGGGATATGAGTATTTTCCTAGCTCTGAGAATTGACATTTGTTCCACTAGTCCCAGCAGACAGTATTTAGGATCATAGGGGACACTAGTCTTGGTGATCCTAACTATCACATGGAGAACTTCCTTCCAATAATGCGCAATTGCTGGGCAAGCCCAGAAAATGTGAAAGAAGTCCCCTGGTTGATAGGAGCAACGCCAGCACTCCGGGGAGTGTGCCGGCGACATCTTGTGCAGCCTGTGGGGTGTGTAGTGAGCTCTGTGTAAAATTTTGTATTGGACCAGTTTGTCCCTGGCTGAGACCAGAGGGGAGAATGGAAAATCCCAAATCTTCCTCCAATCATCGTCGTCCAGCTCCGGTATGTCCCCCACCCATTGCCTGCGGAGGGAGGACAGCTCGGGGATGGCAGCAACCAGCAGGGACCCGTAAATCTGAGACGTGGGTTTCTCCAAATCCTTCACCCAAAGGGTGGATTCGAGCTCAGAGTACTCCAATATGATCTGTTGACCCAAGAATTGACACCTATAAGCGTGTGCAATTTGAAGATACCTGAAATGGGCCCGTGCAGGTACATTAAATTTGGTACGCAATACATGAAAGGGAGTGAGCTTCCCGTTGGTGATAATATGCTCAAGAGTCAGTATTTTGTATTTGGCCCAGGTCTGTGGATCTGGGATGGTATTGAACTGTGACAGGTTAGGATTCAGCCACAGGGGGGTGTGAGGAGACCAGGAGTTCGCCAGGGATGCCCTCAGTGTCTCTCCCGCCTTCCATGCCCTCATAGTGGTGCGCATAGAAGGGGTGAGGCAGTGAGGTGTTTTTTGCTCCCTGAATATCAATCCTCTCAAGGCCTCCAGAGACCCCACTATAGCCGCCTCCAGCACCGTTGCAGAGTTGGTCAGGTCTGGCCGCAACCACCAGTGGGCAGTTACAAGCTGAGTGGCCAAGAAATATTTATGGCAATCAGGGAGAGCCAAACCCCCACTGTCCACAGGCCTGGTCAGAGTAGTGTACTTGAATCTAGGCGATTTAGACCCCCAAATAAAGGAGAGGAAAAGTTGCTTAAGAGAGGTAAAGAAGGTTTTAGTCAGCCATTGCGGGGAATTCCTCTATATATATACGTAAGTTTAGGGAGGACTTTAATTTTTAGGAGGTTGATGCGCCCAATGAGGGAGAGGGGAAGATTGCCCCACGCCCTCAGTTTGGATTCGATCTCTAACAGAACAGGTTCAAGATTGAGCCGGACAAAATCCCTGCTGTCTCTTGAAATAATAACTCCCAAATATGTAAACTTGTCAACCCATTGAAGCGGGGTAGAGGAGGGTGAGGAGGTCCTGGCCCCCTCATCCACCGGAAAAAGCTGAGACTTATGCCAATTCACCTTCAACCCGGTGAAGGCGGAGAAGGCGTCCATGATTCCGAGTGCACCCCGCAGAGAGCCACCAGCATCATTTAAAAAAAAGCAGTAGATCATCCGCATAGAGGGCCACTCTCTCCTCCAGCCAGCCCACCCTAAGACCACGGACCTCGGCCGAGCTCCTGAGGGCCTCAGCAATAGGTTCCATGGCCAGGGCGAACAGGGCCGGGGAGAGAGGGCATCCCTGCCTGGTGCCCCTCTGCAGGGGGAACGAAGGAGACAGGGAGCCATTCAGTTTAATACATGCTAGGGGACCGGTGTAGAGTGTGCGTATCCAGGCAATAAATTCCAGTGGGAAACCCATTCTTCTAAGCACCTCCCACAGATACACCCACTCCACCGTATCAAATGCCTTCTCCATATCAAGGGTGGCAATGGTCCTAGTGCCTTGATTAGTATGAGGGGCATGAATGTTAGAAAACAGCCTACGTATGTTGATGTCTGTGGACCTACCTGGCATAAAGCCTGTTTGATCAGAGTCAATTAGGGATTTTATTACTTTATTGAGTCTAGTGGCCAATATCTTGGTTAGTATTTTTAAGTCACAATTTAGGAGTGCTATTGGCCTATAGGAGGCGCACAGCTGGGGATCTTTATTAGGCTTTGGAATGAGAACAATATGGGCCTCCCTCATAGAGGACGGTAGGGAGCCCTGTTGGAGACATGCTCGATACATCTGAGCTAACCTGGGGGCAAGCAGTTCCACGTGGGCTCTATAATACTCTATGGGTAGTCCATCTGGCCCCGGGGTCTTTCCTGCCGGGAAAGACCTGATGGCCATCGCAACCTCTTCTGGCGTGATCTCCGAGACAAGGAGTTGTCTCTCCGCATCAGAGAGCCATCCAAGTGCTAGCGTATCCAACATGGAAGTCATAGGTGTGGGGTCAAATCTATCAGGGAGTGAGGAAACATATAGAGAGGCATAAAACCTGGTGAAAGTAGATAGAATATCCTCCGGAGAGGTGACTAGTACTCCTTCTGCTGTGAGTATTTCTGGTATGACCGCTAAGGGCCTATCCTGCTGTGCTAGCATCGCCAGTAGTTTGCTGTTCTTATTGCCATGCTCAAAATATTTCTGTCTGCTATTTTGTATACCAAGCCTGGTGGTGTCTGAAACATGGAGATGCAGTTCTCGTCTAAGCGATGAAAGGTGCTCGAAGTTGGGGACTGTCGCTGAGGCCGAGTAGTTATTCAGAGCCTCCTCAACTTTGTGCTGCAGGACTCCGCCCTAACAGCCGCTATAGCTGAGATATACTGACCCCTGCTGTGGGCCTTGGAAGCATCCCATGTCATCTCCAGGGAGGCTGACCCCGCATTATGTACCCAGTAGTTCAGCAAGGAGGGAGAGACCCTGTCATGGACTTCCTCATTGTTGATCCAATGGGGTTGTAACCTCCAAAGGGCTTTACTCCTTGTCTTGGGGGTCCTAATGGTTAGTTTAAGAGGATGATGATCCGATAGGCCAGAAGGAAGGTAACTGCCCTCCTGTATATTGGCCAGGAGGGCATCATTGGCAAAAGCCAAATCAATTCGGGAGGAAGTTTTAAATGTGGATGAGAAGCAGGAGTACGCTCTTTCCTGGGGATGGAGCCATCTCCATGCCTCTCGGAAGTCTGTTGCCTGGGCCCACGTACCAAGATCAGGATTGAAAGTAGAATGTGGGGAGGGTCTATCTAGGTCACGGGACAGTGTGGCATTAAAATCTCCCATGAACAGGATATATGCCGGGCAATGCGGAGCCAGCCTTTCATACAATGCGTACAGAATGTGTATCTGGCTCGGAGGAGGCAGATAGACGTTCACAATGACATATTTCTTATTGTAGATGTTTAGCACCACCATAGCAAATTTCCCCTGGGGATCTAGATGAATCTCGTGAACTGTACATGGGATTCGTTTACTGATCAAAATAGATACCCCTCGAGAATACGAGGAGTAGGTCGCATGAAGCGCCTTTTGCACCCAGGGTTTTTTTAAGGCCAGGACTTTACTACCAGTTAAGTGCGTTTCCTGTAACAGGACTATATGGGGGTTGTGCAGTTTTAAATATTGGAATAACAGCGAACGTTTGTATTTGGAGTTAAGCCCCCTGACGTTCCACGATAGAATGGTCAGCGACTCAGTATCTGAGGGGATCATCATGGAACACCAGGGGGAAATCGGAGCAGGAAGATACTAACCAACCAGTAGATGCAAACAGACCCAAATTTGGCGCACATAATCAATAGCATTTGAGGAGCACAATACTTATTCATTACTTTAAAGCAGAGAAACCCCCCCCCCCCCCAGAACATATAACACCCTACCCAAACATCATAAGAACCAAGTTCAATGACCAAAAAAACAGGCCAGAGAGCCATACAAACCGATGTAGGGTTTTGTCCCATAACTAGAGAAAAAAAATAAATAAAAATAGAGTCCTTAGGTCACTGGGACCCCTGGACGTTGGGCCACGAGGCCGAAGGTGGATACAGTCCTTCCCGAGAGAATTCGTTCCGACTCCAGGAAGGAAGTCCAAAGTGTGGTAGGGGGAACAAGGGGGTAAACAGGGGGCGCTTCTGAGCAAAAGATGGGGTAATTCAATGGCAGTCATTGGAGCTCCTTAGGCAGGAGTAAGTGGCAAACTAGCCAGCATCGGGAGACAAAAAAATATACAATATGGGTAAAAGCGGGATATAGTAGGAAGGAATGATTGTGTTAACGCTGGGAGTTACCAGGAGACAGTTCTTTTGAAGGAAAAAGGGGAATACCCTGCTAGCTGTAGTGAATCAATTTGTCTTCAGCCGAATGTGTTTAGCGGGTATCCAGCCATGCCGCCGCGGCCTCTGGAGTGTCAAAAAAGTGGGTGCTATCGCCATCGGTGATCCGTAGCCTGCTGCGATACAAAAGGCCAAATCTTATTCCTTTTTCTCGAAGTCTACGTCGCACATCGGTAAAGGATTTGCGGCGTTGCTGTACTTCCTGGGAGAAGTCCGGGAAAAAAAGCAGTTTGGCATTCTCATACTTAATTTCAGGCATGGCGCGTGCCGCCGCCAGGATGCGATCCCGATCTCGGTAATTTAATAAGCGTAGCAGGAAAGGTCGCGGGGGGGGGGCCCTGGCCTTGGTGGGAGCGGTGGCACTCTGTGGGCCCTCTCAACAATGAAAGTGGGCGGTACATCCCCCAGGTTGAACAGGGTGGATAGGAACTGTTCAGTAAATTCAGCGGGCCTGGGACCCTCCGCTCTCTCAGGCAGGCCAAGTATGCGGATATTATTCCGCCTAAGGCGATTTTCAGTATCAATCGCGCGCTCCTGGAGCGCCTTGACTTGGAGCTGCAGGGCCCTCACCTCCCTAGAGTCCGACCGGACCATATCCTCCACCATGGAGACCCTTTCCTCCACCTCAGCAACACGGGACCGAAATTTGTCCATATCTTGGCGAATGAGACCGACATCTACCGTCAAGAAGTCGATCTTTGCTGTCAGGGTTTCTTTGCAGGATGTAATGGCTGCCAGGATCTCTGCTCCCGTGGGAGCAGTCCCCTCCCCGGAGTTTACGACTTCCTGTGCCCCAGACACCATCCCAGCCGTGGAACGTCCTGCGGACGAGGTAGCCGCCGGCGGAGGGGCACGAGGAGCTTTAGGGGTGGATTTGGAGTAACGGGTCTTAGGGTGGCCCATCCGAGGTGTACCCTAAAATGGAGGAAGATCGTGGGAGAGCCTGTGGGCCGGGAGTCCGGGACAAAGAAGAAGGAAGGATGAGGTTGGGTCAATGCGTATGCTCTGGTGCAGGAAGAAAGTCCTTGTACTGGGGGGCATCAGGCAGGCTCCGGGGGTTCAGATATCAGGATGACAGGTGTAGCGGTGCCGGCCCAGTTATATTGGATCAGGGCCCTCAGCAGGGGACAGATGATGGCATAGGAAGGCAGTTCAGTATTGCTGGGGCACAGATGATGGGACAGGAATGCAGTTTAGTATTGCTGGGGCACAGATGATGGCACAGGAATGCAGTTTAGTATTGCTGGGGCACAGATGATGGCACAGGAAGGCAGTTCAGTATTGCTGGGGCACAGATGATGGCACAGGAATGCAGTTTAGTATTGCTGGGGCACAGATGATGGCACAGGAATGCAGTTTAGTATTGCTGGGGCACAGATGATGGCACAGGAAGGCAGTTTAGTATTGCTGGGGCACAGATGATGGCACAGCAATGCAGTTTAGTATTGCTGGGGCACAGATGATGGCACAGGAATGCAGTTTAGTATTGCTGGGGCACAGATGATGGCACAGGAAGGCAGTTTAGTATTGCTGGGGCACAGATGATGGCACAGGAAGGCAGTTCAGTATTGCTGGGGCACAGATGATGGCACAGGAATGCAATTCAGTATTGCTGGGGCACAGATGATGGCACAGGAATGCAGTTTAGTATTGCTGGGGCACAGATGATGGCACAGGAATGCAATTCAGTATTGCTGGGGCACAGATGATGGCACAGGAATGCAGTTTAGTATTGCTGGGGCACAGATGATGGCACAGGAATGCAATTCAGTATTGCTGGGGCACAGATGATGGCACAGGAATGCAGTTTAGTATTGCTGGGGCACAGATGATGGCACAGGAATGCAATTCAGTAATGCTGGGGCACAGATGATGGCACAGGAATGCAGTTTAGTATTGCTGGGGCACAGGTGATGGCACAGGAATGCAGTTTAGTATTGCTGGGGCACAGATGATGACACAGGAATGCAATTCAGTATTGCTGGGGCACAGATGATGGCACAGGAAGGCAGTTCAGTATTGCTGGGGCACAGATGGTGGCACAGGAATGCAGTGCAGTGTTAATGGGGCAAAGATGGTGACACAGGGGAGGCAGCTCAGCACTTCTGGGCAGCACAGTACCTTGTTGTGGAGGATGATCCTGGCACAGTAGGCCGCAAGATGGCGCCTGCAGTCAGCTCCTCTGGATCCTAGAGCAGATTCCACAGGCCCCTACACAAACCTGCCCCCTCCCAGGGCCTGCCGCCGGATGTGTGGGGATTCCCTGCCTCTCCTCCTGCAGATCTCAGCAACTGAGCCCGGGGATGGTGGAAGCAAGGTAGGCCGCAAGGTGATGGGAGATCCTCCAAGTGTGCAGGCCCCACGGAGACTCGATCGGCCGGTCGAGCTCCGCAATTTCCGCTGGGATTTATGCAGCTGCTGTCCAGTGACTGATAGGGAGAGCCCGGAGTCCCCCCAAGCATCAGAAGAAGAAGGATGGCTGTGGATAGTCCGGTAGGCCGCAAGATGGCGGCGGCCCCGATCTCCCGGGAGCGGGCTCCGTGGATCCCCCCCAATCCTCCAGGCTCCCTCACTGTTCCACCTCCTCCCAGGGACGGCCGATGCACAGTGATTTGCTGGCTCACCTCCCGCCGATCGCAGCACTCGAGCCCGTGGATGTAGGAGGCAATGTAGGCCTCAAGATGGCGGCGGGATCCTGGAGTGTGGAGCAGGCCGCAGCCTTTAGGAGACACAATCGGTCCCAATTCTTGCAGGGGCCGATGCAGATGCTGCCTGGTATGTGTAAGGGAGAGTTTGGGGACTCTCCAGGTGGTATTATGGTCAGGATGGATGCGGATAAAGACAGGATAAGCGGAGCTCCTCTGAGACACGTCCTGCTCCTTCTACATCCGGACACGCCCCCGACTTTGTCTACTTTTAGATACTGTATTGAATACATTTACAGTGGAAATTCATTACTATTTACCGCTGTGTGTGACCTATATTTTAATATATTCTCACATAACCGCTATATATAAGGTGAGAGCTGCTTTAATGCCTTAATAACCGTTTTTTTGATCCAAAGATTTTTTCACTGTGGAACCGTAGCCTATAATGCATATGTCTTTGCTTTATCTAGCGATACTTTGTCATAGACCACAAGATATATGGGTATCTATACACACATATGAAAATTTGAACTCTTGTTTGTCTTGGTTGTCTGTTAGTTCTGTGAGGTTCCCCCATACCCTAAGCCACAAGTTCACCAGGCAAGCATATATGTTATGTTTTTTTTGTTTCTCTCTTGGAGCAATGTTATAACAGTCATAGCTATACTTATAGAGATATATATTATACTAAATGTTTACATATGCACTTTTTGTTTTTAAATATACCAGCACCTACCCAGTTTGTGTCCTGAGGAAGCTAATATCTTAGTGAGACGCATCGACGCAAGTTTTTGGAGGCATTACTGGATCAGAAATCTTTCTCCTATTTTGATACATTATGATCTAAGGTACATTTCTGTACCTTGGATCCAGCCCTCTGTAACTGCATTATTGGGTAACTGGTAACTGTGTCCATATAGGGTATTGTTTATATGTTGGTTATATGTTTTATGTAATTTTAATGATGTTGTAATAACATTTATACTTTTTTATTAATTTTCCCTCTCATTGTGTGTCCACAAAGTTTGCCAATTTTTTGACTAGTTCAATCTTTATATATATATATATTTTTTTTGGATGTTGGCATACTGAGGGTCCTCCCTACCTGTCTAGTAGAATCTAATTACAAAACTCCAGGGTACATGGTTCCATTGAGAATAGCTAAAATAAACCGACAAATCTCCTCTAAATGTTTTAGAAATTGTGGTCAAGAAGGTTCCATGGTACACATCTGGCGGCGATGTCCAAAAATACGTACATTTTGGATAAAAATATTTGACCTTATACATGAAATTACCAAACTAAATATTATTAAATCCCCTGAAATTGCTCTTTTTCAATAATTTGATACGAGTTTACTTAAACACACCAAACGCAAAATTTCTAGCTGCCAGAATAACCATTGCACATTGTTGCAATCAATCTGGAATAACATTTGAGTATTTTATACAAAAGTTAAACCTAGCGATTCGTGAAATATAACCATTAACTGTCCTTATCTTGTCCACATTCTTCATCCGTTTCTTTTTTCTTTTTTTTTATTATATATTGCTTATAGAGACGGATCTCCTGTGTACTCGGCTCATCTCGCTGTCTTGCCCCTTGGCCTGCCCCTTGGACATCTCCTAGCATTGACATCCCAGCATTGGACCGGTGTTATGTCCATCATAGGATCCGGGCCAAGGGGCGTGACTGGGCGTGACGCCGAGCCGAGTACACAGGAGATACGGCTCTATTTCGGTAGCGCTCGTCCCCTCCTTCCCCTCGGCAAGGCTGCAGATGGACACTGAACAAGCTGCAGCGAAGAGCAATGCTGCAGGTGGGCACTGATTAGACTGCAGATGGGCACTTATTAGGCTGCAGATGGGCACTGATTTGACTGCAGATGGGCACTGATTAGGCTGCAGATGGGCACTGATTAGGCTGCAGATGGGCACAGATCAGGCTGCACTGATGCTGCAGATGGGCACTAATCAGGCTGCATTGATGCTCACTGACCATTATTTTGCTTAAAAGTGGTTTATTTTTTCCTGAAACTTCCCTATTAAATTGGGGTGCGTGTTATGCGCCGGCACGTGTTATACACCGATAAATACGGTAATTACAAAAATACTTATTATACTATGAGAATACTACTTTATATACTAATTATTTTAATATCTTATTTAAACAATGATATTAGTTTAATTGTTTGATTTTGTTAACCAATCTGGTATATCCCTACTTTCTTTTTTATTAGGGATACATTTAAATGTCAGTTATAATTATATATTCCTTTTTTACTTGATTAATACCTTAGGTATTTATACTTTGTATTATTAATAATGTGTTAATTACACTATGTCAAGAAAAAACAATAAAATTCTAAAGGTGAAAAATATATTTTAAACGTTTTCTCGCAATGTAGGCTTTTTTAAAAAATTTAGGCTAAATCCATGCATTTCCATCAAATATTTTACATTTAAGTATGGAACCACTTGGGTATTTGAGACATAAGCTTGCTTTTTAAAGTATGGCTAAATTTTGTATGAAAGTGGGGGGACACCCTAAAAAACAAAAAAGCATTAATATTCTGGAAAAAAACAAAAAATGAAAAAAATATTTTTTTTTTTTACCTGATCCGAAATCCCTGTTGCTAGGCAGTCTTCCTAATCTGCCTCCTTCCTATGCCGCGGTGATCTTCGTTCTTCTGTCCTCCGCCGCGTTGTCTTCTGGGTAATGTGGCGCGCTGTGTTATGGGAACTGTGTGTTCCCTAACACAGCGCGTACCATTCACAAAGCGCCGCGCGACTCGCGCATGCGCAGTAGGAAACGGGTAGTGAAGCCGTAGTCTTCACTGCCTGTTTCCCTTACTGAGGATGGCGGCGCTGGGACCGGAGCGCCGAGGGACATCTCGGCCTCCACGACCGACATCGCGGGTGCCCTGGGAGGGTAAGTGTACTTATTAAAAGTCAGCAGCTACTTTTTTTATAGTTGCTGACTTTAATTTTTTTTTTTTTTTTTAGCTGAAACACCGCTTTAAGTGCCATCCAATATGCCCCCTTATTATATTCCAAAACATGTATATGAACCCAAGCAGACTTTAAGCTGTATATTTGTCTTCCCCCAGCCAAACAGCACTCACCACATTTCATGGTATGCTTTGTTTTCTTTTAAAGAGATATATGGACTACCTCTGCCCTTATGCCAAGCCAAAAGTTGGGATAGATCACTGTAGCATATACCGTTTAGTCAAAAATCTGCATCTGAAGTCTGGTATTGTATTCAAGTAATTGATGGGGGAGGCAAGAAGTAGCACCTAAATGAAAGTTTCAGTTTTTACTGTAGCAAACCTGTAGCTTCTTCACATACCAAAAGCAAACTCTTGTATTGTATAGTAGGCACATTTTAAAGTTTATATGGCTGCACTCTGCACCCCTCTTCCCACCCCCACCCTATTGGACAGTGCGACCACATATCACATTAGCCAGGGTTCACACTGCTACGAGAGAGATCGCATTTGTTTCGCACCCACACTGCACTTGCCGATCACATGCAATCTATGAGCAATGCAGAGTTTAGCCACACAGTTGCGAGAACCAGCTCTGTAATCACGCTGGTTCCTGCATCGCAATAGTGTGAATCCAGGGTTAAGGCCCGATTCACATCTATGCATGTTGCTTTTGAGTGTTTCTGCAATGCTTTTTGCGGTGCTTGTTTTTGGACATGCAATTTTACTGAGATTTTGCCGCGATTTGTGTTTTTTTTACACCGTATATAGCTGGTTGCTAAGGAGGGGGCCAGGACACCCCGTCCTTAGCAACCGATGAATCATCAGCTGTCAGCGGGCTTCCCTGCTGTATGTAAAAAAAACGAATTGCCGGCTAAAAAAATCGTGGAAAAAAACAGTGTGGGCCCCCCCCCCCCCCTCAGGTTGGTATCAGGCCCTTGGGTCTACTATGGATTCGGAGGGGACCCCCCCACACCAAAATAAAAATCCATACCAGACCCTTATTCGAGCATGAGATTTTTATGGGGTTAATGGGTAGGGGTACAATGTACCCCATTGTCAGAGAAATAGCAGGAGCTGGACTTGCCAGTATCGGAACTTTCCTGTGCATCTGCGCAGTAGAATAGCGCTCCAGTGCATGCGGGTGTGTGATACAGCGGAACGGCGCACACGGGTGCACGATACAGCATGACGGCGCGGGAGCATACGCACTGAAGCGTGCATTAACGTGACACCCCCTTGCTGGCCTTTGAAAGTCTGACCAGCCCCTTGTCTAATTGCTGGTTTGTCTCTCAGCTTCCTGTGTTCCTGTCTCAGGTTCTGCTAACCTGTGTTTACCTGTTGTGACCAGGATTGACCCTGACCTGCTCTGATCCTCTCCAGTACTTTGACCCCCGGCATGTCTAAAGGACTTCTCTACTCTCCTGCTTCCTGTGCATGACCCCAGCTTGTTTAAAGGATTCCTCTGCTACCTGCCTTCTGTGTTTGACCACCGGCTTGTCTAAAGGACTTCTCTACTTACCAGCTCCCTGTTCATGATCCCAGTTTGTTTAAAGGATTCCTCTGCTGACCTGCCTCCTGTGCTTGACCCCCGGCTTGTTTTAAGGACTACTCTACTGGCCTGCTTTCTGTGTATGACCCAGGCTTGTACTAAGAACTTGCTTCTACTGGACTTCCTGTGTCTGACCCCCAGCATCCTCTTAACACTCAGTCCCAGCCACAATCATTGGGTCTGTTGGGTTAGAGCCCCCCCAGACTTCCTACTCCAGTTTGGTGTCAAGTCTATTCCTGCACAGCATCTCTGCTCTATGGGAGACCTCCACTCAAGACCTACCTACCTGCTGGTAACCAGTGCTTCTCTGTGCCCTATGCCCTCTGTACCACCTTCAGGGGTAAAATGCGCTCAGCTGCAAGGGGAGCCGCTCTCAGCATATTGGCCTTGATGAGTACCCTGACAGTACAAACCAGCCATGTTGGAGGCCAACAGAGCGGGTTCCCTTCTCGAGGCTCTGTGCCAGCAGGTTACAGCTCTTACCCAGGCAGTCCAGAGGCTACTAGAGGGCTATTTCCAATATTTCCCGTCCCCAACACCTGACAGTGTCTCCTGCTCCTGGGGATGCAGTTCCGGCATCCTCCAGTGAGGCAAATTCTTCACAGGATCGGCCCAATGCAGCTCCTGCAGTTGTAATGACTCTTCCCAAACCAAGGGTCCCCAAACTTGATTGATTTTCAGGAAACTGGAAGAAGTTCAGGGCATTCAAAAATGCCTGTCTGTTATACTTAGCCCTCCAGCCTAAGACATTTTGTACTGAAACAGTAAAAGTGAGGTTCATTATCTCTTTGCTGTCCGAAGAACCCCAAGCATGGGCCCATAATCTCTTGGAACAATGAGCCCCCTACTAAACTCTGTGGAATCCACGGCACAACTGTATGATACAGTGCGCAGCCACTGCCGAAAGCATCTTGCATACCTTATCCCAAGGAAAAAGACCAGTGGAGGATTACACTGTCGTGTTCCAAAAATGGTCTGCGGATACAGGATGGAATGAGGCTGCTCTCAAATATCAGTATCGTCAGGGCCTTTCAGAAACCCTTAAAGATGACCTGGCACGAGTTGACACTCCTACCTCCAAGGAAGACTTAATTCAAATAGCCATAAAATTGGACAGATGCTTACGGGAACGGCGCTCTGAACGTTTCCAGTCCCCACGGTCTACCTGGATGCTACCCAGGATCCGTCCAGTTCACTCACCTCTTCCGGTTCCTCCTTCTTCTTCCTCTGAAAGTTAACCAATGCAACTGGATCTGTTCCGGTCTCCACTTCGAAAGACAACGCCAGTGTCAAGCCAACTTATGCCTATACTGAGGAGGAACAGGACACTTCTTGCACAACTGTCCCGTGAGACCCAGTAAGTCACATCCGTGGTATGCTATGAATTTTCAGGTTGCTGGTTCAACCCAGTCTCATCTAGTCCTTCCTGCCTCCCTACAGGTGGCAGAAGAGGAAATCCGACTACTGGCCATCATTGATTCTGGGGCCAGCAGTTGCTTCCTGGATGCATCATTGGCCCAAAAACTGCACATTCCTCTCCAAAATAAAAAGCAAAGCCTCCAAATACATTTGGCTGATGGTTCTCTACCTTGCTCGGGACCCGTTACCCAAGAGACTAAACCCACTCTCACCATCACAGATTCCAGCCATCAGGTATTTCTTTGCTTTGACATCATATGCTCATCCATGTTCCCCATTATCTTGGGTCTTCCATGGTTACAGGCTCACGATCCCCAGATTAATTGGAGTAAGAAATAATTCCCTTTTTCCTCTGCCTACTGCTCCCAACACTGCTTTACTCCAGTTTCCAGTAGTACTGCCTCCTGTCTGACCACTCAGCCTGTATCTGACCATCTCCAGCATGTTCCCTTGGTTTGCCATGAATTCATGGACATTTTTGACAAAAAGAAAGCCGACAGCTTACTTACTCACTGGCCTTATGACTGTCCGAGATTCCTTTTGGCCGCATAGTTCCTGTCACAGTCCCTACTGTGCTAAGCAGACAGCCAGGCATGGTCACGCCCCAAGTGGCTCAAGGTGGTATCGAACCCAGGACTGTCTGTTATTGTTCCGGTTGCTTTGCCTCTGAGCCACCCCTCAGTTCTTTATTCTGCCTGCTTTCCAGCTAAGCCTAGTTCTGCATGAAGTACTGTGGGCTTTTCCCTGGATCTTACCTTGCAATCAGTACCTGTCTCTCCTGGTTCAGCTGAGGAAGTTTACCTAATCAGCTGGGTATAAAACACTGCCTCACTCTAAAGTGCTTTGTCAGTTCATTAGGTAAGGGCTTATCATGTAAGGGGGTCCATGTATGTCCTCCTGTGCGGGGCGCGCATGGCACGCTCTGTGATCAGTGAGTCCATGAGACTCAGCTGATCACAGATTGAAGTAAGTGGCAGATCCCGGCCCCTTACCACGTGATCAGCTGTCAGCCAATGACAGCAGATCACGTGATGTAAACAGAAGCAGGTAATTGGCTTTCTTTTCCCCTCATGCTAACAGCGCACATTCGTCACGCTGCAATGTTAAAATGTCTTTAATGCAGCGCATTCTCTTTTTCTTTACAATGCAACAAGAATGACATGTTTTAGCTGCTCCTATTCACCCGCACTTCTCACAAACTTACTTCTTTATTACTTTGCAGCATTTATACACTACATGTTTATTTTTACTCTGAACGGAAAAGAATCTTTGTTATTTTTTTACCATGATTTGTCTTTTTTTTTTTTTTTTTTGGGGAATACATATTTGAATGTTTTTTTTTTTTTTTTTTGGAGGGGGGTTGTGTGTCTCAAATTACCAAAAACACATTATTTACATTTGTATTTCTTGCTTAAATTTACTAGGAGGTTGTTTGTTGTTGTTGCCCCTTGTTAATTCTACTTTAGGATTAGTGAAATGTACCAGCCTACTCAAAGAAAAACTGTCATTGTAGCAAAGTAAAACACAATAGTCAATGATTATTTCAAATCAAAAAAACCTTTATTTAGGTCACACCAACAAACCAAAGAGGAACGCAGCCATGGTGAAACTTGGGGAATTTGCAAAGTCTTGGCCCCCCACGGCAACCATCATTGTCCAAGCGTAGAAAATTGGGGGCCTGAGGAGTACGTATATTAAGGGGAGTGCAATCTGGTCGTGAAGTCCAAAGTATCCGGAACTGCAGCAGATGCCATCTAGGTCCCCAGGCTCTGGTACTACAAGAGGCTCCATCTTCTCTCACACCAGACTGATTGCAGGTCGTCACTCTCAGGTCTTCCTTCCACGCTTCCTTCCACGCTGTGGCTGTCGTGCTGGTGGGGTGGCAGAAGGAGGAGGAGGAGGAGGAGGAGGCGGAGCATGGTAACTATGGCAAACATGTGTGCCTGGGGTCATCTCCCCAGCCCTACCCTTATTTAGGACATGGAGGATGAGCCCCTCACACATGTTGCGTTGCCCCACCTCCATACCCATCATTTTTGTGACAACCACCGAGCCAAAGGTCTCCTCGTCGGCGGGTGTGGCATGTAGGGAGTCTGAAGCCTCTCTGATCATCCGGAGCGCTGACTGTGCCGCATAACCCCCCCTTCTCGCCCTTCTGTACGGAAGGCGGAGGAGAGGGATTTGGGAGTCAGTCAGGCTCCGAGGCCTAGCCCCCTCTTGGCTGCCACTACCCAGCTGGTGGCTGCCACTAACCCCTGCCTCCTCCTGACTGCCACCTTCCACAGCCACCTCCTGGCTGAGGTCTTCCTGTGTAGGAAAAAGGGACATAGTTTCAGTTATTTGTTCATCAAACACACACAATTCTCATCTAGTGACTGGTGCAAAATGTTTACAAATAGAAAACCATACAATTCTCAGCCCAGCAGTTTAGATTCTGGCCCCAAATGTCTCCCACACCACTGTCTGTTGATATGTCAAACACGTTAGGAACTAAGCAATTGGCGATCCTGAATTAAGTGAACATCATTCATTATTCCCATAAATGGTAACAAAACTACTATACCTGGAACAAGCTGGGCTCCTCCACCTCTTCCATACTGGAAGGCCCAGGTTGCTCCTCGGAAGCCTCATCAGGGGTGGGCTGTGCGCAAGGAAGCGTGGAAGGAGGAGTTGAGGTTGGCTCCGTGACATCAGCCTGGTCCTTCAGAAAATGGAGACTCTGATAGTACCAGAGCTTGGGGACATAGACCTCATCTGCTGAAGTTGCAGTTTCCTCAGACTTCACGACCTTCTTCCTCTCCCTGATATACGCACTCCTCAGGCTGCCAATTTTCTTTCTAATATCATCAACAGTTGCCGTGGGGAACCTTGGCTTGACAAATTCCACAAGTTCCTCCAGGGCTGCG
Organism: Lithobates sylvaticus; assembly: GCA_028564925.1. Taxonomy (NCBI): domain Eukaryota; kingdom Metazoa; phylum Chordata; class Amphibia; order Anura; family Ranidae; genus Lithobates; species Lithobates sylvaticus. The sequence continues at coordinate 382,233,553 of CM053026.1, forward strand.
TGCCTCTTTGGTTTGTTGGTGTAATGTGGGTGTATACCCTGCCACAATATGGGAAAATCCCTGTATTTGGCAATGAAGAGGGGGAGAAAACTCATGTCGTTGAATCCCTTCATATCAATCTCTGCAAGACACAACAACACACCAAACCCTATAAATTATGTCAGGCTAAACTCTCCTAATCTTCTCCATAAAGAAGCCTCAAGTTCAAATCAGTCTAGGCTAGTTATGTACCAACGTTAAATTGTACCTTCGTTTGTAGCGATCGTCTCGTGTGAGTTTTCTCTCCCCTCGTCTCCCAGATCGTGGCTACGACACAGGCGTGTGACGTTTTATATACACTGCGCATGCTTCAAACTCCGCCCGCCCCTGACGATCTTTCTCGTCTATTCCCCACCCCTTCTCTTTACGGCGTAGTGGGGAGAGCACATGGCGGGGACACAGCAGGTGCGCCACAAATATCCCACCAACGAGGAGGAGGACGAGGAAAGTCCGGAGGCAGAAACGTCCCGATCCCGGAACCTGAAATTCAAGGCCTCCAATATGTCATTTGGAGAAATGTTGGAGATGGTGGACATATTAAAGAGGAGCGACTATGATGGGAAGTATGGGCCTTACCTCAACCCCAATGTCCGCAAGGCCAAGATCATGTCTAAAGTTGTGAGAAGGCTGTACAATAATTTTGGGGTACAACGATCCAAGGAGCAACTCAGGAAACGCTGGTCAGACCTGAAACTGAGGGAGGCCGATCAGTACAGAAAGATCAAGAGAATTCTTCAAAAAAGTAAGTAGTTGTGTTTTGTGTTTGATTTCTTGCTTGCATACTGCTCCATTGTGTTTTGATTTTTACCAAGTTGTACATTCCAAAATGGCCACTTTCAGGTTCGTCTGTGCATTCGATCGTACTCAGCCTCGATCTTTCTGCCACTGTCATGGTCGTGTGTGTGTGCATTCGATCGTACGCAACCTCGATCGTTCGGCCACTTATAATACGATGTTTGGTGTTTTTTTGGGGAAAGGAAGTTTGTTCTCACTAGAAATGTCATCAAGAATGTAAAGCCAATTTATTCAATGTAAAGGAGAGGTCACTCAGTAGCTGTTTACCCATCTGGACTCTAGAGCACTAGTGCTGGGACACCCAAACCCCCTTTTTATTATGCTTTTCCACACATGTGCTCCAGTGGATACTAGAGGGGGGTCTCCATCACACAAACTTCTACCAAAAAGCTAGTCAGTTTAGCACCTTTACAAAGTGACTTCATTCATGTAGTTGACATTTGTAACTGGCCAAACTAAAATAGTGTCCGTCACTTTCAAGCAATGTTTGTCATTTCCTATTTCTGCCCTCAATAGCTTGTGTTGCTAAATCTTCCTTTTGGACATTCTCATAGGGGAGCGAAAACTTGGGCCGTCTGAGGAAACCCCCAAACCAACACCTACCAAAAAAGGGGAAAGAGCAGAAGCAGAGGAGGAGGAGGAGGAGGAAGGAGAGATCATCGAACTTGGAGAAATTGTCACCACAACAGGTGAGTGTGGGAGAACACAGCTACTGGTAAGCTAATCCATGTATGGCTGCCTCATTTCCAACACCCCATTTTTGTTTGTTTGTGGTTTTTAGGTGACGTGGATGTTGTGGAAGAAAAATCGCACTTTACCACAGAGAGTGCCCACGTACTCATCGGAGAGATAATGGTCTGCAATAGAGATCTAGATTACATAAAGCAAAACATCAATGATGTTCAACAAAAATTGAAGAACATCATTGATATTTTAGGAAAAATATGAAAACGCACCAAGTAATTAACACACATTTGTGCCAGCTTCAGAACACATTTGCAACTTAAAAACTGTCTGAAATTTGGAACATGCACACATTGTGTCCACATGTGCTAGCTCCCACCATGGTGGATGAATGGCAACGTTTTTTTGGGGGTGCAAACACTTTACGAACTACGAAAGTGGTTGTGGTGAAGGGGTTGCACCCCCAAAAAACGTCCATTCATCCCCATGATGGAAAATGGCACTTTTGAAGCTTCTAGGCATGTGTTTTACCATCTAATGACCATTTTCAGTCCCAAATTGTGTGCATGTTCCAAATTTCCACTTTTCGGGGGTGACCCCCCCATGTGATGAAGGCAAGATCAAACACACTTTGAACATATAGTCATGTCTGATCTTGTCTTCACTTTACAAAGTTGAACTTTCCAAGTTCCTAGGTTCTGTTTTGCTCCATGCCTGGTTTTACCAATTGCGGAATGTTTGTAAACAATGTTGTAAATAACCAAGATGTTGTCAGTTTTGGCGTGAAGATTGTAAACGCACTTGGGAATGTTTTCCTAGTAAACTTTTATTTTTCTAAATGTGTGGCTTCCTTATTTAAAAAACACAATGCATTATGTATGTAAAATGAAAAGGATATGGGGGGCAATGGGTGTTATTTACTAAAGGCAAATCCACTTTGCACTCCAATTTTCTTTCCCGGGGAACTTTTTCAATGCACTTGTAGAGCATAGCGGATTTGACTTATGTAAATGACACCCACAGTGCTTTGTACGAAAACACGGAGCACAGCATTTTGGAGAATACACACATGTCAGACCTGGTGATGAAAAGGAGTATTTTGGGTGTCAGTTATGCAGTACAAACCTTCTCTAGACCAAAGATTAGGTAGCAAACACACAACATGAGAATAATCTTTTTGGGAAGAAGAGACTGTTACCTCCTTTTGCCCAGAAAGTGCATTCCCACTGTCGAAGGCAAAGGGAAAAAATGTCAAAGTAAAATAAGCTAAAAAGAAGACTGAAATGACATGAAATCATAGGTTGGTTAAAATATCAGATTTATTAAAAAATGCCTCTCACACATCGTCAGGCAGAGCAATGGCCCCCCTACCCACAAAGTACTGCATATATTGGTCCCGGACCACACGGGCATTTAGAGGGGGCAAGCCTGGACGTGCCACTCGAAGGGCTGTGAGTTCGGCATTTGGAGGGCCCTCCACATCTGGGCCAACGGGCACCACATAGTTCCTGTTATGTCTTTTGAGGAAGTTGTGCAATATGCAACAGGCAAGAACTATGTGGTTCAGTTTGTATTCCGCCAAGTTAAATGCCGTCAGGAACAGGCGGAAGCGGCTGGCCAGGATGCCAAAAGCGTTCTCCACAACTCTTCTGGCTCTGGACAGCCTGTAGTTGAAGACCCTCTGGTCCGGGGTGAGGGTCCTCATCGGGAACGGCCTCATCACATGGGGAGTCAACGCAAACGCTTCATCTGCGACAAAGACGAAGGGGAGTCCTTCGGCATTCTCCTCTGGAGGTGGCAAGCACAGACTGCCACTTTGGAGACGCCAGTAGAACTCCGTGTGCGTAATGGCCCCACCATCCGATATCCGGCCGTTCATCCCCACGTCCACATACATAAACTCGTATGTTGCCGACACCACCGCCAACATCACTACACTATTTAAACCCTTATAATTATAATAGTAGGACCCCGAGTTGGGCGGTGGGACGATGCGGACGTGTTTCCCATCAATTGCCCCTCCGCAGTTAGGAAAGTCCCAACGGCTGGCAAAGTGGGAGGCCACAGTCTGCCATTCCTGTGGCGTGGAAGGGAACTGTGGAGTGAAACAAGAAAAAAAAAAATAGTCACTTTGCACCTAAACATTGCAAGCAGATTAGACAATCAACATCTTGGAACAAGAGCATTGTCTAAAATTGGAGGCTGGAAAGTATTTGCACAGAAAAGTAGAGGCTCCCCTTCACAGATTACTCACCCCCCCATCAATCCCCCCACTTCTGATGGGCCATTGGCAATAACTAGGGGTTTTGGGGGGGGGGGGTGGTGGACAGCTAACCCTCTGCACTTCATTGATTGGCAAATGGCTCAATAATGTGGGCTAGTTTGGCCAGACCCTCTGTACTTAACACTATTGGCAGGCCACAGGAAAGATCAAATAACATTTCAACCCCCCCCCCCCCCCAAAAAAAAGGCAGGCACAGTGTGACATTATTAAATTACCAAGCAAGCTAATAGGAGGGAAAGAAGACAAAAAAATAGGAAATGGAATGTATGGAGGCAGTCCCTTGCACTACATGCTTTGCTGAATTCATCCCTAAAGATGCGCACTATAAAGAGGTAGGTATATAGTGTGTATGGACCTTGGGAAAGCCAGCAGATAAAGGATTGGTACCATCTGACAGAGCAGTTGGGGGAGGGGGTTCCTAATGAGTTTGCCCCCCCCCCACCCCCCCAAAAGAACAAAAAAAGGGGGCTCTACATGAAGTAAACCACACAGCAAACATTTGTGCATATTTTAGGGGGTGTTTTGGGGCAAACAATACTATGCAGCAGACAAAAGACATTGCTTAAGTGACTAGGCCATAGGTGTCTATTGGGGCAGAAGAGCATGCTGGTGAGGTAAGTGAAGGGAAAAATGCATGAAGGAGAAAAGGGGCACAGCATATTAGAACATATTGCAATCATGGTAATTAGGGAAGGAGGTCAAAAATACAAGTCATTAGCAAACAGAGCATACATAGAAGGGAATAGTAAAGTAGAAATGTTACCTTAATATAGTCCTCCTGCAGGACCTGAATGATGGCAGAACAGGTCTCTGGAATAATGATTCCCAGGGCCTGGGGAGAGATACCTGAAGAGAACTTCAAATCCTGAAGACTTCTCCCTGTCGCCAAGTACCTCAACGTGGCAACAAGCCTCTGCTCCGGAGTAATGGCTTGTCTCATGCAGGTATCCTGCCGGCTGATAAAGGGGGTCAGCAAAGCCAAAAGACGGTGAAAATCGGGGTCCGTCATCCTGAGAAAGTTCCTGAAATCATCAGGATTATTCTCCCGGATCTCACGAAGCAAAGGCATGTGCGAGAACTGGTCACGCTGAAGCAACCAATTCTTGGTCCACATACTCCTCGTCACTCTGTTCATGGACGGGTCTTGGGTCAAAGCTAAAAGCCCGACACCAATTCCGCGTACAGCACGAACTCGGCGACGAGTACGCACGGGAAACATCGCTCAGAAGGTCACAAAAGGTCGGCTGGTCAGAACGGACAAACAGAAAGCACCGATAAACAGCAAGGCCTGAAAGAACGAAGTGAATACAGCAACGAGCAGACAATAAGCAGTGCAAATCAAAGCGTCCTATATCAAGATATAGGCCGCAATGACCAACAAATGCGAACTGACTACACGCACTAATAAACAGATACGCACGACAAGCACAAACTGAAGAGCAGTAACGATCTGAGTCAGAAAACTGAGAAGCGCGAATCTTAAGTCACCAAACTTCCACTAACTCTCGATAAACACGGGATCAGCAGAAGGAGCCCAACGGGTGCCTGACGTGGTGCTGAACTTCCCTTTTGTAATCTCGTGGACGACGACTTACGTCACGACGTTCTTCCGGACCGGATATTCCGACAACGTAGTCCGACCGTGTGTACGCAACGCCAACATCGGACAAAGTACGTCGGACAAAGTCCGACTGACCTGGTCCGCGGATTGTCCGAGCGTGTGTATGGGGCTTTACTTATTTCCCAACACAACCATACGGCCCGGAAATGGAAGGCACACTTCTACAGTCAAGGTAATAAAGCAGGTAAATTATTAGCTAATCAAGTAAAAGAGAAAACAATCAAACAAAAAATACCTTTTATTTTCCATCCATCCACGGGAACCAAACTCTCTAATCCAAAAGAAATTGCTAACGCATTTAGAGATTATTACAATAATCTCTATAACTTAAAAGAAGACACCTCTTCCCCGCAACCTTCCCCATAAATGATCCAGGAATTCCTGCATTCAATCTCCATGCCCAAGTTAAATTCTGACCAACTTAAAACTCGAAACGAACCAATTTCCATAGGCGAACTTCAAAAAACAAGTATGTCTCTCCCTAATAACAAATCTCTGAGCCCAGACGGATTTTCATCTGAATACTACTGCACATTTCATTCCATAATAAGCCCACATCTATTGCAAGTATATGAAACTATATCAAAGCTTCTTTTCCTCCAGAAATGTTATCGGCCACAATTGTGACCTTGCCCAAACCCGGAAAATTGCAGACAATCCGCAAAATTTCTTGGCCCATATCATTATTAAACGTAGACTTGAAGATATACTATATATTAATCTACTTCATGGTGTAGAGTCATCGGAGGTCCCTTCTCTGCTTCTGTCATTAGATGCAGAGAAGGCCTTTGATAGAATCCACTGGGGATATTTAAGACATGTATTAAGCAAATTTGGAATATCGGGTACAATTAATTCAGCCATTTTAGCATTATATACTAATCCCTCCGCAATGGTTTACACAGAAGGCATGTTTTCTGACAGTTTTAACATTACCAACGGGACAAAGCAATGAGGCAACGTTGCCCACTGTCCCCCTTAATATTTGCCATTTTAAAGGAGCCCTTGGCCGAAAAAATTTGATCCCATCCAAACATATCAGGCATTCTAATTTCAGAACAAGCACACTCCATTTCTTTATTTGCAGATGATGTGATCTTGTCCCTCTCAGAACTCAGTACTTCTCTACCAGCTGTACATAACACGCTAAATTACTTCAACCAAATTTCATATTATAAAGTAAACGCAACAAAATCGAATTGATCCTCCAAAAGACCCTTTCTTCGCAATACCCATACCCATGGGCTAACAAACCCATTTAATATCTGGGTATTCAACTGACAACCCCAAGTTCTAATCTATATAAAGTAAATTTCACACCCCTCATCTCTTCCTTTCAACCGGAATTGAATAGACTGAGAACCTTTTGTTTGTCGTGGATGGGAAGACTGGCAGCATACAAAATGCTCATTCTACCGAGAATCCTTTACTATTTCAGAGCTCTCCCAATCTTTATACCAGCAACATTCTTTAAAGCAGTACAATCTCAACTGCACAAGTTTGTATGGGCAGATAGAAAACTGAGATGCTCCCAGTCTTCTCTGTCAAAACATAGAAAGGTTGGAGGAATGGTGGCTTCCTATTCTACGAGATTATTTCCCAGCCAGCATACTAGATCAAACAAAATTTTGGTTTCAATCCCACTCATCTAAAAACTGGACAACTATAGAAAATAACTGGTTAAAGCCTAACTCTTTAAGATCCACATTACTACATAACTCATTCTCAAATACTCACTTTAAATCCTCTTATCCCATTATACAACTAGTAATGGACACATGGAAAAAATTATGCTTCAGTATGGAACACACCACAGACCTTATCGAGATCTCAACCCCTCTGTCCTCAATTCGCACTCATATCAGAGACCTCAAGACAATAACTTGGGGAAAAAAAGGAATCACCTCAGTCACATACCATGGAAAGATCATCCCCTTCAATACACTGACCCAAAAATATTCACTTTCCACAGCAGATAACTACATGTACATGAGAATTGCAACATTCTTACTAGCACACCCTCTGACGCCCACTAAGATTTCACATGAAGCTTGGTCCTATTGGAACGACACAACGAAACCAACCAAATCCGCAAAAGGGATCTCCCTATTTTATAATCTGCTACAACAGAAAAAGTCTTTCACTAAACTACCATCATATCAAAAATGGGAAACTGATCTCTCTACATCCTTTTCAAAGAAGCAATGGAAAAAGGCGATTAAATCCAATCACTGCTACACAAGATCCACAATATACTGGGAAACGGCTCAAAAACTACTCCTTAGATGGTACTACACTCCCTATATTACTGCAAAATTCTCTAAGAACAGCCCCAACGCATGTTGGCACGAATGTGGCAAAGTAGGTACACTACTGCATATGTTATGGGAGTGTCCCAATCTTTGGAGTTTTTGGAGAGCTGTATTCCAATTAATATCTAAGACTACAGGCATCATTAAGACAGGGAATGCTGAATTGGCCATACTAAGTATCCATGTGGACCAATATCCACCATCCCTTAGACCAATGGCAATACAGATATTGATGGCAGCCAGACTGACAATCACTAGTAAGTGGAAATCTGTCAATTCACCAAATATCAGTGAAGTTATTAAAAAAGTAGATGAAGCTTTTAAATATGAACAGATTATGGCTAATATAGAGGGAAATATATCCCATTTCTATAAACAATGGGATCCTTTGATTCGCCTTAGGCAGATTAAGTGAAAGATTTGTCGCCTATAAGTTCTTGTACGTTCTATATTTTCTTTTTTTGATAGTGAGCCAGATACCCTACTCTTCTTGTTATTATTTCTTTGTAATCTTATATTTTAAGTACATGTCTCTCAGTTCTTGTTTTTACATAGCAGTTTATTAATATAATGAAGACATTCAGCCACCACGTGTTTACGCATAAGTTGTATTCTACAATTTTCAGAGGTTCTGAAGATATGTTTCAAGACATTTATAAAAATGTATTATTTGTTAACAAATACCTTGCATGGTATATTACTGTGGATTGTATGCTGAAAATTTTCAATAAAAAATATTCTAAAAAAAATGAAGAGGTAATCTGTGCAGCATTCGGTGCTAGGCTCATTGAGAGCCTAGCACCTGCCCTTCAGGGATTCAGTGGATGCAGTCTGCCCTTCAGGGATTCAGTGGAGAAGGGAGAAGGAGCCTGGTGCAGTGGAGGTTGTGCTGTACCTGGTGAAGCTGGGGGGGGGCTGCATCCTGGTCCGCTATGAAGTCCTCTGATTCCTTCTCCATGTATCCCCCTCGTGGAGCAGCCGCATAACTTGTGCAGACCGGCTGCTGCTGTCATCTGGCATGCAAAGCTTCTTCTCGCTGGCGCCGTGGACAGATTCTCGAGGGGTTCCACCAGTCGGTCGTTCCGGTTTGGGGTGCTGTAGGGCACTCTGTCAGCTTCAGTGCCTGTTTAAGGGGCCGTGGTGGAGCGGAACTCTAGATGCTTGTGGCCATCTTGGGAGCTGCCGCGCATGCGCCTGGAATTTTTCATTTTTATGTTTTCACTTTAAAAATCAAAAAAAATCACTGCTCATTTAAAAATGATGATTTGCAAAAACTATTTTTTTTTTTATTGATACATAACCCACAGGGCAGGACTCGGACCCCTATAACCATTGTATGCCCAATTACTTGCATATAAGCCTTCAAAATGGCCACTTTTGATTTTTGACGTTCGGGTCCCATTGGGGTTCAATGGGGTTCGTTATTCGGGTCCGAACTTTCGCAGTGTTTAAAGGTTCTGGTGCGAACCGAACAGGGGTCCATTCAGCTCATCCCTATAGGAGAGTTGTGCTACACTATTTTGGGTAAAGCTATATTCATAGCAGCATATGCCATTCATCTGATGTCCACCATGACAAGGGTCAAGAAAAATTACAAGAGACTCCCACAGTCTGTTAGCATGTGCAATGTATTTTCATTTGAAAATATATTTTATTCTTGGGAAATCTCAGAATAGTATAAAACGATCATTAATCTCCCTAAAATGGATTGATCAAGTCAAAAAATTGACGTATTTTGTGGGCACACAATGAGAGGGAAAATTTATAAAAAAATAAAAATGTTATTACAACATCATTAAAATTACATAAAACATATAGCCAACATACTGTATAAACAACACCCTGTATGGACTCAGTTACCAGTTACCCAATAATGCAGTTACAGAGGGCTGGATGTAAGGTACAGAAATGTATGTCATAATGTATCAAAATAGCAGAAAGATTTCTGATCCAGCAATGCTTCCAAAATGTGCTCGTTGTCGCGTTTGACTGAGATATTAGCCTCCTCAGGACAAAAACTGGGTAGGTGCTGGTATATTTAAAAACAAAAAGCGCATATGTAAATATTTAGTATAATATATATCTCTATAAGTATAGCTATGTCTGTTATAACATTGCTCCAAGAGAGAAAAAAAATACATAACAACATATATGCTTGCCTGGTGAACTTGTGGCTCAGGGTATGGGGGAACCTCGCAGAACTAACAGACGACTGAGACAAACGAGAGTTCAAATTTTCATATGTGTGTATAGATACCTGCATATCCTGTGGTCTATGATAAAGTATCACTAGATAAAGCAAAGACATAGGCATTATAGGCTACGGTTCCACTCTGAAAAAAATCCCCGGATAAAAAAACGGTTTGTACTAAAGCAGCTCTCACCTGATATATAGCGGTTATGTGAGAATATATTAAAATATAGGTCACACACAGCTGTAAATAGTAATGAATTTCCACTGTAAATGTATTCAATACAGTATCTAAAAGTAGACAAAGTCCATAATTAGATGTTAAGCCTTTAAGCGCAATTTATATTCTGGCAGAGAATACAAAAAAGATATAAAGATTATATATGAACGGTACTTACCAACAGTACCTAGAATTGGCCCATAGGTACAGGACCACTATTTAAATGGATGAGTGCTTAACCACTTCAACCCCGTCCACTGTCATATGTCGTCCACAAGGTGGATCTCCCATCCTGGGTGGACATCATATGACGTCCTCCCATTCCCGGCCGCCTAGGGGGCGCGTGCGTACCACCCGCGGCGCACGCCCACGGTGTCGCTCGGGACCCGGTGTGCGTGCCCGGTGGCCGCGATGTCTGCCGGGCACCCGCGATTGCCCAGGGATACAGCAGGACCTGTCAGTGGAGAGGAGACCGATGGTGTGTTCCCAGTACAGAGGAACACCGATCGATCTCCTCCCCTTATGAGTCCCCTCCCCCCACAGTTAGAATCACTCCCATAGGGAACATATTAACCCCTGCAGCGCCCCCTAGTGTTAACCCCTTCCCTGCCAGTCACATTTACACAGTAATCAGTGCAATTTTATAGCAACGATCGTTGTGTAAATGTGAATGGTCCCAAAAATGTGTCAAAACTGTCCGTATTGTCCGCTGCAATGTCGAAGTCATGAAAAAAATTGCAGGTCGCCGCCATTACTAGTAAAAAAAAAAAAATAAATGCAATAAATCTATCCCCTATTTTGTAGATGCTATAACTTTTGCGCAAACCAATCAATATATGCTTATTGAGATTTTTTTTACCAAAAATATGTAGAAGAATATAAACTTTTTAAAAATGGGATATTTATTATAGCAAAAAATAAAAAATATTGTGTTTTTTTCAAAATTGTCGCTCTTCTTTTGTTTATAGGGCAAAAAATAAAAACTGCAGAGGTGATCAAATACCACCAAAAAAAAACTCTATTTGTGGGAAAAAAAGGACGTCAATTTTATTTGGGTGCAACTTTGCATGTCCGCACAATTGTCAGTTAAAGCGACGCAGTGCGAATCGCAAAAAGTGCTCTGGTAAGGAAGGGGGTAAAATCCTCCGGGGCTAAAGTGGTTAATCCCACTAGGTATAGAAACCGATAGTATGTCTGAGGGGGGGCATATCAACTTATTAGTATATATATATATATATATATATATAGAAAACGCCCAAATACAGGCATAACTAACAAAGAAAAAGAGAAACAAGACATAAGAACCCCCCTGAATATATAAATTCTGCACTTATCCCATAGGGAGAGACCTTTTGTTAGGGAATCAGTGAATCAGTGTTGCCGCATAAGCAGGGGAAAATATACCCCTATAATATAAACAGTTATATAAAAGGAATAAATATCCAGTTTCCAAAAAAAGATGTCACATGGTGATTAGCTAAAGTGGCTAAACAAGCATTATGGCTTACCCTTTGGCGCTGCACCCCTATGTACAACTTTCCTCACTGTGTGTGGCACCCAAAATCCATATACATTGCATCTTATATAGAGGCATATTAATGGCAGAGGGAGGGAAATGTGGCATGGCGGTGTGAAAATGGCGCCAAAATAGCCGACTCATGTGATATATAATAGTCATGTGATCGTATACAGCCTCATATGATAGGGTGTGGAGGTAAAGGAAGAGGAAACAAAATGGAACGAGTATGGTACCAGAGGATAAAACAGTCACATGACATATAACAATGCCATGTGATCATGATCATGTGAACATAGTCATATGATCGCAACCGCTTGTTAAGTAATTGGACATATACCCACATGTAACCATATATATCTTGCCAACCTGTACCTGGGGGGGTGGGAATGTATGCTCTTCTCTGATGACAGGTATACCAAATATTGAGACTCCATCATGATGTGGAATAGGTATATAAATGACGTTTTGATGTTATGGACTGGCTCTACCACTGATCTAGTAGAACTTATGCATGACTTAGACCAGAATGCATTTAATTTAAATTTTACTATGCATCAAATTAAGAAATCAAATTAAAAAATCCATTACCTTCCTGGATATTACAGTTGTGATTGAAGGTGATGGAAATAATAACACTACTTTATACTGAAAGGAGACAGCAGGGAACACCCTCTTACATGCTAGTAGTTTCCATCTGACCCCTCTCATTAACAGTATCCCTTATGGACAATATCTTAGTTTATGCAGAATCTGCTCTAATGATATCCTATTTAAACAGGAAGCGGACGCATTACTGATTAGATCATCCGATAGGGGATACTCAAAGACAGCACTTAAAAAAGCGTATAAAAGAGCATTTAGGCAGACTAGGCAGGAAGCTCTAGTTAGGAGACCTCGACAAAACAAGGAAGATACTACCAGGATGATCATCACGTATAATCACTAACACTCAAGGCTCTAATATCACCTTCTGGAGGACAAGATCACTCAGGGATAGATTAACACAAAGTCATTTCTCGGAAACAGTGAAGATATCACCTCGAGAGGTACTTGGCAATGTGGCTAATGCACTTTTTGCCCATGGATATATGAAAACCATGCAATGTATCTGCCAAACGGCAGATTACACTCTGCTTTGCACCATGTCAACTGTCAGATGGAAGGCGTGGTTTACATTATGTTTTGTGAATGTGGTGGCTTCTACGTGGGCAAAACCAAACGAGCCTTCTGGCATCGTATTAAGGACCATATATACTACATTAACAGTAATCAACTGCTTTCACCAATAGGACGACATGTAAATCAAATGCATGCTGGTGATAGCAGTGTAGTAAAATTTGCAACATTAGAACACATTCCAACAAACTCTCAAGGTGGTAATCATGATAAAAAAATCCTACAAAGAGAAATAAGATGGATCCATACCTTGGATGCCACTACTGCCCCTGGCCTCAATGATGTTATTAGTTATAAACCTTTTTTGTAAACCTTTTTTTTTTTTTTATTATTATTATTATTATTTTATTGCCTGTTTTAATGGTTGTCTGTCTTAATTGTCATTTAGCTTGGTTGTTGCTTGTTGGCGGGTGGTTTCCTCTTTTAAAATAAAGTTTTCCCTTTTTCCCTTGACTACTGTGTAGGGTACCAGATAGGGGTGCTTGTAGATTGTTGTAATGTGTTGGCCGATTTATGTGGGACTTTATGTATTATATATATGTATTGGATATATATATTCCACACACAGTATTAGTGACCAGGCCAGATATAAGTTGACAATGTTATCTGTTACCCTTTGATGTGTAAATCTTATGTAAGTTGTGTGTGTGTGAGGAATAGCCTTTTAACCTAGTATTTATTGATGGTAATTAGACCTTGAGGTCTAACCCGGGGGGTATTCATGGAAAACATTTGGTTGACCCCCCCCCCCCCCCCCCCAGTGTCAGATCAGTATTTGAGAAGACAGTCAGGGAGTCTAGAAGATATATCTCTGAGAGAAGGGTCTGGAGGCACGGGTCTAGGAGAAGATATTCCTTGTCATGTACTCTGTTGGATTTTTGTCATCTGTAAGAATGTTCTGTTTTGGAGGCCAATAAAGTGTCTCTCTCTGGAGAACGGGTTTTGCTGCGGGAAGTACCTTTTAATAACTACATACCATCTACGAGGAACGATTATATTAGATCACTACATTGATGCCGTTCAAGCGACCAGAAGAGCATTTTCAGGACTTAGTAGCAGAAGTTGTAACAGAAGTCGGTGATAACAATCCTGTGAGTTGAACAGAAGTCTGATGGAGACCCAAGACCTGTGCTGTGACTCTAACGTCTGGTTGTGACATAAGAGAGTCTGATCTACAAAATCAAACAAGTTTGGAACCCCAGAATTATTCTCTGGAGACTGGAAACGAAGAAAAGGACTGTATCGTGTACCAGAAGACCTGAGCTGGAAGCTGAAGGAGTAATTAATGCGGTGAGTAAAATATTTCTCTTTTTAAATTATTAATAATATAGTCAAAATGCTTACTCAGTGTGAAGCTAGTGTCAGTTCTGATAAAGTTAACAGATGGGTGTTAAAATGTATTAAGCTTCATGGCGGTCCTTATGAAGTGCCAGAGAAATATAAGCAGACATGGACTATGATGAATGAATTTTTAGAAAAAAATGTTTTTGATAGCAACATTTCAGAAAGTAAAAGAAAAGGTTGTATTGTACAGGGCTTGTTATCTTGCTGTTTAACAATGGAAAGTTCTTTGAAAGATAAGGTTGAGGAAATTACTCAGTTACAGAGTGCAGTTGATAATAGCAACAAGGTTTGTCAGAGGTTACAAAACCAATCAGAATCTGAGACTGTAAATTTAAAATTGCATGCAGTCACCATTGGGGAAGCTCTGCTTGAGAAGTCTAAACGTTGTAATGAATTATCAGAGGAAAATGAGAGATTGAAATTAAGAATTATGGAATTAGAGAAGAGATCTCAGGAATGCAGATATGCATCGAATCGTGGATTCAGCAATCTGCAGCAAAATACAAATACAAACATTCTATCAAATGAAACAGAACCTCATATTAAATCTGATAATTCATTGCCAGCCGCACCCACTGTGACCACCACAGTTTATAACAATAATAATAATGCAGGTGAAGTTCAGCTTGTAATGAAGCCTTTGAAACCAAAAGAATTAGATGCAATTCTTAAAGAAATAGGAATGATTCCCTGCCATGATTTAAACAGATTTTTAAAATGGTTTTGTGACTTGCAGAATGTCAGAGATATGTACAATCTCAACCCATCTGATTTAGAACGAGTTATGCAACATTCTATAGGAAATAGTCTTTGGGTGAGAATTAAGCAGATCTGTACTCAGCCAATGAGAACAAGGGACATATTGATGGAATTATTATGTGTTTTGTATGGTGTACGTTCTGACGTTACTGTTCATGGGAAGATCAAACAAATGCAAAGTGAATCTCCCTACAAACTATCACAAAGGATAAAAGCTATTATGGAAATATTGGTCAGTAATAATCTTGCATTTGAGCATGGTGGCTTGTTACATATGAGTATATTTCTACATGCTTTGAATGAAGAGATTAGACAAAATATTTTACTAGTTACCCCAAATCCTCATGATTTAAAAGACATATTGTTGAAAGCAGACAATTTATGGAGAAAGTCAAATGAGCAAGCTGTCAAGATTGATTTAGCCACATTGTTTAGGACAAATACTGAACATAAAGATCAAAAGATAATGTCTTATGATAACAATCAAAGAGGAGACACCAGGTCAAATATAGGTGATATTAATATGAAAAACAGAGCTGACCAAAATCATAATAAAAAAATATCTACGGCTTGGATACCATTTTCTCAGTTAAAACAGAAATATGACCACCTAAAGATTGAGTACGATAAAATGAAAATAGAACATTACACATTGCTGGAACAGCTAAACAGATTACATTATCCAGATCTGTTTTTGAATACAAGTGACATTTCTCTAGCAGTGGGGGTGGTTTAGTTTCAACCTGGGGATGTGTAAATAGTCCTTTGTTTTAACTTCAAAGAATGTTTAAGGACCTTGCTAATTAGTTTTGTTGGAGAGTTTTTTGTCTTTCAGATATATTGGAGATACTGCATGTGAACTGCAAGCTGAAATTACTGGCTAGTGGGGGAGAAACGCTGAATAAACAATATCATGGACTCTCTCAATATTCATCAAGCAATGGACACTTTTTTTTGGAACATAAATTTTTTTTGTCAATGGACTTTTCCCTATTTTATTTTTTTTTTATTTTTTATTTTTCACCATGTCCCATTTTTTCATCAAGCCCTATTTTTTTATATTTTTTTTTTCACCCTTTCCCATTTTTATTTTTTTATTTTTTATTATGTTTTATTTCTTGAACTTTATCTTAAAACCAGAGCGAAACATTTAAACCTAAAATAATTTTCGTGTTACATAACATGTTACATGTTGCATATTACATATTGCATATTGATCTATATATTTGACATCTAAGGTGAGATGCTGCACAATGGCTTGGCATAGCATAAATTATAGTATGTTGGGTGGTTTTCCTAAATTTATAAGAGGGGTGAGTGAAATTCATCACTCCAGTCATGATTTGAAACTTTGTTGAATCAGTCATTGATAATATTGACATATGGATGAAAAAAGACCTAACTTTACTGGCAAGATTTTCCACTGTTGCTTTGTCTGGATAGAAGATCTGATAAACGCTGATGTCAAGCTGATTCTATCTGAAAGTGGGGGATTATATATGGATATATGGATTATAGATTGGTATATAGATTGGTATACCATTCAGGTGGAATTATGGACTGAATGATTCAAGTAACTGCTCTATTATGGAGGCAATGAGGAGTCGGCCTACAGCAAATTACAAAGTACAGCAATAGCAGTTTTTTCTGCCGTATCCAAACCTTTTGAACTTGAAAGTGAGCGCTGGTACATGGATGGTTCTTCTTACTATAAAGATGGAAGTAGAATTTCGGGATTTGCTGGTGTTTGTGCAAAAGCATCTTTAAAAAAAATGAAAACCTTGAGCCTGGAGATGAGGATCCTGGATTTATGTGGATCGGAGCTCCCAGCACACCAAGTTTACTTTCAATGAGAGATGTGATGAAGTTGAAGTTGAAAATTGAAGAATGGACTGTGACATCCGCTCGTTTTTGTGCAATATTAAAGATCTTGATGTGATATAATAAGGCCTAACAGCTATATGGGCCAAGTCATGGTCTAAAGCTATATTATCTAATGACTTTTTCATGGGGATATTTTAGAGGCTGGTGAAGAGAGATGTAACCAGTTTCAACTTTATATTTCATATGAGCCATTGTGAAGCATTCAGTACCTCAAGTCATAATGATATGTTTGTTGCTTGATTTATGGGTCAGTTCTAGTAGTTAGAACGACCCAAGTGGGGGTATATGTTGTAATGGGTTGGCCGATTTATGTGGGACTTTATGTATTATATATATGTATTGGATATATATATTCCACACACAGTATTAGTGACCAGGCCAGATATAAGTTGACAATGTTATCTGTTACCCTTTGATGTGTAAATCTTATGTAAGTTGTGTGTGTGTGAGGAATAGCCTTTTAACCTAGTATTTATTGATGGTAATTAGACCTTGAGGTCTAACCCGGGGGGTATTCATGGAAAACATTTGGTTGACCCCCCCCCCCCCCCAGTGTCAGATCAGTATTTGAGAAGACAGTCAGGGAGTCTAGAAGATATATCTCTGAGAGAAGGGTCTGGAGGCACGGGTCTAGGAGAAGATATTCCTTGTCATGTACTCTGTTGGATTTTTGTCATCTGTAAGAATGTTCTGTTTTGGAAGCCAATAAAGTGTCTCTCTCTGGAGAACGGGTTTTGCTGCGGGAAGTACCTTTTAATAACTACATACCATCTACGAGGAACTATAAGATTAGATCACTACATAGATGCTGCATTATATTCTCATGTTGATAGGTTCCAGATTTGGGGCTCTGCGCCATGTGGTTGCGCCGTTGTAGGTTGATTATATGTGTGGTGCTCATGCAATATACTATTTTGCTGCCTGCCACATTCTATAAATTGCTCTTCCTGTCTGTCCATCTGTTTGGTGGCTGTGTTTTGATGATAGGCGTGTTTGCGTGGTTATCTATTGGTGCGTTGTCCTGCAGGCCTTGTTACTTTTTGTTGATATCTGCTCATTTATTTGTGAAGCATTTGTGGTCACATGATCCCGCTCACATGACCAGGATCACATGGCATTGCTACACGCCACGTGATCAAAATACCCTTTGGCGCCGTACTCGTGCTGCCATACTCCCACCACTGGCATTGGTTTCATGCCCCTTTGCAAGATATATATGTATATGGTTACATGTGGGTATATGTCCAATCATTTAACAACATATGACCATGATCACATGGCATTTTTATATGTCATGTGACTGTTTTTCCCTCTGGTAACATACTCATTCCGTTTTGTTTCTTCTTCCTTTACCTCCACACCCTATCATATGAGGATGTATACGATCACATGATTTTGATCATGTGATCTGTGATCATGTGACGCTATTATACGTCACATGAGTCAGCTATTTTGGCACCATTTTCACAACGCCATGCCCCATTTCCCTCCCTCTGCCATTCATATGCCTTTATATAAGATGCAATGTATGTATGGATTTTGGGTGCCACACACAGTGAGAAAGGCCATACATAGGGGTGCAGCGCCAAAGGATAAGCTGTAATGCTTGTTTAGCCACTTTAGCTAATCACCAATCACCAATTTCTATTATAGGGGTATAATTTCCCCTGCTTATGCAGCAACACTGATTCAAGCCCTAACAAAGGTCTCCCCCTATGGGATAAGTGCAGTATTTATATATTCAGGTGGGTTCTAATGTCTTGTTTATCTTTTTCTTTGTTAGGTATTCCTGTATTTGGGAGTTTTCTATCTATCTATATAAATGAATATATATATATATATATATATATATATATATATATATATATATATATACACACTAATAGGTTGCTATGCCCTCCCCCCTCTTATACATACTGTTTCTATACCTAGTGGGATTGAGCACTCATCCATTTAAATAGTGGTCCTGTACCTATGGGCCAATTCTAGGTACTGTTGGTAAGTACCGTTCATATATATTCTTTATATCTTTTGTGTATTCTATGCCAGAATATATTGCGCTTAAAGGCTTAACATTTAATTATGGACTTTGTCTACTTTTAGATACTGTATTGAATACATTTACAGTGGAAATTCATTACTATTTACCGCTGTGTGTGACCTATATTTTAATATATTCTCACATAACCGCTATATATAAGGTGAGAGCTGCTTTAATGCCTTAATAACCGTTTTTTGGATTCAAAGATTTTTTCACTGTGGAACCGTAGCCTATAATGCATATGTCTTTGCTTTATCTAGCGATACTTTGTCATAGACCACAAGATATATGGGTATCTATACACACATATGAAAATTTGAACTCTTGTTTGTCTTGGTTGTCTGTTAGTTCTGTGAGGTTCCCCCATACCCTAAGCCACAAGTTCACCAGGCAAGCATATATGTTGTTATGTTTTTTTTGTTTCTCTCTTGGAGCAATGTTATAACAGTCATAGCTATACTTATAGAGATATATATTATACTAAATGTTTACATATGCACTTTTTGTTTTTAAATATACCAGAACCTACCCAGTTTGTGTCCTGAGGAAGCTAATATCTTAGTGAGACGCATCGACGCAAGTTTTTGGAGGCATTACTGGATCAGAAATCTTTCTCCTATTTTGATACATTATGATCTAAGGTACATTTCTGTACCTTGGATCCAGCCCTCTGTAACTGCATTATTGGCTAACTGGTAACTGTGTCCATATAGGGTATTGTTTATATGTTAGTTATATGTTTTATGTAATTTTAATGATGTTGTAATAACATTTATACTTTTTTATTCATGTTCCCTCTCATTGTGTGCCCACAAAGTTTGCCAATTTTTTGACTAGTTCAATCCTTATATATATATATATATATATATATATATATATATATTTTTTTTTTTTGGATGTTGGCATACTGAGGGTCCTCCCTACCTGTCTAGTAGAATCTAATTACAAAACTCCAGGGTACATGGTTCCATTGAGAATAGCTAAAATAAACCGACAAATCTCCTCTAAATGTTTTAGAAATTGTGGTCAAGAAGGTTCCATGGTACACATCTGGCGGCGATGTCCAAAAATACGTACATTTTGGATAACAATATTTGACCTTATACATGAAATTACCAAACTAAATATTATTAAATCCCCTGAAATTGCTCTTTTTCAATAATTTGATACGAGTTTACTTAAACACACCAAACGCAAAATTTCTAGCTGCCAGAATAACCATTGCACGTTGGTGCAATCAATCTGGAATAACATTTGAGTATTTTATACAAAAGTTAAACCTAGCGATTCGTGAAATATAACCCTTAACTGTCCTTATCTTGTCCACATTCTTCATCCGTTTCTTTTTTCTTTTTTTTTTTCTTATATATTTCTTATAGAGACGGATCTCCTGTGTACTCGACTCATCTCGCTGTCTTGCCCCTTGGCCTGCCCCTTGGACATCTCCTAGCATTGACATCCCAGCATTGGACCGGTGTTATGTCCATCATAGGATCCGGGCCAAGGGGCGTGACTGGGCGTGACGCCGAGCCGAGTACACAGGAGATACGGCTCTATTTCGGTAGCGCTCGTCCCCTCCTTCCCCTCGGCAAGGCTGCAGATGGACACTGAACAAGCTGCAGCGAAGAGCAATGCTGCAGGTGGGCACTGATTAGACTGCAGATGGGCACTGATTTGACTGCAGATGGGCACTGATTAGGCTGCAGATGGGCACTGATTAGGCTGCAGATGGGCACAGATCAGGCTGCACTGATGCTGCAGATGGGCACTAATCAGGCTGCATTGATGCTCACTGACCATTATTTTGCTTCAAAGTGGTTTATTTTTTACTGAAACTTCCCTATTAAATTGGGGTGCGTGTTATGCGCCGACACGTGTTATACACCGATAAATACGGTAATTACAAAAATACTTATTATACTATGAGAATACTACTTTATATACTAATTATTTTAATATCTTATTTAAACAATGATATTAGTTTAATTGTTTGATTTTGTTAACCAATCTGGTATATCCCTACTTTCTTTTTTATTAGGGATACATTTAAATGTCAGTTATAATTATATATTCCTTTTTTACTTGATTAATACCTTAGGTATTTATACTTTGTATTATTAATAATGTGTTAATTACACTATGTCAAGAAAAAACAATAAAATTCTAAAGGTGAAAAATATATTTTAAACGTTTTCTTGCAATGTAGGCTTTTTTAAAAATTTAGGCTAAATCCATGCATTTCCATCAAATATTTTACATTTAAGTATGGAACCACTTGGGTATTTGAGACATAAGCTTGCTTTTTAAAGTATGGCTAAATATTGTATGAAAGTGGGGGGACACCCTAAAAAAACAAAAAAGCATTAATATTCTGGAAAAAAAAAAAAAAAAAATGAAAAAAAAAAATTTTTTTTTTACCTGATCCGAAATCCCTGTTGCTAGGCAGTCTTCCTAATCTGCCTCCTTCCTATGCCGCGGTGATCTTCGTTCTTCTGTCCTCCACCGCGTTGTCTTCTGGGTAATGGGGCGCACTGTGTTATGGGAACTGTGTGTTCCCTAACACAGCGCGTACCATTCACAAAGCGCCGCGCGACTCGCGCATGCGCAGTAGGAAACGGGTAGTGAAGCCGTAGTCTTCACTGCCTGTTTCCCTTACTGAGGATAGCGGCGCTGGGACCGGAGCGCCGAGGGACATCTCGGCCTCCACGACCGACATCGCGGGTGCCCTGGGAGGGTAAGTGTACTTATTAAAAGTCAGCAGCTACTTTTTTTATAGTTGCTGACTTTAAATGTTTTTTTTTTTTTTAGCTGAAACACCGCTTTAAGTGCCATCCAATATGCCCCCTTATTATATTCCAAAACATGTATATGAACCCAAGCAGACTTTAAGCTGTATATTTGTCTTCCCCCAGCCAAACAGCACTCACCACATTTCATGGTATGCTTTGTTTTCTTTTAAAGAGATATATGGACTATATGGACCTCTGCCCTTATGCCAAGCCAAAAGTTGGGATAGATCACTGTAGCACAGAGCCGATCCGCCCTATACGCGGACTACGCAAGCTGCGTAGGGCCCCGCGGCGGATCGGCTCTGCTCGGGGGCCCCTGGGGCCGCTGCCGCCACTGTGAGGGCAGCGGCGCCTGAAAAAAGATGGCCGCGGGGTCGACATGCAACTGCGCATGCGCCCGCCTTTCCGAAAATTGCCGAGCAGCGGCAACAGCGCTGGCGCATGCGCAGTAGCCCGACATGCAACTGCGCATGCGCCAGCGCTGTTGCCGCTGCCCGGCAATTTTCGGAAAGGCGGGCGCATGCGCAGTTGCATGTCGGCCCCGCGGCGATCTTTTTTTCAGGCGCCGCTGCCCTCACAGTGGCGGCAGCGGCACCAGTGACACGATGGCGCCAAGTGGCGCCATTTTTAAAAATAAAACGTCCCCTCCGCAGCCTCTTACCTCCTGGGCCCCCTCCCCCCCCCCCTCGCAGCCTCTTACCTCCTGGCCCCCTCCCCCGCGCAGCCTCTGACCTCCTGTCCCCCCTCCCCCCTCAAAGCCTCTGACCTCCTGCCCCCCCTTCCTCAGCCTCTGACCTCCTGCCCCCCCTTCGCAGCCTCTGACCTCCTGCCCCCCTCGCAGCCTCTGACCTCCTGCCCCCCCCTCGCAGCCTCTGACCTCCTGTCCCCCCCCCTGCAGCCTCTGACCTCCTGTCCCCCCCCCCCCCCTCGCAGCCTCTGACCTCCTGTCCCCCCCCCTGCAGCCTCTGACCTCCTGTCCCCCCCCCCTTTGCAGCCTCTGACCTCCTGTCCCCCCCCCCCCCCCCCCCCCCGTTCGCAGCCTCGGACCTCCTGTCCCCCCCTGCAGCCTCTGACCTCCTGTCCCCCCCTTGCAGCCTCTGACCTCCTGTCCCCCCCTTGCAGCCTCTGACCTCCTGTCCCCCCCCCCCCTTGCAGCCTCTGACCTCCTGTCCCCCCCCTTGCAGCGTCTGACCTCCAGTCCCCCCCCCCCTTGCAGCCTCTGACCTCCTGTCCCCCCCCTTCGCAGCCTCTGACCTCCTGTCCCCCCCCCCCCTTCGCAGCCTCTGACCTCCTGTCCCCCCCCTTCGCAGCCTCTGACCTCTCCTGTTGCCCCCCACAGCCTCCCACAGCCTCTGACCTCTCCTGTTGCCCCCCGCAGCCTCTGACCTCTCCTGTTGCCCCCCCCCGCAGCCTCTGACCTCTCCTGTTGCCCTCCCCCGCAGCCTCTGACCTCTCCTGTTGCCCTCCCCCCACAGCCTCTGACCTCCCCTGTCCCATCCGCAGCCTCTGACCTCCCCTGAGTCAAGAGAGGGAGCGCAGCCAGGATGGGGGTCATGGGAGAAGTCAGACATGTATGGACTGTGGAGAGGAAACTATGGGATAAAACCAGAGCCACCAAGCTGGAGCCGACTGACTGAGCCCTGCATGATGCACCTGAGAGGAGGTCAGTGACAGCACCGCCAGGCCAGTCTAGGGGGGGTCAATACAATATTGTAAGGGGGCACTGATATAAAGGTTTCCCCCTTATCAGTAAACCCCCTTATCTTAGTGTTTTCTTTCTCTGGTCACCAGAGTCCTCCCCACAGTCCCAGAGTTCCCCTTTACATCATAGTATGCAGGATTCCACCTTACAGTGCAAGGGGGAACTCTGATGTAAAGGGCAATGACCCCAATGTAAGGAGGGGCTTTATAGGGATGCTCTCTGGGGACCCTGATGTAAGGGGGGTGCTCTCTGGGGACCCTGATGTAAGGGGGTGTGCTCTCTGGGGACCCTGATGTAAGGGGGTGCTCTCTGGGGACCCTGCTGTAAGGGGGGTGCTCTCTGGGGACCCTGCTGTAAGGGGGGGTGCTCTCTGGGGACCCTGATGTAAGGGGGAGGCTCTCTGGGGACCCTGGTGTAAGGGGAGGCTCTCTGGGGACCCTGGTGTAAGGGGGAGGCTCTCTGGGGACCCTGGTGTAAGGGGGAGGCTCTCTGGGGACCCTGGTGTAAGGGGGAGGCTCTCTGGGGACCCTGGTGTAAGGGGAGGCTCTCTGGGGACCCTGATGTAAGGGGGGTGGCTCTCTGGGGACCCTAATGTAAGGGGGTGCTCTCTGGGGACCCTGATGTAAGGGGGGTGCTCTCTGGGGACCCTGGTGTAAGGGGGAGGCTCTCTGTGGACCCTGGTGTAAGGGGGAGGCTCTCTGGGGACCCTGGTGTAAGGGGGAGGCTCTCTGTGGACCCTGGTGTAAGGGGGAGGCTCTCTGGGGACCCTGGTGTAAGGGGGAGGCTCTCTGGGGACCCTGGTGTAAGGGGGGGGCTCTCTGGGGACCCTGGTGTAAGGGGGGGGGACCCTGGTGTAAGGGGGGGGCTCTCTGGGGACCCTGGTGTAAGGGGAGGCTCTCTGGGGACCCTGGTGTAAGGGGGGGCTCTCTGGGGATCCTGATGTAAGGGGTGGCTCTCTGGGGACCCTGATGTAAGTGGGGGATCCACACTGTGTAAAGATATATATATTGTATACATATCTGTTCTATTTTGTTGTACTTATTCTTTGACTGTTTTGTTTAAAGGAGGGAGGATTGTATTGGGAGCGCTGAAGTGTCAGGTGTGACTGTGTGGCAATGGCAAATGGTTTACATAGCTCACGGCATCACGGGTCAGGTAGAGGGCCCCTCAGCAGAATTTTGCTTAGGGCCCCAGGGAGGTCAGGATCGGCACTGCTGTAGCATATACCGTTTAGTCAAAAATCTGCATCTGAAGTCTGGTATTGTATTCAAGTAATTGATGGGGGA
Organism: Lithobates sylvaticus; assembly: GCA_028564925.1. Lineage (NCBI taxonomy): Eukaryota > Metazoa > Chordata > Amphibia > Anura > Ranidae > Lithobates > Lithobates sylvaticus. The sequence goes on from CM053026.1 coordinate 382,258,199, forward strand.
GACAAGAAGTAGCACCTAAATGAAAGTTTCAGTTTTTACTGTAGCAAACCTGTAGCTTCTTCACATACCAAAAGCAAACTCTTGTATTGTATAGTAGGCACATTTTAAAGTTTATATGGCTGCACTCTGCACCCCTCTTCCCACCCCCACCCTATTGGACAGTGCGACCACATATCACATTAGCCAGGGTTCACACTGCTACGATCTCAGAGATCGCATTTGTTTCGCACCCACACTGCACTTGCCGATCACATGCAATCTATGAGCAATGCAGAGTTTAGCCACACAGTTGCGAGAACCAGCTCTGTAATCACGCTGGTTCCTGCATCGCAATAGTGTGAATCCAGGGTTAAGGCCTGATTCACATCTATGCATGTTGCTTTTGAGTGTTTCTGCAATGCTTTTTGCGGTGCTTGTTTTTGGACATGCAATTTTACTGAGATTTTGCCGCGATTTGTGTTTTTTTTACACCGTATATAGCTGGTTGCTAAGGAGGGGGCCAGGAAGCCGGACACCCCGTCCTTAGCAACCGATGAATCATCAGCTGTCAGCTGGCTTCCCTGCTGAATGTAAAAAAAACGAATTGCCGGCTAAAAAAATTGTGGAAAAAAACAGTGTGGGGTCCCCCCCTCAGGTTGATATCAGGCCCTTGGGTCTACCATGGATTCGGAGGGGACCCCCCCACACCAAAATAAAAATCCATACCAGACCCTTATTCGAGCATGAGATTTTTTTGGGGTTAATGGGTAGGGGTACAATGTACCCCATTGTCAGAGAAATAGCAGGAGCTGGACTTGCCAGTATCGGAACTTTCCTGTGCATCTGCGCAGTAGAATAGCGCTCCAGTGCATGCGGGTGTGTGATACAGCGGAACGGCGCACACGGGTGCACGATACAGCATGACGGCGCGGGAGCATACGCACTGAAGCGTGCATTAACGTGACACCGCCTTGCTGGCCTTTGAAAGTCTGACCAGCCCCTTGTCTAATTGCTGGTTTGTCTCTCAGCTTCCTGTGTTCCTGTCTCAGGTTCTGCTAACCTGTGTTTACCTGTTGTGACCAGGATTGACCCTGACCTGCTCTGATCCTCTCCAGTACTTTGACCCCCGGCATGTCTAAAGGACTTCTCTACTCTCCTGCTTCCTGTGCATGACCCCAGCTTGTTTAAAGGATTCCTCTGCTACCTGCCTTCTGTGTTTGACCACCGGCTTGTCTAAAGGACTTCTCTACTTACCAGCTCCCTGTTCATGATCCCAGTTTGTTTAAAGGATTCCTCTGCTGACCTGCCTCCTGTGCTTGACCCCCGGCTTGTTTTAAGGACTACTCTACTGGCCTGCTTTCTGTGTATGACCCAGGCTTGTACTAAGGACTTGCTTCTACTGGACTTCCTGTGTCTGACCCCCAGCATCCTCTTAACACTCAGTCCCAGCCACAATCATTGGGTCTGTTGGGTTAGAGCCCCCCCAGACTTCCTACTCCAGTTTGGTGTCAAGTCTATTCCTGCACAGCATCTCTGCTCTATGGGAGACCTCCACTCAAGACCTACCTACCTGCTGGTAACCTGTGCCTCTCTGTGCCCTATGCCCTCTGTACCACCTTCAGGGGTAAAATGCGCTCAGCTGCAAGGGGAGCCGCTCTCAGCATCTTGGCCTTGATGAGTACCCTGACAGTACAAACCAGCCATGTTGGAGGCCAACAGAGCGGGTTCCCTTCTCGAGGCTCTGTGCCAGCAGGTTACAGCTCTTACCCAGGCAGTCCAGAGGCTACTAGAGGGCTTTTTCCAAATTGAAGGCCGTCCCCAACACCTGACAGTGTCTCCTGCTCCTGGGGATGCAGTTCCAGCATCCTCCAGTGAGGCAAATTCTTCACAGGATCGGCCCAATGCAGCTCCTGCAGTTGTAATGACTCTTCCCAAACCAAGGGTCCCCTTGAAAAACTGGACCCAGGAAACTGGAAGAAGTTCAGGGCATTCAAAAATGCCTGTCTGTTATACTTAGCCCTCCAGCCTAAGACATTTTGTACTGAAACAGTAAAAGTGAGGTTCATTATCTCTTTGCTGTCCGAAGAACTCCAAGCATGGGCCCATAATCTCTTGGAACAAAAGAGCCCCCTACTAAACTCTGTGGAATCCACGGCACAACTGTATGATGCAGTGCGCAGCCACTGCCGAAAGCATCTTGCATACCTTATCCCAAGGAAAAAGACCAGTGGAGGATTACACTGTCGTGTTCCAAAAATGGTCTGCGGATACAGGATGGAATGAGGCTGCTCTCAAATATCAGTATCGTCAGGGCCTTTCAGAAACCCTTAAAGATGACCTGGCATGAGTTGACACTCCTACCTCCAAGGAAGACTTAATTCAAATAGCCATAAAATTGGACAGATGCTTACGGGAACGGCGCTCTGAACGTTTCCAGTCCCCACGGTCTACCTGGATGCTACCCAGGATCCGTCCAGTTCACTCACCTCTTCCGGTTCCTCCTTCTTCTTCCTCTGAAAGCTAACCAATGCAACTGGATCTGTTCCGGTCTCCACTTCGAAAGACAACGCCAGTGTCAAGCCAACTTATGCCTATACTGAGGAGGAACAGGACACTTCTTGCACAACTGTCCCGTGAGACTCAGTAAGTCACATCCATGGTATGCTATGAATTTTCAGGTTGCTGGTTCAACCCAGTCTCATCTAGTCCTTCCTGCCTCCCTACAGGTGGCAGAAGAGGAAATCCGACTACTGGCCATCATTGATTCTGGGGCCAGCAGTTGCTTCCTGGATGCATCATTGGCCCAAAAACTGCACATTCCTCTCCAAAATAAAAAGCAAAGCCTCCAAATACATTTGGCTGATGGTTCTCTACCTTGCTCGGGACCCGTTACCCAAGAGACTAAACCCACTCTCACCATCACAGATTCCAGCCATCAGGTATTTCTTTGCTTTGACATCATATGCTCACCCATCTGAACAAGTAAGTGTATAATAAAGGCCTAGGTGTATACACTACTCAGCGCTGGGTGCGTCCACACAATAATAACAGCAGACCTATTGCATCAATATAAATAATTATATAAATAAATAAATATTTATATAAATAAGTAAATAATTTACATAAATATGTAAACAATTTACACTAAGCAGCTGTTTAAAAATACACAAATATAGAGGATGATAGTAAAGAATAAAACAGATGAACCTGTAAAATAAAATACTATAACAGCGCTGTAAAGACGTGTAAGATAATAAAATCTTTCCGTGACCAGTCCTGAGACTGCAAAAGTTAGTGAGTAGATGATATAGTAATAAATAGTCAATAATAGTCCTTTAGGTGTATTTGAGTGAGACTGTGAACAGTTCAAATTCAGTGACTTTTCATGTGGTTGTGCTTCAGGTGTCTATCCAAGCACCGTTTAATCCCTTCGAATTTTCCACCACGTGAGGCACGCTCCCCTCAGGGGGTTAAACTCACCAGAGAGATAAAATAAGACAGCCTTAAGATATTGTTATCACCAGGGTACACACTGTATAAGCCTCATCATAAGATCCAATAATCTGAGCCAGCCAGGTCACATTCGGCATTCAAGTGGACCAGCCATGAAAAGTCACTGAAAAGTCACTGAATTTGAACTGTTCACAGTCTCACTCAAATACACCTAAAGGACTATTATTGACTATTTATTACTATATCATCTACTCACTAACTTTTGCAGTCTCAGGACTGGTCACGGAAAGATTTTATTATCTTACACGTCTTTACAGCGCTGTTATAGTATTTTATTTTACAGGTTCATCTGTTTTATTCTTTACTATCATCCTCTATATATGCTCACGCACAGCATCTCTGCTCTATGGGAGACCTCCACTCAAGACCTACCTACCTGCTGGTAACCTGTGCCTCTCTGTGCCCTATGCCCTCTGTACCACCTTCAGGGGTAAAATGCGCTCAGCTGCAAGGGGAGCCGCTCTCAGCATCTTGGCCTTGATGAGTACCCTGACAGTACAAACCAGCCATGTTGGAGGCCAACAGAGCGGGTTCCCTTCTCGAGGCTCTGTGCCAGCAGGTTACAGCTCTTACCCAGGCAGTCCAGAGGCTACTAGAGGGCTTTTTCCAAATTGAAGGCCGTCCCCAACACCTGACAGTGTCTCCTGCTCCTGGGGATGCAGTTCCAGCATCCTCCAGTGAGGCAAATTCTTCACAGGATCGGCCCAATGCAGCTCCTGCAGTTGTAATGACTCTTCCCAAACCAAGGGTCCCCTTGAAAAACTGGACCCAGGAAACTGGAAGAAGTTCAGGGCATTCAAAAATGCCTGTCTGTTATACTTAGCCCTCCAGCCTAAGACATTTTGTACTGAAACAGTAAAAGTGAGGTTCATTATCTCTTTGCTGTCCGAAGAACTCCAAGCATGGGCCCATAATCTCTTGGAACAAAAGAGCCCCCTACTAAACTCTGTGGAATCCACGGCACAACTGTATGATGCAGTGCGCAGCCACTGCCGAAAGCATCTTGCATACCTTATCCCAAGGAAAAAGACCAGTGGAGGATTACACTGTCGTGTTCCAAAAATGGTCTGCGGATACAGGATGGAATGAGGCTGCTCTCAAATATCAGTACCGTCAGGGCCTTTCAGAAACCCTTAAAGATGACCTGGCATGAGTTGACACTCCTACCTCCAAGGAAGACTTAATTCAAATAGCCATAAAATTGGACAGATGCTTACGGGAACGGCGCTCTGAACGTTTCCAGTCCCCACGGTCTACCTGGATGCTACCCAGGATCCGTCCAGTTCACTCACCTCTTCCGGTTCCTCCTTCTTCTTCCTCTGAAAGTTAACCAATGCAACTGGATCTGTTCCGGTCTCCACTTCGAAAGACAACGCCAGTGTCAAGCCAACTTATGCCTATACTGAGGAGGAACAGGACACTTCTTGCACAACTGTCCCGTGAGACTCAGTAAGTCACATCCATGGTATGCTATGAATTTTCAGGTTGCTGGTTCAACCCAGTCTCATCTAGTCCTTCCTGCCTCCCTACAGGTGGCAGAAGAGGAAATCCGACTACTGGCCATCATTGATTCTGGGGCCAGCAGTTGCTTCCTGGATGCATCATTGGCCCAAAAACTGCACATTCCTCTCCAAAATAAAAAGCAAAGCCTCCAAATACATTTGGCTGATGGTTCTCTACCTTGCTCGGGACCCGTTACCCAAGAGACTAAACCCACTCTCACCATCACAGATTCCAGCCATCAGGTATTTCTTTGCTTTGACATCATATGCTCACCCATCTGAACAAGTAAGTGTATAATAAAGGCCTAGGTGTATACACTACTCAGCGCTGGGTGCGTCCACACAATAATAACAGCAGACCTATTGCATCAATATAAATAATTATATAAATAAATAAATATTTATATAAATAAGTAAATAATTTACATAAATATGTAAACAATTTACACTAAGCAGCTGTTTAAAAATACACAAATATAGAGGATGATAGTAAAGAATAAAACAGATGAACCTGTAAAATAAAATACTATAACAGCGCTGTAAAGACGTGTAAGATAATAAAATCTTTCCGTGACCAGTCCTGAGACTGCAAAAGTTAGTGAGTAGATGATATAGTAATAAATAGTCAATAATAGTCCTTTAGGTGTATTTGAGTGAGACTGTGAACAGTTCAAATTCAGTGACTTTTCATGTGGTTGTGCTTCAGGTGTCTATCCAAGCACCGTTTAATCCCTTCGAATTTTCCACCACGTGAGGCACGCTCCCCTCAGGGGGTTAAACTCACCAGAGAGATAAAATAAGACAGCCTTAAGATATTGTTATCACCAGGGTACACACTGTATAAGCCTCGTCATAAGATCCAATAATCTGAGCCAGCCAGGTCACATTCGGCATTCAAGTGGACCAGCCTGTGCCCCGTTGTGTCTCTCCGATACAGGCAGTGTGCTCCGCCGACCACTCGGTATGTAAGGGTGTTAAGCTCTGCTTTTGGCTCAAACTGGCTCATGCGCAATTGCTGGAAGGGAATTCGTCTTTCACAGGATACCGATCTTCAGGCTTCAGAGACACAACGGGGCACAGGCTGGTCCACTCGAATGCCGAATGTGACCTGGCCGGCTCAGATTATTGGATCTTATGACGAGGCTTATACAGTGTGTACCCTGGTGATAACAATATCTTAAGGCTGTCTTATTTTATCTCTCTGGTGAGTTTAACCCCCTGAGGGGAGCGTGCCTCACGTGGTGGAAAATTCGAAGGGATTAAACGGTGCTTGGATAGACACCTGAAGCACAACCACATGAAAAGTCACTGAATTTGAACTGTTCACAGTCTCACTCAAATACACCTAAAGGACTATTATTGACTATTTATTACTATATCATCTACTCACTAACTTTTGCAGTCTCAGGACTGGTCACGGAAAGATTTTATTATCTTACACGTCTTTACAGCGCTGTTATAGTATTTTATTTTACAGGTTCATCTGTTTTATTCTTTACTATCATCCTCTATATATGCTCACCCATGTTCCCCATTATCTTGGGGCTTCCATGGTTACAGGCTCACGATCCCCAGATTAATTGGAGTAAGAAATAATTCCCTTTTTCCTCTGCCTACTGCTCCCAACACTGCTTTACTCCAGTTTCCAGTAGTACTGCCTCCTGTCTGACCACTCAGCCTGTATCTGACCATCTCCAGCATGTTCCCTTGGTTTGCCATGAATTCATGGACATTTTTGACAAAAAGAAAGCCGACTGCTTACTTACTCACTGGCCTTATGACTGTCCGAGATTCCTTTTGGCCGCATAGTTCCTGTCACAGTCCCTACTGTGCTAAGCAGACAGCCAGGCATGGTCACGCCCCAAGTGGCTCAAGGTGGTATCGAACCCAGGACTGTCTGTTATTGTTCCGGTTGCTTTGCCTCTGAGCCACCCCTCAGTTCTTTATTCTGCCTGCTTTCCAGCTAAGCCTAGTTCTGCATGAAGTACTGTGGGCTTTTCTCTGGATCTTACCTTGCAATCAGTACCTGTCTCTCCTGGTTCAGCTGAGAAAGTTTACCTAATCAGCTGGGTATAAAACACTGCCTCACTCTAAAGTGCTTTGTCAGTTCATTAGGTAAGGGCTTATCATGTAAGGGGGTCCATGTATGTCCTCCTGTGCGGGGCGCGCATGGCACGCTCTGTGATCAGTGAGTCCATGAGACTCGGCTGATCACAGATTGAAGTAAGTGGCAGATCCCGTCCCCTTACCACGTGATCAGCTGTCAGCCAATGACAGCAGATCACGTGATGTAAACCGAAGCAGGTAATTGGCTTTCTTTTCCCCTCATGCTAACAGCCTTAGGAGGAAAAAAAGCCAATTATCACCTTGTGTAAACGGGACATCGATCCCGCACACTCCAGACCCACTGCTGCTAAGCAGTGCCCACCAGTGCCACCTATCAGTGCTCAACAGTGTTGCCAATCAGTGCCACTTATCAGTGCTGCTTATGAGTGCCACCTTTAGTGCCTATCAGCGCGGCCTTTAGTGCCCACCAGTGCTGCCTCATCAGCGCACATCAATGAAGAAGAAAAATTACCTGCAAAAAATGTTTTTTCCAAAATGTTCGGTCTTTTTTTGTTTGTTTACCAAAAATAAAAAACCCAGTGGTGATTAAATACCACCAAAAGAAAAATGAGAAAAATGTCCATATGGTTACAGTGTAGCATGACCACACAATTGTCATTCAAAGTACGACAGCACTGAAAGCTGAAAATTGGCCTGGGTTACAGTTACATTTTTGGAGTTACAGAGAAGGTCTTGTGCTAGAATTATTGCTCTCACTCTAACGATTGTGGCGATACCTCACATGTGTGATTTGAACACTGTTTACATTTGCGGGGGCTACTTGCGTATGCTTTCACATCTGCGCAGGAGCATGGAGGGATAGGGCGCTTTAAAAAAATTCTTATTATTTATTTTATTTTTTATTTTATTTTTTACACTGTCCCTTTTAAAAAAAAAAAAGTTTTTATCACTTTTATTGCTGTCACAAGGAATCTAAACATCCCTTGTGACAGTAATAGGCAGTGACAGGTCCTCTTTATGGAGGGATCTGAGGTCTATAAGATCACAAATCCCTCCTTTCCACTTAAAAGCATTCAAAACGCCAAGTTTGGCTGCTTTAAATACTGTCATTATTTTTTTTTAATCTGGCGCCTAGACCTTAGTCCTTTGCCTCCTAGCCATATATAAATATAAAACAACAAAAAGCCACATGTATGAGAGATGGAGTCGTGGCCATAAAAACATGTGTAAAGGGAAGAAGTTAGTAAGATGACCCCCCCCCCCCATGCGGGGCACCAGAAATATTTCTGCACCCAGGTGTCTGTGACCCTAGGATTGGCCCTGGGCATGTGGCCTGGTATGGTTCAGAAGGGGGGGGGCACTCGCTAGTCCCCTCCCTTTCCTGACCTGCTGGGCTGCATGCTCAGATAAGGGTCTGGTATGGATTTTGAGGGGGACACAACACTATTTATTTTTAATTTTGGCGTGGGGGGTCCTCTCCGAATCCATACAAGACCCAAGGGCATGGTATGGACCTGTTTTTTTTTCACTATTTTTTTTTAGCATTTAGCTTTTCTTTTACATTCAGCGGGGAAGCCCACTGACAGCTGATGATTCAGCGGTTGTAAAGGAGGCAGCCGGCCCCCTCCTTAGCAACCAGTTATATACAGTGAATGGAAAGCTAAAAAAAAAAAACACACACAAATCGCAAAATGCAAATCATGTTAAAGTCTATTACATGCAAAAGGCTGCATTTTGCGGGGAAAAAAGTCCCCAACCCTTTCCAAAAACACAGAGGCACAAAAATGCATTGATGTGTAATATGTTCCTTAGGAACCCATGTTAAAATGTCCCTCCATTTCTGCAAAATGCATTAGTGTGAATCAAGCCTAAGACCCTGTACACACGGTCGGAAATTCCGACGGAAAATGTCCGATCGGACCATGTTGTCGGAAAATCCACCCGTGTGTGGGCTCCATCGGACTTTTTCCGTCGGAATCTCTGACTGAAAAAATTTGAGATCCTGCTCTCAAATTTTCCGACAACAAAATCCGATCGGACTTTCTCTGATCGTGTGTAGAGAATTCCGACGGACAAAGTGCCACACATGCTCAGATCAAATTACGAGACCAAAGCTATTGGCTACTAGCCTCTACGTAGTTCCGTCGTACGCAACGAACGTCACCACGTTCAGAATGATCGGATTTTCCGACAACTTTGTCCAACCGTGTGTATGCAACACCAGTGTCGGACAAAATCCGTCAGAGAAATTCTGATGTATTTTGTGGTCGGAATTTCCGACCGTGTGTATGGGGGCTAAAAGGTCAATAGGGAGATGTGGGAGGTGCAGGAGGGGGCAGAACAAAGCACAATTAATCAAGCTCCAGTCCAATTTGCATGATAGAATGCACAATATTTTGGGATGGACATAGGCATCTGATAGTACCTGCTATGCACTCTAGGGGCCAGTTTACACCAATCACTCATACAAATACAGCATATAATTGTAACCGAGTACATTCATTGCTTTAGGTATTCACAGTTTGCAGTGCTTGTTGCCATTTGGTATTAGAGAAATGTTTATATCTCCCAGCACATACTTACAAATAACTAATTTGATAATCTTGCACATAGTATTAATCTCTCAATTTGTGAAAGAAATACAGAGGGTTATAAGGTGGCTGCATCCCTGAAGTGTCTTGAGAACAGACTGTGTATCAAAACTTGCAAAATTAAAACACCCTCAAGACATGTCATATGGGATTTCTCTATAATTAGTTTAGAAGCATCTGTGACAAAATGTGAGTCAAAGTGACTATGTCCACTACGTATATTAAAAGAACATTAACATAAATATACTATAAATACATAGAAAGTTATGTATTTTCAAACAGGGCTTTATTTGTCTGAAAGTGTTTCTGTAGTGTCACCTATAGTGATACTAAACTACTATTTTTTTTAAGAGCATTTAGCAGCTGATGTATTCACTTACTAAGTATGTAGCTTCTTTATATTTCAATCCTTGTCTTTGTCCCTGTTTGTCCCTTGACTGCTGCCCCAGGTTTCCTGTTTAAATGTGGCTCCTTTCTCTTACAGCATCCTATGGAGACACCCTTGCATGCAGATTGCAGTTGTGTCTCCATACAGTGTGCGCATCAAAAGAAGTTATTGGTAGAATCACTGAGTAAAAAAAAAAATATGCAGCCACCACATCTTACATGACATAAAATTTTTGTTCTTGAGCCTCAAAATGCTGAAAGAATTTAGGTGTCAATGTAAACATGTTACGACAACCCTTTCACTTCCCAGTCTTTACAGGAACCCTGCCAATTACAAAGGAATTGGCTTATGAACAATTCACAGTACATAAATAATTAACAAAAACTCTGCAGGAGCCTATCTTCCAAGGTCCAGTTATCCCTCCATTGGCCACTGCCATCTAGCCTCTCATAAGACATAATGATGATGAAGCCAGGCTGTCAATCATAGTTTGCACATCAGGCACCCATCTCTATCTGTAACAGTAATATGCCATTGCTCATTAGGTGAGTAACAAAAGGGTGTGGCATGACATGAAATTTAAGATGTATCTGTTGACAATGGACAAGAAGTTTGAAGTTGCATACCAGTACCAGCACTGCTTAATCTGCTTAAACGAGAATGTTTTTTTTCTGAATCATACTTGACTGTCAATCATTGCTCTCTGCTCTGCCCCCTCCTCGCTCACTGGAGCACTGAGCTGTGGAGGGGCCGGCAGTGGGCAGATCGGCATGTGGGTGGATACCGATTTCATTGTTGCGATCTTGTCCCAGCCTGGACCAGCTCTGAGATGTCAGCCAACAGCGGACTTCAGCCTGCTGTCTGCTAAAAATGGGTCACAGGAGTGCATTACGACCTACACTCCTGTGATCCACAAGAGAAGTATAGCCAAAAGTCTTCTCCTTTAGACCCCTTTCATACAGGATGTCAAAAAAGTCCTGCAAGCACCTTCTTTGAGCCGCTCCTAAAGCGCCCCTGCCTAGGGAAATCAATGGGTTGTGCCGCCGAAGCGCATGCAAAGCGCCTTGGCAGATTTTAAAAAGTGCCCCGCTAGTGGCCGAAAAACAAGCAACGCTTTAAGCTGCAGGCTTGAATATTTGAAACAGCTAAAGGAGCAGTTAATGAAGATATTCCGCTTTTTATTTTGTAGCTACTAGCTACTTTATTTTGTAACAGCCATTAATAACAACCAGTCAAAAAAGGGAAAATTGAATACTCACCTTTCTGTAATTTTCCTTTCCTGGTGCCTACCCATGGCAGCATACCAATGGTTGATGGCTCCGCCCTCGATCAACCCACAAGACCACGTAACTCGATAAAAAAAAGAGTTTCTCCCCCCAAGTATTCTTTGTAACTAGTCTTCAGAACATTAAGGATTATTGAAGGGAGGGTGTATGCTGCCATGGGTAGGCACCAGGAAAGGAAAATTACGGAAAGGTGAGCATTCAATTTTCCTTTTTCCTGGTGCCTCCATGGCAGCATACCAATGGTAAATAACTTGCTTACAGGGAGGGTACTACAATAATGATTTTTAATGATTTTTTACAGAACTGATAATTCTAAGGTTTTTTCCCGAAATCTCGGGAGGTGAGGACTGCAGAATCTAGGCTATAGTGCGACATGAAGGTGTTGAAGGATGACCAACTGGCCGCTCTGCAAATTGTCTCAGGGGAGACCCGCGCCAAGACTGCCCAGGAAGAGGCCATTCCCTGCGTCGAATGAGCATTCACCGCAACTGGGGCTGGGAGCCCACTAGCCCGATATGCTGTCTGAATTAGTTTCACGATCCAGCTGGCTAAGGTCATCTTGGAGGCCGCCATTCCTTTCCTTGCACCCTTGGGAATAACAAACAGATGTTGATTCTTGCGTAATTGCTGTGTCAACTCTAAATAATGCCTCAGGAACCTGGCCACATCCAATTCATGTAGTTTTGAAGAGGTTGGATCTTCTCCGAAGGCCGGGAGAACCCATTCTTGATTAAGGTGATGGTACTGATGGTACCTTTGGGACAAACTGGTGAATAGGCTGCAGAACCACCCTATCTGGAGAAAACGTGACGTAGGGTTCTCTAGCTCCCAAAGTTTGAATTTCCAACACCCTGCGCCCCGATGTGATGGCGATCAGAAATGTTGTTTTCCAGGTAATATCTTCCAAAGTACACTCTTCAGTGGGTGCAAAGGGTGGACTGGCTAAGACGTTGAGGACAACTGTCAGATCCCACTAGTTTTCCTAGGAGGATGCAACCTTAGTACTGCTTTTAGGAAGCGGTCTACGAGGGGCTCCAGTGCCCAGCGTGTGTCTGTTAAGACTGATAAGGCCGAAACCTGAACTTTCAGTGTGTTAAGACCTAAGCCTAGGTCCCCAAAAGGATGCCGTAGGTCCATCATTAAAACATTGCCAGGATATTCTAGAAAAAAGGAAAAGAGGAAAAGTAGAAAAAACTCCATGGTCAAAAAAAAGGAAGAAGAAAAGTACGATCGTCATTCCAATGAAGAACATAGGTCCGTTATCTCTCATTCAGAAAACATGTAAACGATAAGTTGGTATTCAGTCCTCTAGGATGCATCGTGCCCAGGGTATGGGTCCAATAGGCTTCACGTTGTAGTAGTTGGCGGTCTCGGTCACCACCTCTGATGGGTTGTTGAACATGTTCGATGACCATACCTCTCAGTTCGTGTGTCTGATGCTTGTGCTTGAAAAAATGCATAGCAACTGGTTTGGTGTAGTCAACCTGTTTGCCCTCCTCTATCTTAGTCAGGGCGACTCTGATGTTGCTTCTGTGTTTTTGGAATCTCCTTTTAAAAGGGCCGGTTGTCTTGCCAACATACGTGAGTGCGCATGGGCATTTAAGAATGTAGACGCAATAGTCTGTGTTGCAGTTCAGGTACCCTTCGATGCGGTAGCGGTTGCCCCTGTGTGGGTGCATAAAGTTTTCACCGCATATAAGGGAATTGCAAATATTGCAGTTGTGGCATTTGTAGCACCCGGTCTTCTGTGAGATTTTTGGTATGGTTTTGGCAGATTTTTGTCTAGGATCAGCTTGTACAAGGGAGTCGCGCAGAGTTTTGTTGCGTTTATGTGCAATGAGGGGTACTGTTTTTAATCCATATGCCAGTTCGCTGTCAGCTTGTAGAATGTGTAGGTTTCTGGTGACGGTATGCTTAATGTGGTCGGATTCGCGATTGAATGTGTGTATGTTTTTGTACTTTTTTTGCCTCTTTACTCTTTCTGATTGGTTGATGGCTCTTTAAATATTTTTCACTGTCACTCCTCATATGTCACATGCCTGAAGAAGGGGCCCTGAGTGGCTCTGAAACGTTTCCACTATCCTTGTGTTGTGATCATGCAATAAATCACCCTTTTGGACGCTATTTGTGTCGCTCCATGGTGTGCTGGCAAATATCTTCACTGTGACCTGAACCAGTATCCAGCTGGTTGTTGCTTCAGCACCCAAATCCGAGAGCGCTTCCAGGAACGTGTGCGATGGGAAAATGAAGTACTATCTGGACCCAAAGGGTCCCGAAATGACATTGCTGCAGATGCACACAGACCGATTTTGGGGCCCTGTATCTAGGGGCCACTTGGTGAATATGTTATAGTGCTAGTTCCACTGGGTTTGCACACCAAATTTGGGGTTCCTAGCACTAAGTGGCCCCGAGATGCGAGGCCCCAAAGTCGGTTCGGAAAATGTCATTCTCTGCGCAGAAAAGCGCTTGACTTGAGTATAAGCCGAGGGGGGCACTTTCAGCACACAAAAAATGTGCTGAAAAACTCGGCTTATACTCGAGTATATACAGTATTTTGATTTGGCACACTAGTTATAGTATACAGTATGTACTGCCAGCACACAAAAAATGTGCTGAAAAACTCGGCTTATACTCGAGTATATACAGTATTTTGATTTGGCACACTAGTTATAGTATACAGTATGTACTGCCAGCAAATGCTTGCAAATGTCTAGGTATATAAAGCATGCTTCAACAGATTGTACAGTTCAGGACAGAAGTCACTTACAATTTATATAAAAACAATACATTAGTAAGGAAAAGTGACATATTCCCCATGGTGATCATATATTTGTATACAATTTGGGCATATCTTTTTAGTACATTGTGTGACTTTAGTGACAGATTAGAAGTAAAAGCAAGCACAAAAAAAAACATTTGCTGCTCGCACTAGTTTTCTGCTTTTTTTAAATTTGTTTAGCTCTATCATCACCTAGTAATCCTGCATATAACATACTTCCTGTCCCCGGGTGGCTGGATCACTCTTCCACTGTATCTATGGATATGCTGCTTGAGGTGAGATAATTAAGTGAGTTGGACTCCACATGCGGGTGCAAGCATTGGCCCGCCTGACGTAGAATGCATGTATATGAAAGGAATGGCTGCACACCACACCTCTGTACTTGCTACTGTCCTGTGGTGATTGTTACTACACTCTTGGGATGTTGCAAAAAAAATTTACTCACATTGTTTTGGTGTGCAGCCATTCCTTTCATACATACTGTATATATAGAGGGAGCCATGGTTGCCGCCCTAGGCTCAGGGGCAGGGCAATTAGTAGTTTACAGAAGATAGCTGGGAAGGAAGTGGCAAAGAAACTTAATTTAATTTCTGGCAGGAGCATTAGGTATTTTCTATATTTGCTTAAAATGTTCTTAGGCAGCTACCACATCTAAGGACTGTAAGCTATAATATATAACCTTTTTGTTTTGGGGTTAAGGGATTTGGTCCTACTTCCCTCACATTATTATGTTTAGTTTAGTAGAAGTTTAGTTTTCTGGCTGTTAAAAATCCAGACATGTTAACTTTTGCTTATAGAAAAAGAAAAAAAAACTTTCAGTAAAATTCCTAAGCATGCAGATGTCTAAAGCCCCATACACACGGTAGGATTTTCCGATGGATTCTGTCCTATCGGACAATGTTGTCGGAAAATCAGACCGTGTGTAGGCACCATTGGACAGTTTCCATCAGATTGTCTGACGGACAAAGTCCTATCTCCTGCTGGATAGATTTTTTGACAACAAAGTCCGATCACACCAAATCCGATCGTGTGTAGCGAATTCCGACCGTACAAAGTGCTACGCATGCTCAGATCACATTACAAGACCAAAGCTATTGGCTACTAGCCTCTACGTAGTCCCGTCGTAGGCAACAAACGTCACCACGTTCAGAATGATCGGATTTTCCGACAACTTTGTCCGACCGTGTGTACGCAAAACCAACATCAGACAAAGTATGATGGACATGGTCTGACGGACCTGGTCCTCGGATAATCCGCGCGTGTGTATGGGGCTTTAGCCTCCATTGTTTCTAGTGATACTAACAAGAGAATCTGTAGATTAAGAAGTAGGTGAATAGTTCGGTTTGGATGAAAGATGTGTGAGACCTCCCTAGATGAGCCTAGAGATGAGGGCCACTGATGGAGGGCAACTGCTCCTGTTGTACCTCATCAGCTCAAAGGGGGAAGCCCGGGCAGTTACACAGTTCATTTGTGCAGAATAAAAAAAAAAAAAGAAGGGGGCTTTCCAAATTACACCTCTGCTCCTACTAGCTTAGGGGGGGGGGGGGGGGTATAATTAAAATTTTCTTTGGCCCCTCTGTTGGTGTGATGGTGAGTTAACCTGATGGACTTTTTATTTTATTTTCAGCCGCATGTACATTCTGCGGCTGCCCAGCATGTTGCTGAGTGGCTTCTTTCTCAATTAGTCCCGGCTGGCTGCCACTGCCCACTGCCTTCCCTGGTGGAGTGATCTTGTAATGCTCCACTCATCTCCAGACTCAGTCCTCAGCAGCCGAAACCAAGAAACTTATGTGAGGCAGGAGGGCGGCAGCAGGCAGCTGACAGGGAGCGGCAGGAGCCATACTTGTGGCTGCAGCACAGGGGTGCCACAAGTTCTTGTTACAAATTACCATGTCTACATTTCATGATGGCTTTAGTAAATAGCTTTCCGTGACTCTGCAGATTTATGAAAACAAACTAAATGTTGACTTTAACATATGCGATTCCTTCTCAAAATAAAGAGACCTCCAAGCTTAAAACTCTTTTACGGTATATAGACAATTTTGTTAACCATATACAAATTTGGTAATTTAACAAAGACTAATTTTGAAATAAAAATAAATTTAGAATGAATTTATATTCAAACACATATCACACCAAAACCATTGTTCAGACTTTGGCATTAGCTTTGTAGAGATAGGAAAAAAAAATATTCTCCTAATATTTGGAATATAATTATTTAATTCTGCAGGTAAAAATAACTCCAATTTGCTATGCCATATATTTAATATTAATTTTTTTTTGTATATGTTAAAACAATTCAATTACCAAAAGGTAAAAATAAAAGATGAATACTTTACCATTTACCATAGAGTAAGGCTCTTTTTTGAGGGATATCGGCTGAGTGCACCAAAGGATATCTTTTACCCTCATTACTACATCTATGCACTTTGTTTTTCTCCTCTCGTCTCTCCGACTCAAGATCTTCTCCCCTCTCCATATTCTCTCAGCCTCCCCATGTCATGTGTAACCCTCTCTAAATTTCCCCTAGAATATGGGTGTGGAAATGCCTTTAACGTCAGTAGTGAGGTAACACGTCATTTCCTGGATAACCCTTATAGGAAAAATTTTCGTTTCCTTTATTCACCATTGCCAAAGGGGGTGGTGTTGTATTAGAATTGACTTTATTTAATACTTGAATAACCTTTTGACTTAGGCTTAACAGAAATCCATGAATTAGACTGAAATGTCACTTATGTTTCAAGCCACTCTAGACCTAGTATCGACTTTTATTTATTACTTTAACCACATGCCGACCAGGCCATAGTCGAGAGACGGCTACAGCGCAGTCGGCTTATTCTGGAAGGGAGTCCATAGACGTCCTCACAGAATCGCGCTCCCACTGGGGTGCGCCCCCAGGAACATCCATAACCGTCGGGTCCTCTGGACCCGCCACATCATGGAACGGGTAAAGGGCCAATGACAGAAGCCCTTTCCCACGTGATCGCTCCGTCCAATGACAGAGCGATTACTTGTCAACAAACCGGAGCTTGTCCGGTGCAGCTCCTCCCCTCTCCTCGCACCGATCTGTACAGTGTGTAAAGAGAGGAGGGACCCGGGGCAGCAGCGCTTTTGTGGGCCCATCCATGCTCCATCCCTGGCTCATCCATGCTCATACATGCCTCATATGTGCCCATCTATATTTCATCCATCCCTGGCTCATCCTTGATCCATCCATCCCTGGCTCATCCATGCTCTATCCATCCCTGGCTTAGCCATGCTCAATCCGTGCTCCTTTCCTGGCTCCTCCATGCTCCATCCATCCCTGGCTCATCCATGCTCCATCCATCCCTGGCTTATCCATGCTCATCCATTCTCCATTTATACCTGGCTCATCCATGCTCCATCCATTCCTGGCTCATCTGTGCTCCATCCATCCATGCTCATTCATTCTCCATCCATCCCTGGCTCATCCATGCTCAATCCATCCCTGGCTCATCTGTGCTCCATCCATCCATGCTCATCCATGCTTCATCTATCCCTGGCTCATCTGTACTCATCCATGCTCAATCCGTGCTTATCCATGCTCCATCCATCCCTGGCTCATCCGTGCTCATCCATACTCAATCCATGCTTACCCATGCTCAATCCGTGCTCATCCATGCTCCATCTGTGCTCATCCAGGCTCCATCTATCCCTGGCTCATCCATGCTCCTTCCATGCTCATCCATGTTTATCCATGCTCCATCCATGCCCATCCATGACTCATTCATGCTCAGTCGGAATGTTTTGGTTCTGTCATCCCTTCACGCAGACACAATGGTCCAAATTCCTACGGCGATTGGTGTTGTGGAGAAACCCCTCTGTGTCCACGAATATAACCTTAACATATGAGGGGTGTACCTCAATGACCAGTTGTTGGCGCCGTACCTAATTGCCCCTAAGGCCAGACACTGGTACAAAAGGACTGGGTCTGTATACTTATTTCAATTGGCTCTACAAAGCTTCAGGACGAACTGGATCCTTCCTCAAATTCCAGGAAGAGATCATCACAGCCCTTCTGTTTCCAGACGGTGCTGTGGCCCAACTTCCCAATCCAAATGCAGTAAGCCGGCTGCATGGGAGGCATTTTCCATATGTCCTCCCTGGTACCCCTACCCAACGAGCCCCACAAAAATAAAATGTTGTGTCTGTAGAAAGTGCGGATATAGGCGTGACACCCACTATTATTGTCTCTCCTGTCCTAACCATCCTGGTCTGCATTGGTGAATGTTTTGAACACTACCACACACTAGTGGAGTATTAGCATAGGGTACAGCACTGCACAGACTAGGATACACTTTCACAGGGTCTCCTAAGATGCCATCTCATTTTGGGAGACCCGAACCTGGAACCAAACTGTTACAACCGTTACAGTTACAAATAAAAGTGTGTAAAATAAAAAGTAAACCCCCCAAAAAAATATAAAATAAAAAAACAAGAATAGTTGTCATTTTGTTGTTCTCTCTCTCTCTCTATTCTCTCTATTGTTATGCTCTTTTTTACTGTATTCTACAATGCAATGTTTTATTGTTACTATATTTTATCATGTTTGCTTTTCAGGTATGTAATGCTTTAATACTTTACTGTTTACTGTGTTTTATTGTTAATAATTTTTTTTGTTTTCAGGTATGCCATTCAGCTGCAGCACTGATTTATTTATCTTGACAGCAACAGCATCCCACGATATGTAAATCAGCAACTCCAGCGCTGTAGGTGATGCCGAAGCACAGGGGCAGGAGTGGAGGGGAGGATTGCCTCAATGCTTCAGCATTAGGGTTGAGCCCAAATTTAAGTTCAACTCGAACATCAGGTGGCAAATTCGAAAGCCGCGGAACACCCTTTAAAAGTCTATGGGAGAAATCAAAAGTGCTCATTTTAAAGGCTTATATGTATGGTATTGTCATAAAAAGTGTTTGGGGACCTGAGTCCTGCCCCAGGGGACATGTATCAATGCAAAAAAAAGTTTTAAAAACGGCCATTTTTTTTCGGGAGCAGTGATTTTAATAATGCTTAAAGTGAAACAATAAAAGTGAAATATTTCTTTAAATGTTTTACCTGGGGGTGTCTATAGTATGCCTGTAAAGTGGCGCATGTTTCCCGTGTTTAGAACAGTCTGAGAGCAAAATGACATTTCTAAAGGAAAAAAAAGTAATTTAAAAGTACTCGCAGCTATAATGAATTGTCATTCCCGGCAATACACATAAAAGTCATTGAAAAAAATGGCATGGCATGCCAAAATTTAAAAAAAAATGGCGTGGGGGTTGCCCCAAAAATCCATACCAGACCCTTATCCGAGCACGCAACCTGGCAGGCTGCCAGAAAAGAGGGGGATGATAGAGTGCCCCCCCTCCTGAACTGTACCAGGCCACATGCCCTCAACATTGGGGGGGTGCTTTGGGGTAGCGGCCCCCCAAAGCACCTTGTCCCCATGTTGATGGGTCTGCTGGGGGCGGGGGGCTTATTGGAATCTGGAAGTCCCCTTTAACAAGGAGACCCCCAGATCCCAGCCTCCCCCCCTGTGTGAAATGGTAACGGGGTACAAATGTACCCCTACCATTTCACAAAAAAGTGTGAAAATGGTAAAAACGACAGTAGACACTTTTATTAAAAAAAATTAAAAAGCTGCATGCCGCCACCGATCTGGCACCCACCGTAATGACCATCTCTCAGGTGACAACTCTTTTATAACTGAGGGCGGGGCCACACAATGACGTTGCTGGGTGACCCCGCCCCCTCTGACGCACGGGGACATCCCTATGGCTTCACCGTAGCGTCAGAGGGGGCGGGGCCACTCGTGACATAACCGAATCTCAGCCAAAGGGATGTCCCCGTGCATCAGAGGGGGCGGGGTCACCCAGCGACATTATCGTGTGGCCCTGCCCTCAGTTTTTTTTCTTCGGTCCATCGGAGCGAGAGAAGAAAAAGATGAATGGACTTCGTGGGACACTTATTTTTTTATTTTTTAATAAAGGACTTGTCCCAAGGCATGTATTGTCGTTTTTACCATTTTCACACTTTTTTTGTGTAATGGTAGGGGTACATTTGTACCCCGTTACCATTTCACACAGGGGGGGAGGCAGGGATCTGGGGGTCCCCTTGATAAGCCCTCCGCCCGCAGACCCCCACAACCACCGGGCAAGGGTTGGGGGGGTAAGGCCCTTGTCCCCATCAACATGGGGACAAGGTGCTTTGGGGGGGCTGCTAGCCCAAAGCACCCTCCCCATGTGGAGGGCATATGGCCTGGTAAAGTTCAGGAGGGGGTCGCTCTCTCGTCCAAAAAGAATTTGAGAGTAGGACAAAGTGCCACGCATGCTCAGATCAAATTCCGAGACCAAAGCTATTGGCTACTAGCCTGAACGTAGTCCCGTCATAACGAACGAACGTCATCACGTTCCGAACGATCGGATTTTCCGACAACTTTGTCCGACCGTGTGTATGCAACACCAGTTTCGGACATTCATATTTTTGCCACCCAAATGCATTATTTTACATTTTTCTACATTGAACCTCATTTTCCATGTAGTTGCCCACCCCATTAATTTGTTTAGATCTTTTTGCAAGGTTTCCACATCCTACGGAGAGGTTATTGCCCTGCTTAGCTTAGTATCGTCCGCAAATACAAAGATTGAACTGTTTACCCCATCCTCCAGGTCGTTTATGAACAAAATTAAATAGGATTGGTCCCAGCACAGAACACTGGGGGACCCCACTACCCACCCCTGACCATTCCGAGGACTCCCCATTTATCACCACCCTCTGAACTCGCCCTTGTAGCCAGTTTTCAATCCATGTACTCACCCTATGGCCCTGCCAACGGACCTTATTTTGTACAGTAAACGTTTATAGGGAACTGTGTCAAATGCGTTTGCAAAATCCAGATACACCACGTCTACAGGCCTTCCTTTATCTAGATGGCAACTCACCTCCTCATAGAAGGTTAAAAGATCGGTTTGGCAAGAACGATTCTTCATGAATCCATGCTAATTACTGCTAATGATACTTTTCTTATGACTAAAATTTTTGTATATAGTATATTGTATATTGATGTTAGGCTGACTGGTCTGTAATTCCCAGGGATGTATTTTGGGCCCTTTTTACATATTGGGGCTACATTGGCCTTTCTCCAATCAGCTGGTACCATTCCAGTCAGTAGACTGTCAATAAAAATTAGGAACAATGGTCTGGAAATTACTTGACTGAGTTCCCTAAGTACCCTCGGGTGCAAGCCATCTTGTCCTGGTGATTTATTAATGTTAAGTTTCCCAAGTCTAATTTTAATTCTGTCCTCTGTTAACCATGGAGGTGCTTCCTGTGATGTGTCATGAGGATAAACACTGCAGTTTTGGTTACTGAAGCCCCTCGATTCCCTCGTGAAGACTGAGGAGAAGAATAAATTCAATGCCTTTGCCATCTCCCCATCCTTTGTAACCAGATGTCCTTCCTCATTCTTTATGTGGCCAATATGGTCTGCCCTCCCTTTTTGACTCTTTACATACTTAAAGAATTTCTTGGGATTTTTTTTGCTCTCCTTTGCTATGTGTCTTTCAGGTTCTATCTTAGCTGTCCTTATTGCACCCTTACATTTCTTGTTGCATTCTTTATAAAGTCTGAATGCTGATGATGATCCCTCAACCTTGTATTTTTTGAAGGCCTTCTCCTTTGCTTTTATATACATTTTTATATTGGAATTAAGCCATCCAGGACTTTTGTTCGCTCTTTTAAAATCATTATCCAATGGGATGCCTTGGCTAATGCCCTTATTTAATATGCTCTTAAAGCAAACCCATCTCTCCTCCGTGTTCTTTGTTCCTAAGATTTTATCCCAATTTATGCCTTCTAGCAAGGTTCATAGTTTAGGGAAGTTGGCTCTTTTAG
Source organism: Lithobates sylvaticus (assembly GCA_028564925.1). Lineage (NCBI taxonomy): Eukaryota > Metazoa > Chordata > Amphibia > Anura > Ranidae > Lithobates > Lithobates sylvaticus. The sequence goes on from CM053026.1 coordinate 382,280,200, forward strand.
AATTCAGTGTCTTTGTATTCCCCTTATGTTTCCTATTCGTGTGATTTATACTGAAGCCAATTGACCTGTGATCACTGTTACCTAAATTGCCCCATATTTCCACATCCATGATCAGGTCTGTATTGTTGGTAATCGGTAGTTCCAGTAACGCTTTATTTCTAGTTGGTGTGTCTACCATCTGGTAAAAACATGGCTTTCTGGTAAGTAAAACATTTTTTTTTCAAATGTTGTAGAAATTGTAATCCAAACAGTTGAACAAACAAGGATTATCGTAGGGTAGGTGTTAGAACTGTTCTTACAATGCAGCACACTTGCAACTGTCTCCGGTGTAATTGGTTCTTCACCACACAATGTCAGTAATCAATGGGGTGTATGCTTGAGGCCTGCTTAAACTCAGTCCTTTAAATAGGATCTCTGCTGTGGGACTACAGGTCCCAGCAACACTGTGTTTAGAGTCTAAGTGTGAGAAAGTTTGTTAATAACTATGGGCGGCAGCCCTCTCACCCAACCAGGCCTGGAGAGTAGAACAGCTCCGCTCCGGTTGTCTCAGTCTTGCTTCACGCCAGCCGGCGTCGTCACACTGCTCTGCTCTGCAAGATGACCCGGGACCCTCTGATGGCTCCGACAGGTGTCTTTGGATCCTTCTCGATCCGGTCTGATAGTTTTTCCATCACACAGGTGTGAAGCAGAGTCGCTGGTTGTTCCGCAGTTGGTGTAGGCCGCGCTCTCTAGAACACCTCCTCTGTGGTCCTTGTAGGCAGGCCATGTGTCCAGAAGAGAAAGAAAATGGCCTTGTGTGTCCTTTTATAGCTTACCAAGCATGCACTTGGCATTCTGGGTAGGTAGGTCATTGTAAAATGTAAAAAAAACTGTCACTTCCTGTTATATTTCTAATACTCTTGGAATAGAAAATAATTAAAGTCCATTTCCAGTATAGGCCACTAGATGGTGCCAAATATTAAATTATAACACTGCTCATAGATTAACGTTGCATTACATTAGCAGGCGAAAATACCGGTGCTACATAAGGTTAGCTATGAAAACAAACACACTGCTTAATAAAACAACGTCTTATTTATTTTGCAAGAAAATAGGAAAACACTTGCATGAAAATACTGAAGGAAAATATTACAAAGCATATAACAACAAGAAACATCAAATATACTTATCACAGGCTGTCCTATAGATACGGTATTATCAGCTGGGCTTGAGATGGTAACAGAGAGAGAGCTCTCTGTCTCCCTTAGCCCTTTTTATACTTCAATCATACACCGTTCAGACTCAACCCCATTGCCGGCCCATCTAGACTTTTGACAAATCAACTTTTTTTGGGGTATTTACAGGGCAGTCCTCCTTAATATATTATATTACTTTATATCATATTACTGTCGTGCTGTATTGGCCTTGTTGTATCCTGGGTCAATCTTCAATGCCTTTGATCATTTGATCTTTGTAACCCAACGTCATCAATTATCCTGGCCGCCATGGCCCTCTTTGATCACACCAGACGGTCCGGAGCCAAGCTTTTGTTCAGCCTTGATGAACAAGATGGCTTCTGAGTTGTTCATAAAATGTATATGAAAAATATATTATGCAGAGGCCTTAGGAATTAATTATTTTTAAAACCCAATAGTTCTGACACTATGATATAACACACAGGCAGCAGTCAGCATGTTCACTATCATAACTTTGTCGCAGTGTGTCGCATAGATGTTGGGTGCTGACCATGTTAACTTATTGGTCATAAGTTAACAAGGTCAGCACCCAACAACCACACTGTAAAAGAACCATGATAGAGCACCTGCTGATTGTGCTGCCTATGTGTTATCACATCATAACCTGATGTGCAGAGTGTTATCATAATGCCCCTATCATATGGGGCAGAATCCATTTGATCAGCAGAGGATATGTCCGTGGATCCCTGCTAAGCAGAACTAAGCAAGTGTATGACAGGTCTGTGTGTGCTCCACTTATGAAGAGCGGACATGGACACAGACCACTCTTCTCTATGGGCGGTCAGATGTAAACAGACCAGACCGATACCAGGCAGGAGAAAGATAAATATCACTTGAAGGCAAACCTGCACTTTGTTTCAAGGTGGGTTCAGGGTCAAATGGGGCCACATCAGATAGGATGTACAGGGCCCCATGATTTCAAACTGTGGCCCTGCTAGAGAGTGAGACCAAAGGGTAAAGACGAGTTCATACCTGATGTCCAGGGCCGGACTGGCCTACCGGGATACCAGGATATTTCCCGGTAGGCCGCCTGCCCTGGGGCTGCTTTGTGGCTGCTGTGCTCCCCTCCTTCATGCTCCTATGATTTATGGACCGGCTTGTGTGATAGTAGATAGATAGTAGATAGAATCAGTGTTCTTTCTAGCACACGAGCCGGTCTAGGGGGGCGGGACCGTGTTACAGCGCGGCCGCCGAACACAGACCCAGCCAGCTCTGTGAAACACAGGGGGAGATGCCCGCCAGTACAGCCCGCCCTGTGTGCCTGTATAGGGGGACCAGCGGGGGGGGGCTGCATATAGAGATTAGCTTTCTATATTTCTTCATGCAGCCGCTGAATACTTGCAGGAGGGAGAGGAGGAGAATCAAGCATTCAGCGGCTGCATGGAGGAATGTAGAAAGCTAATTTCCTCTATATGCTGATCCCCCTGCTTCTCCTCCTATCCAACTTCTTTTACTGCCCCCCAGTTCTCCTTGTGCTCCCCCCCAAGTGCTCTCCTCCCCACCACACTCTCCAGCCCCCCCACAGTTCTCTCAACTCCTGTTCTTTCTGCCCCCCTGCTCTCCAGCTCCCCCCATCCTTCTCTAGCCCCTACCCCAGTGCTCTCCACCCCCCACAGTGCTCTCCTGTTCTTTCTGCCCACGGTGCTCTCTAGCTCCCCCCATTAGTCTCCACTCCCCACAGTGCTCCCCACCCCGGTTCTTTCTGCCCCCCGGTGCTCTCAAGCTCCACCGATTGCTCTCCACCCCTGTTTTTTTTGGCTCCCCCTCCAGTGCTCTCTCAAGCTCCCCCCAGCACTGTCTGCTCCCCACCCCTATACTCTCCACTCCCACCTGCATTTTGCCCCACTTATGTGCTCTCCAACCCCGCCAGTGCTCTCCAGTTCCCCGTGCTTTCCACCCCTGTACTTTCTGGCCCCCACTGGTGCTCTCAAGCTACCCCCTAGTGCTTTCCACTCCCCCCTGCTCTTTGTACCCCCCAGTGCTCTCAAGCTCCCGTCCAGTGCTCTTCGCTACCCCACACTCTTACCCCCCCCAGTGCTCTCAGCCTCCCGTGCTCTCCACCCCTGTTCTTTTTGCCCCCCCCAGTGCTCTCCACCCCTGTGATCTCCGCTCCCCCTGCTCTTTGCCCCCACCCATGTGCTCTCTAACCCCGCCAGTACTCTCTGCTCCCCCTTCTCTCCAGCTCCCACCCAGTGCTCTCCACTTCCCCAGCACCAGAGGACAGGCTGACTGGGGCCAGAAAATGAGGACAGCTGAAGGTGCAGGTGGCCAGGGACCACTCCATCTCACAGATCCTCTGGAAGGTGCACTGTCCCCATCCAAAACGAGAACAGCCCCTGCCTGCTGCTGGCCATCATGGATATCCTGATCCCATGCAAGGTACTGTACCGAGCATCAACAACTCAACTGCAGACTGGGACATGGGGCACAGGAGGGGCTGCAATGATGGGCACTTTGAGGCTGCATTCATGGGCACAGTAAGGCTGCATTCATGGGCACAGTGAGACTGCTTTCATGGCACAGTAAAGGTGCATTTGATGGGCACAGTGAGGCTGCATTGATGGGCACAGTGAGGCTGCATTGATGGGCACAGTGAGGCTGCATTGATGTGCACAGTAAGGCTGCAAGGGTGGGCCAGCGAGGCCGCAATGGTGGGCACAGTGAGGCTGCATTCATGGGCAGAGTAAAGCTGCATTTGATGAGCACAGTGAGGCTGCATTGATGGGCACAGTGAGGCTGCATTTGATGGGCACTGGTGAGACTGCATTGAGCTCTTGTATCATGTCTGCAGTCTCTGACCATCTCCTGTATCATGTCTGCATTCTCTGAGGGAGTCTGGAGAGGAGTCAAGAGCGGGAGCGCCACCAGGATGGGGGTCATGGGAGAAGTCAAACGTGTGTGGACTGTAGAGAGGAGACTATAGGATAAAACCAGAGCCACCAAACTGGAGCTGACTGACTAAGCCCTGCTTGGTGCACCTGAGAGGAGGTCAGTGACAGCACCGCCAGGCCGGTCTGAAGGGGGGTCACTGATGTAAGGGGGAGTGAATACGATAATGTAAGGGGGCACTGATATAAAGGGTTTTCCCCTTATATCAGTAACCCATCCCCCTTACCTTAGTGTATTCTTTCTGCGGAAGGTGGTCCCCCCCCCCCCCCACGTTCTGAGTTCCTTGAGTCCCCCTTGATGATTGGCCACTTTTAACTGGAATTCGCTTATATATATATATATAAAGCCCTATGTGATTTCATATCTGTCTTATCTGTATATAATACACTCTTCAAATGTGCTTTAAAATGTATGGTTTTCCCTTTCACGAACAAGAAAATAATGACGTTATGCTGTTGCGCTGGTAAAATGCTGTGGGGCTGGTATGAAATTTTTTCCAGGGCTGAATTTTATTCCCAGTCGGGCCCTGCTGATGTCTTCTGTATTGAAACGTATTGTAACTGTACAGTCTCTTTATTTTGCAAAGCACTGTGCAAACTCTTGACGCTACATAAATCCTGTATACTAATAATAATAATAATCTGCAGCATAAGGTAAAACTTGAATTAATATGCCCCCACTGGAAAAAACACGGAATGCTGCAGGATGAACTGAGGGCAAGTGGCCCTATATTCTGACTGTGTTATGTAAGTGGTCTCAGCTAAAAATGTAAAAGAAATGTGAGTGATTTCTCTATCCATTTTTATGTGCCCCTTTCAGTCACCAAATTCTACAAGTACATTAGTAGGAGCATTTTATTATTCTTGTAAGTCTAAACTAAAAATAATAATAAATAGTAAAAATTTAAAATCTGAAAAACTAAGCAGTAAAAAATTACTTTGACAAAAATAATAGAGAAGAAAAAAACTTAAACTCATCATCTGCTAAAACCAAGCAGAGAAAAGAACTATGGAAGAATAAATGATATGGTAGAAAAAAATAGAAAGCCTGACAAATGCACTCCCTTGAGAGCTCTATGAAAAGCTTAGCACAAGCTACTAACAAATGAAAGACTTTCTCTAATTTTACCAAGCCATTTCTGCAAGTGTATTGTATGAATTCTAAATGCTTTTAATGGTTGACTAAACTTTCCATTTCATTATGATTGCTTTCTGCAAATAATTTTAACTTACTAAAAGTGCATAAGTCATACAGTTTGATCCCTTATATATAATGCTTTGTAATGATAAAGTTCTATTCCTGGCTGATGCACATTGGTCCATTTCAACATCTCATGTATGGTTAGCTACTGCCAATACCTCTACTTTATACTAAGCCTCACTGAGTACAAATATTTTCCACCCTTTGCTACCTTAGTGATGGCTATTACTGAAAATAGCAGTCATCACATTTATTCCCCATGGATTGCTGGACCATTGTATTGTTATGAATGCAACTGTCAGACTGATTCTCATATAATAGCAATTAAGTTGTAATACTTATATACAGTATACTCAGTCTTCTTGCAGACTTGCCTTTTAAAAGAATTGGGACAAACATTGTCAGGTTTCATTGCCTCCACTTTTGCAAGGGTATATTTTGAACTTTATGTGAACACAGTGGGGGGGGATTCACATAACACTGGTGCATAGAGAATCTGGTGCAGTAACCAATCAGCTTTTTGGTTACTATGCACACCTGCACCAGATTCTGTTTGCACCAGTTTAGTAAATTGTGCGGTCGTGCGACGTGGCTCCCAAACAAAATTGACGTCCTTTTTTTCCCACAAATAGAGCTTTCTTTTGGTGGTATTTGATCACCTCTGCGGTTTTTATTTTTTGCGCTATAAACAAAAAAAGAGCAACAATTTTGAAAAAAAATCATTATTTTTTACTTTTTGCTATTATAAATATCCCCCACAAATATATAAAAAAAAAAATTTTTTCCTCAGTTTAGGCTGATACGTATTCTTCTACATATTTTTGGTAAAAAAAAATCGCAATAAGGGTTTATTCATTGTTTTTTGCAAAAGTTATAGCGTTTACAAAAATAGGGGATAGTTTTATGGCATTTTTAATAATAATTTATTTTTTTACTAGTAATGGCGGCGATCAGCCATTTTTATCATGACTGCGACATTATGGCGGACACATCAGACAATTTTGACACATTTTTGGGACCATTGGCATTAATACAGGGATCAATGCTATAAAATTGCATTGATTACTGTAAAAATGTCACTGGCAGTGAAGGGGTTAACCACTAGGGGGCGGGGAGGGGTTAAGTGTTCCTAGGGGCGTGTTTCTAACTAACTGGGGGCATGGCTGTGTGTGACACCACACTGATCGCTGCTCCCGATGACAGGGAGCAGACGATCAGTGTGCTGTCATTAGTTAGAACGGGGAGATGTTGTTTACATCAGCATCTCCGCATTCTTGAGCTCCGTGACATGATCGCGGGTATCCCCGCGGCGATCGAGTCCCGCGGGCACGGTCACGGAGCTTGCGGCAGGCGCGCGCGGGCATGGCGGGAAATTCAAAGTAACATACCGGTACATTACTTTGCCCATTCTGCCGACTTATATGTGCAGGAACAGGTTAATATTCACATTTCTTTCCAACAATATTTCAATTTTTACTAATGCATTTCTTGGTTCAGCATCAGCACCCACTTCTTTGGAGGAAGTTGGAAAGCTGGAGACTATCCCATTAGTCTTTATCCCACTAAAGAGGGTTTAAATTTCTCAAAAGTTAATTGCAGTGTATACAAGGTAATACAAAAGAGTCTATAAATGTATATTATACTGTGTATACCACTTCAATTAATACTAGCTATTGTCTGTACAATACCATCCATTTGTATAGTTTTGTCCACATTACCAGCCCTTCTTAAATGGACCAGAAGTAAAAGAAAGGACAGAGAGATCTCAATATCAGTAATAGCAGGGGAGAGATATAATGGTCAAATTCAGACTCACTTTAGGGTACAAAAGGGGGCAAGAGAAAAAGACCCTGAATCCCGAAGAAATTCTTAACCCAAATAAATGTGATTTTGTGAATTATTATGAAAAAGAGCCCCTCAATTTCCCTCATACTTTTTGTGAATTTAATACCATTTAATTTTAATCTTCCATCTCATTCACCTTTTTAATTTAAAAAGTAGAAATTTATAGAGCAATGACAATATTTTTATGTTTTAAAACATGTTTTATTTATGCGATTTTCTTTTATTAAGGAAAAAAGTACAGCAAAATGCCCCACTGTCCTATCCCATTCACTCAACCTTCTTAGCATGATCTACAGCCATTTATTTTAGGACATCCTTTTTTACTAGGAATGTTGGGTTACCGGAATAAATCTCCTAAGTATTAAAAAAACACAATTACAAAACAGGTGCACATGGGAGTCAATTTAGGTTAATTGACAATTAACAGTAGGCGCCGGCTATAAAACAGGTGTATCAATTAGCACTTTGTTATGTGGGTATTTAAAGCAACATGAAGCAAATAACAAAGTTCCAAAGAGGCCAAATAGCTACTGCATGAACTGCAAGTACATCATTCAAAAGAAAATATATATTTTTTTATTGTATTAACAATCAAAATAATGACTGCATGTGCCAAACATGGACAAGCATCATTAAAAGGGAACAGTGGTAAAAAGTTCTCCAGCAGAGATTGGCACACATTTAGTGACATAACTGTTAAATGTCAAACTATTTACAAGACATGTGAATCAGTTGTTCAGTGGCCCAGCTTTAACTAAGCTGTAAAAAGAATGTTACTTTTCTTACCATGTTAGGCACAGATGTGTTGGCGTAGATGACTTTAGAACCAAGTGCATTAAGGGACTGATTACATCTATGTGCTCTAAAATGCAATATGTGTCTTTAACCACTTAATCCCCGGACCATTTGGCTGGCCAAAGACCAGACCACATTTTGCAATTCGGCACTGTGTCGCTTTAAGTGACAATCGTGCAGCCGTGCGACGTGGCTCCCAAACAAAATTGAAGTTTTTTTTTCCCCACAAATAGAGCTTTCTTTTGGTGGTATTTGATCACCTTTGCGGTTTTTATTTTTTGCGATATAAACAAAAAAATAGCGTCAATTTTGAAAAAAAAAATAACTTTTTGCTATAATAAATATCCCCAAAAAAATATATAAATTATTTTTTTCCTCAGTTTAGGCCGATACGTATTCTTCTATATATTTTTGGTAAAATAAAATATCGCAATAAGTATATATTGATTGGTTTGTGCAAAAGTTATAGCGTCTACAAAATAGGGGATAGTTTTATGGCATTTTAATAAATATTTTTTTCATCACAGCAATTTTTATTGTGACTGCGACAAGCGCCCCCTAGTGGCCGTTTATGCTACCGAAGTAGCATTACGGCGATTTGCGCAGCCGAGTACAAATACGGCGGCTGGTCGGCATGCGGTTAAATAAAAAAAACATATCCCATTAACATGTTTTTAACCACTTGCTTACTGGGCACTTAAACCCCTGTCCTGCCCCGACCAATTTTTGGCTTTCAGCGCTGTCACACTTTGAATGACAATTGCGCGGTTATGTTACACTGTACTCTAATAACATTTTTATTATTTTTTTCACACAAATGGAGCTTTCTTTTGGTGGTATTTAATCACCACTTGGGTTTTTATTTTTTGCTAAACAAAAAAAAAAGACAGAAATTTTTGAAAAAAACGAACAAGTTTCATAGTTTGTGATAAAATTTTGCAAGCGGGTAATTTTTTCTCCTTCATTAATATTGGCTGATGAGGCTGCACTGATAGGCAAATATAAGGCGACACTGATAGGCACTGATAAGATGGCACTGATGGGCATTGATAACATGGCACCGATGGGCACTGATAACATGGCACCGATGGGCACTGATAACATGGCACTGATGGGCCCTGATAGGTGGTACTGATGGGTGGCACTGATGGGCACTGGTAGGTGGCACTGATTGGCACTGGTAGGTGGTATTGATGAGGCACTGATTGGTGGCACTCTGGGCACTGATGGGTGGTACTGTGGGCACTGGTAGGTGGAGCTGGTGGGCACAGAAGCATCTGCAGAGGCTCTCCACGATCATGACTGATGTCCCTCTCACAGCCGCCGGTAATCTGCATTTTTTTCTCCTCACACTGGTATAAAAAATAGCCAATTATCGGCTCTGTTTACATCACATGATCAGCTGTCATTGACTGACAGCTGATCATGTGTTAAGGGTTCGGGATCAACCCCTTACTCCGATCTGTGATCAGCCGAGTCTCATAGACGAGCTGATCACAAAGTGCGCCAGGGGCATGCAGGCCACTCGAGCATGGAAGGACATCCATGGACACCCCCCCCCCCCCAGTAAATTAGGTCCGCACTGCAGCCATATTTCGGCTATAGCGCGGACGCAAGGTGGTTAATGTGTTGCGCATAATATCAATGCAATGCATATTGCATTTTACATGCATTTTACGCATGTTTTCATTCCATTCGATTTTGCCACTTTCTTTCTTGTGGGTTTTGTGAAGCGAGGTATGTGTGTATTTTGTAGTTGGTGAGCAAGGTATTCCTCTTTTTGGTCCTCATTGCAGCAATTATTGCTTTTAAGCAGATGCTGAATCGCAGGCAATCCCGAAGATACTGGGTGCATACTATTCTAGCTGTGAGACCAGAGGGCAATTTTGGTTGGTCTATGAAGAGCTCTATGAAAAAGGTTTTTAAAATACACAAATACAATTTTTTTTTCAGATTTAATTTGCTATTCGAACTGCTTACCTTAGTATTTCAGCACCAGGATACAGACTTTTGTAATTTACTACCTCCTCCATGTGAACATCTGATAATCACCCCCAGGAACATTTATACACATGAAATATATACACATGAAAAACAGAAATGGAAGGCTTGCACACCTAGTGCATTACCAGAGATAATTTAATAATAAGGAATTCTTGTATAAAAGTGGGTATTCACAAAATGCAACTGACAAATGGCCATAAACACAGTGCATTGTAGTTCATTTGTAGGGGGCACGGCTGAGTGGCAATCAATTTTAATCAGCACCAGCTCCAATACTAACAGGAGAGATTATCGCACGTTTCGGAAGTCTGAGACACGAGGAGGGGGTGAGAGATCACATTCTGCACCTCGAGTCCGCCGTGACTACAGACCTTTGCGGTGTTTGTGAAAATTTTCAGTGAAAGCCTGCTGTGAAGATTACCTTTTTCACGTTTTGCTAGTTTTATTTGAATTTTATGTGAGTGAATCGGTTGAAGCTTTTGTGTTGTGAGTTTTAATAAAAGTGATGTTACTTTATCACACTATTGGAGCACTTTTTTTGTTTACATGAGGATCACCGTAATATTGCTGAACGCATTAGTGTGGAGAAAATCACTGGATTTCTGTTTGAGTTAATTTGCGCATTTGCTTGACACGAAAGTGCGAGCTCTGGATCTGGTGAGTGAGATTCCTTTGGGAGTGGTTACACAAATACACAGCGGTGTGGTGGAAGAACACTTTTTTTCAACATTTTGTTCATTTTTGTTCAGCACTATCAAAAAAAGGGACTTTGAAGAGGAACCTAAGCTTTGTTACTTTTCTCCTTTTTTCTTTATTTGCATATGGACTTTATTTTTGCACATTATTTTGATATATAGCGTATGTGTTATTCTATTTAGTCATTCACTTTATGTCCACACATATATAATCCACTTTTTGCTGGATATATGTAAATTAGTATTAATATAGTTCTGTATCAGAATCATTTATTTGCACATCACACGGTGTCATTTTCTGATTTATATGCATGATTATATATGTATTTATTGTTTTTTCATCACAAGGTAGTTTACTTCTACAGACTAGTATAGAGGCTGATCTAGCGCTACTGTTCCAATTTATTTATATTTCATTATATTTAATTTTGGACACTTCTTTTATAAAAATGTCAAACGCCACACTTTTGTACACCAGAGGGCAAACTGTAAAGTCACTGGCCGCAAGCCTGGCTCCATGTTTCCTCAATGTTGGGAAACAAAGGCAGATGCCCTATCCATCATGCCATACCATCAGGGAGGCATGTGTTTGACCCCAAATTTATTCTGCAGCAGGAACATTACCCCAAATATACAGTCAATATCATTAAGAACTATCTTCAGTGTAAATAAAAACAAGGAGTCCTAGAAGTGATGATTTGGCCCCCACAGAGCCCTGATCTCACCATAATTGAGTCGGTCTGGGATTACATGAAGAAGCAGAAGGATTTGTGGCAGCCTACATTCACAGAAGATCTGTGGTTAGTTTTCCAAGATGTTTGGAACAACCCATCTGCCAAGTTCCTCACAAAAACTGTACCTAGAAGAATTGATGCTGTTTTGAAGGCAAAGGGTGGTCACACCAAATGTTAATTTGATTTGGACTTCTCATATGTTATTCTGTACGTTTTCTTTTTTTACTCATTTTGTTAATTAATAAAAATGAAATATTAACATTTCTATTTCTGAAAGCTTTCCTAATTTACAGCCTTTTTCACATCTGCCTAAAACCTTTGCACAGTACTCTATGTAAAAGATGAAGTGACATTTACTTTAGATATCTTTAGTATTGTTTGTATGTAAGTACACAAAATCAGACTAACCTTTTCTTCCTTTCTATTGCCACTTTCTTCTTTATGTTTCCCTTGAAGTCCTGGTACCTTTTTTTTTTCACATGATTCTCACTACGGGGTGCAACTCCCACTGAATTTATGGCCCATGTCATGCTATCCCATTGTTTTCTCTTTCAAGCTTGACCTGTTTTTGAGATGTGGGGACCCAGCAACTTTCTCTTATTCAGAAACTAGATTTTTTATTAACGCCACATTTTCTGCATATGCAAACTTCATATTGCATTGGCAACCATCTGAGTGTTTTTTCTTGTCAGTGGTAGTGGATATTCTCTTCACACTACTGTCACTAGAAGTTTCCAGCTGTCTTCTTTTCTTGGGTCTTGATGAAGGTGCCTTCCTGTAACCTGCATTGCCATCACTTGACAACTGATCATTACAGAACATGTAGGTTTTGTCTCATGCCTCATATTTAATTTCTGTACTGCTATCTACATATTTTATTTCAGTAGGTGTTGAATGATAGTTTCTTCCCTTTTCAGTAGAGCTCCTCTGTGAATCTCCTTCTTTGTCAGTTTACAACACAATGGAAGTTTGTGAAATACATATCTGTTGAGAAATTTAGATGATATTACTAACAGGTTTACTTGTGAGACTTTAGCAAGGCTAGTATAAATCTCTGAAAATGGTAATGTTTCTTCCAGATGAACCAGAGTTTGAGGGGGACCTGCTGATTCTAAGATTTGTGTCTTCTGACAGCTTTGTCTTTTGGGTACTATAAACAAACAAAAACATATGTTTAATTTGCTGAGGATTTCACATTAGGTTCAGATGACAAAATTACAGAAATTGTTTATCATAAACTTGGCTTGTTTGATCAATCCCATTTCTTCCAAGAGTGATTTTTTAATGAATCTTTCAACTAGAAATTACAAAGTTGAGCACAGTTAGGTTGACAAATGTGTAGTGTGTTCATTTTTACAGGAGTGAATGCCTTCACAATAATAAGCTAGTGCACTTACCTTTGGAATTCCCAGGTCCGAGATGATTTTTTCCTTTGCCTTTTCTTGGATTAATAGTTTGGGTGCCTAATAACGAAAGAAGGTTTATACAATTATTTAAATATCACCAAATTACTTCTAAAAATAATATACACATAATAAAACCAAACTATTAACATTCGATGTGAGAGACCATTTAATGTCACATTTTTTAGAATTGGAAGTAACCTATCATGTCTTAACTCTTGTTCCTGTCAAAATGTGTTAGTAACAATATGAACATATGCATACTTACATTTGCCCATGAGTATTTTAGAGGTGCAGATGACTTATGTTCCATGTTTTCTTCCTGTTTAAAAAGGAAATACTAAAATGCTTACAAGAAGACGATAAATGATCTCACGCACCTTTCATTACAATAGAAATTTTTTTACAATTACAGAATTTGAATGCATGTTCACAATAAAGAAAACATAAAACAAATGTAATACGTAAGAATTTACATATCTACCTCTGCTGTTTGCAACTCTGCATAAAAGTTGGATGTTTTGGGCTGGAAAATATATATATTAGTTATTGATAAGACTAAATAACATTTTTGGTTAGCTTGATAGCTTCTTCTATAGCATATAAAACTACTGCTCAGCTCAGCAAACTTGTTGGTTCATGTTTCATAATTTCAAATAAATGGGAAAAAAGGTCTAAACATTAACATGAGCCATGTGTACCACAAGAACACTGCTCAACTGTAAAGCCAAATGTGGGTTTGCAAATACAGAAATTATGCACTAAAAATGTGTTCCACCAGTTAGGAGAAACATGTGCCACATGTCCCATAAGCCTAGAAGAACACTGCTCCACTGTAAAGACAAATAAGGCTGTTAAGATGAATAAATGTGTTTTAGCATTGGCTTAACAAGAGCCAGGACATTTCATTTTTCCTCTGGACTCTCCGGCATCACGGCATAAAGAAGTAATATACATCCACTGTATATGAAGCCATGCATTAAAATACAGATCATTTTTAAAAGAATAATGCATGCCTTATTTTACCAGTGTTTTTAGTGAATTGAAAAAAATGTTTTGAAAAAAAGCTATGAGCTCTTTTACCCCTGATCTTAAAGAGGAAGATACCATTTCATGAATTAAGCCCAATGTATATACAGTATATATATATATATATATATACCGTATTTATTGGCATATAACACGCAAATCATGGGTGCGTGTCATACGCCGATCCCCCATCGATTGTGAGCCTCTTGACGGCTTTCGCCCGTTCTCGACAGCTTTCGGCCTCTCTCGGCGTCTCTCGCAGTCCCGCATGAGCCACTGAAAGCCACCGAGAGCGGCCGAACTGTGCCAAAAGTCGATGAGAGCGGCTGAGAGCTGCCGAGAACGGCCAAGAGCTATCGAGCGCCGCTGAGATACACAGGACATCCGACTCTGTATCTCGGCGGCGCCATTTTTAAATGGCAAGTCTGCAAATGACACTGGGGCAAGGCTGTAATGACAAGGTTGCAGATGGACACTGACAAGGCTGCATTGATGGGCATTTAAATGTAAGTTTTTTTCCATAAACTTCCTTCCTAAAAGTTTTTTCCTTAAAATTCCCTCCTAAACTTGGGGTGCGTGTTATACATCTGCGCGTGTTATACACCGATAAATACGGTATATATATATATATATATATATATATATACACGTACATATACACACACACACACACACACATCAAAGTGTGTCTAAATGGGTGAATCATTTTTGGGTCCAAACTCTTTATTTCAAATGGGACCATTGCATTGTGCAAGTAATTTGCCCCTTAAAAAGTACAGTCAAATTGTCACTGCAAAGGTAGACATTTAATTCACCACCACCACAATATTCCTATATGAACAATCCACATAAATGTTTATCTAAAACTGTAGAAACAGTATCTCACAAAAGTGAGTACACCCCTCACATTTTTGTAAATATTTTATTATATCTTTTCAAGTGACAACACTGAAGAAATGACACTTTCCTACAATGTAAAGTAGTGAGTGTACAGCTTGTATAACAGTGTAAATTTGCTGTCCCCTCAAAATAACTCAACACACAGCCATTAATGTCTAAACCGCTGGGGACAAAAGTGAGTACACCCCTAAGTGAAAATGTCCATAGTGTCAATATTTTATGTGGCCACCATTATTTTCCAGCACTGTCTAAATCCTCTTGGGCATGGAGTTCACCAGAGCTTCACAGGTTGCCACTGGAGTCCTCTTCCACTCCCTCATGACGACATCATGGAGCTGGTGGATGCTAGAGACCTTGCGCTCCTCCACCTTCCATTTGAGGATGACCCACAGATGCTCAATAGGGTTTATGTCTGGAGACATACTTGGCCAGGCCATCACCTTTACCCTCAGCTTTTTTAGCAGGGCAGTGATTGTCTTGGAGGTGTGTTTGGGGTCGTTATTTTGGAATACTGCCCTGCGGCCAAGTCTCCGAAGTGAAGGGATCATGCTCTGCTTCAGTATGTCACAGTACATGTTGGCATTCATGGTTCCCTTAATGAACTGTGGCTCCCCAGTACCAGCAACACGCATGCAGCCCCAGACCATGACACTCCAAACCACCATGCTTGACTGTAGGCAAGACACCCTTGTCTTTGTACTCTCTCATACTGGTCACTGGAAGTTCAACATGGCACCTCATGGGAAAAAACTCTGTACTGTGTTTGGCCTAAGAACAGGCCTGAATTTTTCTTTGCAGTGTGTATATTGGGTTACAAATAGATATGTTTTTTGTGGGGGGGTGCATGATTCCTGACCCACACCCCACTAAGGCTGTTTGATGATTGCTTCTAAATCTCACATGTTAGACTTACAACTGCTAAGTAATTGTTGAGATACAAAAGGAAGGTTCCTGCTAATTCATTCCTGCTGTGTGTGTCAACGTAGTTTTTGAGCTGCTTTTTTGTCTTTTGTATTAATTTTGTCAGTTTTTTCTTATTATAATTCTGCCATGTTACTTTTTTGGGGTTTGGAGCAAGGACTTTTGATCACAAAAAAGGTTAGTCATGCTTGTTATTAGCTTGATTTGCATCCCTGTTTTTCTAATGTGATTTGTCAATTTTTTGGTGTCTTAACCTTGTAGATTGTAAGCTCTTTTGAGCAGGGCCCTTCTAACTATATTGTCAAATGCTGGAGCATCATTCCCATGCCTTTTTTTTTTTGGCCCAGGTACATTAATGTACCAAATGTTTATACTAATGTTGAAATAAAAAGTTGATTGTTTTTTGCTTTACGTTTGATTTTTGCAGACTCAAAATACATATACATATATACAATTCAATTCTAGTTGCATACAAAAGTATTTGGTTGTACAAGTCCTAGTAGAAAGGAATGTGTACAGAACAGCACCCAGAAACATAATTTCCTGCTTGTGCGATTGGCTCACCAATTTTCCCAGAAGTCTTCACTTACAAGTCAGATTTCAGGCATCCCTGCAACAAAAATTTAATTTTTGGTGAGATACTCCCAATCGGAACACGTCTAAAGGGATGCAAGCCTAGCAGGTTTTGTCATAAGAGCCCTGCAGGTGTACAGCTGATTGATAATTATGAAACCACTCTCAGACTCACTTTCCTAGATGGACACACTGGGGTTTCTTCAGAATAACAAAAGAAAAATTGGGTTAGGTCAACTGGCTTATCAGGGTATGGGAGAATTAGAGGGTGTGTGCCACATCCGATATTTTGAAGAGCAAAAAAGGGTTTTCCCCTAGATTTTTGGATTTTTAATTGGCACTACCACTGTGTGGTAGTGCCAATTAAAAATCCAAAAATCTAGGGGAAAACCCTTTTTTGCTCAGAATAACAAAAGGTAGGAATCTGCAACAAAGTTTGCTAAAATCTTTGCAATGTACATAGATCACCCAGAGGGTAAGGTTTTTTTCTCAACAAAAGTAGAGTTACACTTAAAGCGCAAAAACACAGCAAAGATAATATACCACCCCCAGTATCAATTAAAGTTCATAACTTACTTACTTACTCAAAAAAGTCTTGAGGCAAAAGAATACCTGAAAAGGCGGTGTATAGTTGTAATTTTCATTAGCGGACATTTGTCCCTTGAGCTCCTCCTTTTCCATCTGGTTGCCTGATGGAAACCTGGGGAGTCCTTTAATTGGGCTGGTCCCTGCCACCAACATTGTGAGTGTGTTTTTTTATGTACTTTTCTATGATATGTCATATTATTATGAATTTATTTGTGCCTGTATTTTTGTACTATTTTGTCATTGTATTGTTTCTTGTAAAGTCTACCCATTTTATTGACCCTGTAAAGAAGACAATGAAAGTTGAAACAAGTTGGGGTTAATTTCCACATTTATGACCTTGTTTGGTTTTTGCCCATGTATATTTATGGGTCTATGAATGTTACAATTATGTACAGGGGACCCTTATGTGTTTTTAATCCTCTTACCTGTTTTTAATATAATTGTACAATAAACTTTTTGTATTTTACCTGCTTTAGTATTTTTGGTGCCTATAAAATCCCATCCATAGTATTATGCATATTTATCAGCAAAGTACACTTATGTGCAACATCCAGTTATGTGCAGGGAAATTTCAACTAACAGCTTATTCACAAGACTGGATGTTTGAAGTGAACCACGAATCATTAAAAAGTAACTCCACTTTCATGGGAAAAAAGTATTGCAAATAAATTAAATATTATAGCATGTGCAATTTTGACACAAGCCATATTGTACATTATTAAAAAATACCTTTCTCTCCTCATGTACAACCCCAGGGGGGATTTGGCCTCCCTAACATTTGGCTATACTTTCTTGCAGCCAGATTCTTACAACCAGCCCAATGGTTTGCCTCGGACGTTAACATCCCATGGATCTCCTTCGAGTCCTCCTCAGTATTCCCTTATTATATATAGGGCCTACTTTGGTCGGATGTTATCCCCCCCCCCCCGAATGATCAATACTTTAAATACAATGGTAGCACATTCCATTGATACCAACTTTGGCTTCTTCATAAAGATACCTTTAAACTCTCATCTTTGGTACCACCATTGCCTCATTTTTGGGCAACCTTAGATTTACACCAGCTTTCAAAGATAGGAGCCCATTTGTCCTATGGATAAAAAATAAACCTTACAACGCTTAGATCCCTTACCATTAATATGGGATTCCTCTTATTCGAGTCCCTACAAGCTAAATATAAATTTCCTCCCTCAGAAGTCTCTCGCTATTTACAAATAAAAAACTTCTTTGGAGAACACTACTCACTAACCATTAATCTCCCAACTCACAGTTTGAACACATCTGCATTACATCCCCAAGAGACAAAGACTTGATATCTCATCTATATAAACACTTCAATAATCTTCATCTCCCTGAAAAATCCAAACCAGTGTTGCAATGGGAAAAGGGGTTGGAGTGCTTCATTGATGTAGAGGAGAGGTCTCCATGACTGACAACCTGCACAAAAGCAATCACTCAGTCTCAATCAGGGAGACCCCAACAAAATTACTCTCCATATGGTATATGACCCCTACCAAAATACACTCCTTTTATCCTACATCCTCTCCTAATTGTTTCAGAGGACGTACAGAACAAGGCTCCTTTTTACACCTTTTTTGGAGATGCAAATTTCTTCAGCCAATTTGGCAGGCAGCTGCCAACAAAGTAACGCTTGCTACAGGCAAGACAAACATTCTTACACCAAATATATGCCTTCTGTTCGCCTCTATACCAAAAACTTCTATCTCTTTCAACAGACTATTACATTCCTTTTTGAGCTCAATACAATGGATGATTGCAGTTAACTGGAAATCACCTAACCTTATTTGGGCCCAGGTACTATCCAGAATGTATCAAACTCTCAGAACATATTCATCATACACTCCAATATACTATGCATAATTTTGAAAAACAAAAAGGAAATTTTGGGATATACCATGAACTAACACCTGTGTATTATTCTCATCATATTGTATAGGTGCCCGTTCTTTGACTCTATATCATTAATCCTATTTCTATTGCATGTTACTTATCACTGTAAGTCAGTTTCCAACCCCCTTTGTATCTCCGCAGAATTTAATATTTATACTTTTTGGCTGTTTTCCCCCAATTATATATTGTAACACCGGAATATGCTCATCTAGTTTATTGTTACACCACCCCACAAAACCGCTTTATATGCAATGTATCCTTTTGCTTTTTCTGTACTTATGTTCATGATCTTCCCAATAAAAATGATTGTAAACGAAAAATTACCTTTCCTTTTTAATCTGCAGTGCTGTAATTTTCTGTATAATTCAATGCATTATTATCATATCAGAAGGAAATAAATGAGGACTGTTTTGGTTTAAGAGTCACTGAAGGTTGTGCAATTTTCAGTTAAGATCAATTTGTCTTCAAAATGCATAACACATTGACAGTGACAAATTGTTGTGTTTTCCACATACAACATATAAAAACATATTATACAATATATAAAACAGGAAAGGAAATTAGTGGGACTTCGAATGAGGAATGTCACTAATACAGATATTGCATAGATGATTTATATATAAATGTTTTATTAATCAAATGTAAATACAAATACATTGATAAATCCAATAATGAAATATACATTGTGGTCATAACATTGGTGTACCATATGCAACAGAGCTGCTTTAAAAACAAGGGAAGCTACACATACACATTGATAATTACATAGTACTTGATAAACTCTGAATATATAGGAGGGCCAATAAGTAGGTAATGAGCGAGACTTGACCGAACACCCCGAGAAACCTTGACTCGTTTCATGGCTTATGCCATTCATTGGTTCTCGGCACATTTAAGTAATTGATTAAATGGAATGATTTAATTTGTATGATTATTTGATTTATTATTGTTTTTCTATATGTCTAAAATTATGTTATTTTCAATTTATAGTGACCATATATACAGTGCCTAATAAAAAGTTCTCCTGAAGAAGCCACCATTGTGGCGAAACATGTAGATAACCAATCAGTTGCATCTGTTTATGTATTGTATGGCCACTTCTGCCAAGAATATGTTGATTTTTAAATGTTTCTAAATAAATACATTTTGATAATTTGTATAACTTTGGGTTTGGTTTTGTTGTGGCACCTTTAAAATCCGATTTTCCTTAGTTCTTGATGTATACTGTAGTGACAAATTGTTGTCAAAGAACCTACAGTAGATTAATTTTTTTTTTTGATTGGTATAGTGATTACTACAACCCCCCCCCCCCCCCCCCAATCTTCCATCTCCTCTGTGATTAATGAAGTCAAAAGCACTTTCAGTTTCAGAGCTGTCTTTCCCTGGCCATTACAGCCGCGGAAGCAGATGATCAAATAGATCTTTGTTTGATCAGCTGTATTGGAGGGCAGAGCAAGCATCAGGGGCCTAAATACCTCCATGGTTCAATAAAAAAGTACCTGTCACTGCGCAAAGATATCACAAGGGATCTTGTTCATCTCTAGTAATAGGAATAAAGTTAAATGTACACAAAAAAAAAGTGTAAAAAAAAAAAATAGAGATTTAAATACACAAAATAAAAATAAGGGGGTCCGGCATGCACATATAAGCAGTGATTGCACCCAATACTGTATATGGCGTATCACTGTAAATGTCAGAGTGAGAGCAATGATTCTAGCACCATGTTTAGCTATAAGTTTTTTTTTTTTCTCCATTTTCTTTATTAATGTGTTTATCTTTAAGTTGATAACCTGTAAAGGCTGTTAAAGTATCGTCTAAGGACAATTTTAGGTACTGTCATTTGTTGTCATCTCACAGGTGTGGGCAACTTTGAAACTCAAAATGTTTGTTATCCATTTACTCCGTATAACATCATATTTTATATTTTAACAATTGAGTATTATTGTGTTTGTGTGCACTAAAACTCATTTAAGTGTATTTTTTCTTGAGAATTTGCATTTCATAAACGACTGCGCAAGTATCGTGTGAAATTGCAACTGACACCTTTTTATTCTGCAGGGCTTTTGCTTTCAGTAAATAAAATGTATGAGGGTTTGAAGTAATTTCCAAGCAAAATTTTTATTTTATTTTAACGTGTATGTGAAAAATATGATATCTGCCTCAGTAGGCAACCTGTTAAAAGCATCAATTGGTTGTTGTCTTCTGCTATGTATTCTATTAAATTACCAAAATAATAAAAAGATACAGTAAGTGGGAATGGGATAGAGACCATATTAAGAGCAAAGAAATTAAGAAATACTACTCCTTCAACTTCCTCTGGAATTCTTTTCTCAATAAGTGGAAACCTGGCTTTGTATGGATGAATGCAAAGGAGCCGTTGTATTTAAACGTTCTACACTTTATATTATGGGGTAATGAATAGGGTTTTGCTTTATTGTTAATTATGATGTTTTGAAAGCTAGTGTCAGTACTTAATGGATTAGATTAAATGGATTAGTACCCTATAAAAAAGGCCTTTGATTTAGTTTCATGGCCCAATTTGTTTGATTTGTTTGAGGTGTTATGTAGGTGAATTTTATAAACATCTTGCAAAATCTGTATTCTTACCCTTAATCTATAATTAGAATGCATGTATACTGCTCTAATGCCGCGTACACACGTACGGACTTTCCAGCTGGGTACGCTGGACTAAAAAGCGAACGGACTTGACCACACACGATCACGCAAAAAGTCCGGCGGTTCACGCGATGACGTACAGCACGTACGACGGGACTAGAAAAAGGAAGCTCGAGATCCCAAACGACACCCTTTGGGCACCGTCAGCTGATCTCGTGTGTATCGCGTGTTAGTTGACGTTTGGTTAGAGACGATTCGCGCTTCTCAGACTTCTGCTTAATTCGCTCGCTTCTGCCGTTCAGTTTGTGCTTGTGAGGTTTGTATCTGGCTTTCAGTGCGTGTGGATCAGTTCCTACCTGTTCTCAGGCCGTTCTGGTCCGCTCGTTCCTGTTTTTCAGGTCGTTCTTCATAGGCCTTGCTGTTCTTCAGTGCGTTCGGTTAAGTTGTTTGTTTGATCAGCCGACCGTTTTGAAGCCATGGAGTGTGGACGTACTCGGGAACGAGTTCGTGCTGTGCAGGGGCTCGGTGTTGCGGTTAACACCTTGGCACGAGCCCAGTCCATGAACAGGGTGAGGAGGAGTTCATGGACCAAGAATTGGTTGCGCCAGCGTGACCAATTCTCGCATATGCCTTTGCTCCGTGAGATCCGTGAGAATAATCCTGATGATTTCAGGAATTATCTCCGGATGACGGACCCCATTTTTCACCGTCTGTTGGCTTCGCTGTCCCCTTATATTACCAGGCAGAATACCTGCATGCGGCAAGCCATCAGTGCGGAGCAGAGGCTAGTCGCCACGTTGCGTTACTTGGCGACGGGGAGAAGCTTGCAGGACCTCAAGTTCACGACAGGCATCTCCCCCCAGGCTCTGGGGCTCATTATTCCAGAGACCTGTTCTGCCATTATCCACGTCCTGCAGGAGGAATACATTAAGGTAAGTCTTCTCTTTTAAAATTACCTATGTCTTGTATGTTTGCTAATGTAGTGCATCAATGTCATCATTAGCTAATTACCATGATAGGACTATTCTATGAATGTCCCCTATTCCTTTTTTTTTTTTTTTTGTTTTTTTGTCTAGTATTTTATGGTTGACTTATCAAAATAGCTTTAAGAATGTATTATTTAGTGGGTCACATGCATATTTCCTTGCACCAACCTCCCCAGCATGGAATCTTGGCCCCCTAAACACCCCTAGCCTAGTCACTTTCTTTGGTTAAAAATGTATATTACCAGCTCCATTGTACTGCTTTACTCACCCCCCCTTTCACCCCCCTTGACCCTCACCCCTTTCACCCCCCTTGACCCTCATTTTTAAATTGATTGCATGTGGATTTGGTCAGCTTGTAATTAACCCACCCCCCACACACCCCTTTAATTAATTGCATGTGGTTTTGGTCAGCTTGTAATTAACCCACCCCCCACACACACCCCTTTAATTAATTGCATGTGGTTTTGGTCAGCTTGTAATTAACCCACCCCCCACACACACCCCGTTAATTAATTGCATGTGGTTTTGGTCAGCTTGTAATTAACCCACCCCCCACACACACCCCTTTAATTAATTGCATGTGGTTTTGGTCAGCTTGTAATTAACCCACCCCCCACACACACCCCTTTAATTAATTGCATGTGGTTTTGGTCAGCTTGTAATTAACCCACCCCCCACACACACCCCGTTAATTAATTGCATGTGGTTTTGGTCAGCTTGTAATTAACCCACCCCCCACACACACCCCTTTAATTAATTGCATGTGGTTTTGGTCAGCTTGTAATTAACCCACCCCCCACACACACCCCTTTAATTAATTGCATGTGGTTTTGGTCAGCTTGTAATTAACCCACCCCCCACACACACCCCGTTAATTAATTGCATGTGGTTTTGGTCAGCTTGTAATTAACCCACCCCCACACACACCCCGTTAATTAATTGCATGTGGTTTTGGTCAGCTTGTAATTAACCCACCCCCCACACACACCCCTTTAATTAATTGCATGTGTATTGTGTGACCTTACAATTAATTACTCCACACCCACATCCCCATTATTATCTTCTCTGGGCCATCAGAGGGGTCATCAATCAGAGATTTGTCCCTTATCCTTAATCTTTTGGCTTTATTTCAAGGACTTACAAAATAAATACATATGTTCTTCCAAATTGTTTGTTAATTTGTTGCATTTAGTTAGGTGTTTTGCCTGGTTTTTAATTCGATTTGTATATTTCTGTTTGACTTCACAGTGTCCTTCCACGCCACAGGAATGGCAGACTGTGGCTTCCCAGTTTGCTGCCCGTTGGGACTTTCCCAACTGCGGAGGGGCGATTGACGGGAAACATGTGCGAATTGTGCCCCCACCCCATTCGGGGTCTTACTATTGGAATTATAAGGGGTTCCATAGTATAGTGTTGATGGCGGTGGTGTCGGCACAATATGACTTTCTTTATGTGGATGTGGGGAAAAACGGCCGGATGTCGGACGGAGGAGTCTTCAACCACACGGAGTTCGGTCATCGTCTCCAGACTGGTGGGCTGGAGCTGCCACCAGATGAAGATAATGTGGAGGGACTCCCGTTCGTTTTCATTGCCGACGAGGCGTTCGGTCTGGGTGACCATCTGATGAGGCCATTTCCCCAACGATCCCTCACCCCTGAGAGGAGGATTTTTAATTATCGGTTGGCCAGAGCAAGAAGGGTTGTGGAAAATGCCTTTGGTATTATGGCCAACCGTTTCAGATTGCTCCTTACATCCCTACATCTGGCAGAGTACAAACTGAATACTATTATTCTTGCATGCTGTGTCATGCACAATTATTTACGCAAACATTCGGGAACATACTCATTACCAATCGGGCCTGAGGCCAGAGTGGAAGGCAACATGACAGGGCTGGATAATCGCCATCTTGGTTCAGCCCCACAATCAGCCCAGCAAGTGCGGGACCGTTATTTACATTATTTTAATGGTAGGGGGGCCATTGCAATGGCAGCAGACCCTTAAACCATCTTTTTGATTTACAAAGAATAAATACAGTTATTTATGTTTGAAATATTGGTATTTTCGTATGGTTTTGCTTTTAATTTTGCCTGTTTTATATGTTGTCCTAGTGCACATCTTAAAAGTTGGGTAGATAAAACACAAGAAAAAAAGTGTCAAAAACATGCAGACCTTAATTTATTAGCTCAATCTGTGTTCTGAGACACTCACTTGGTGGGGTGCAGATTTGATCCACTTCAACCACACCTGTTCCGCCACATCCACGCGTGGGCTTGGGCTAACTGCCCAATTAGTCTGGTGAGGCCGGGAGGTCCTCGTAGGTTCGGACTGACGTCTGAGTCTTTTGCCCCCTATGGTAATGGAACACAAAAAGGTACACTTTTAATCACACTGATATTTGAGTGCCAAAATAGGATTATTAAACATTGTTTAAAAGTGTTGTCCAATTATTAGCAGTTTGTTAGAAGATCCTACTTGAAGACAGAATTGAAATGTCTATCTAATGAAACTCCAATACTTAAACCGCCCTTCAACCCTAAATTTGAACTTCCGCTCATTGGATCCCTGCACCCCTGTGGTGTCTTATTTGGAACCTTTTAGGGGGGAGGGGTTGCAGATACCTGTGTAAGGCAGGTATTTGCACACACATCCGGCCCTAGACTCCCACAGAAGTATACGCCACATCCCGTCCCACCGTGCTGTCTGCTGGGACACACAGGGGTCCCCGAGCTCGCGCGGACCAGTCCTATTGCATTGCGCAACTGGCGCATGCCCAATAGTGACCCGGGAAGTGAAGCCGCAAACATTAATTTCACGATTGCAAGATCAGAGATTGGAGCTGCACCATCCAAGGGACAGGTGAGTGTACTTCTTTGAAAAGTCACCACCTACAGTATTTGTAGATGATGAGCATTTTTCGGGAATTGTGAGCATGACACCCTGCTTAACATATTTATCCCCCCCCCCCCAAAACAGCTTCTGGAGTCCCTGTGTAAGTTACCCCTAAAACCCTTACTACAGCAGTAATTGTATAGATAGTGACAATAATAAACAACCTTACAACTCCAACAACCCAAAGCCAGGTAAACTCAATAAACGTTATGAAGACAAACTGAACTTTCATCAAATCTGCGCAAGTTTCACATACGAATGCTAATAACATCTGCGCAAGTTTCACGTACGAATGCTAATAACATCTGCGCAAGTTTCACGTACGAGTGCTAATAACATCTGCGCAAGTTTCACGTACGAATGCTAATAACATCTGCGCAAGTTTCACGTACGAATGCTAATAACATCTGCGCAAGTTTCACGTACGAGTGCTAATAACATCTGCGCAAGTTTCACGTACGAATGCTAATAACATCTGCGCAAGTTTCACGTACGAATGCTAATAACATCTGCGCAAGTTTCACGTACGAGTGCTAATAACATCTGCGCAAGTTTCACGTACGAATGCTAATAACATCTGCGCAAGATTAGACATATCAAGTATAACCATAGTAGCGCACGTGCTTGACTTACTTTTTTTGATGGCTTTTCGAATTCTCCTGTACTGATCGTGCTCCCTGGATTTGATGTCGGACCATCGCTTGCGCAGTTGATCCTTGCCCCTTCGTACGCCGAATTTCTGCTCCAGGGTGCTGACGAGTGTAGTGAGAATCTTGTCCTTGCGCAAGTTGGGTCGAGGGTAGGGGCCATTTTCCCCGTCGTAATCTTCCCTTTGGAGGATGTCCACCATCTCCACCATCTCTTCAAAGGCCATATTGGTGGCCTTATATCTGCTGCTGGATGCAGATGTGTTCGCTTCTTGGCTTTCCTCCGCGCTACTGGCTGAGAATGTGTCCGCCATCTTCATGAATTTATTCACCCACAATGCAACGAGGGGAAGCGGGGCGGGGAATACTCATCAGGAGGAACGTCATGGGCGGGCGACGCGGAGGACGCAGGCGGACTTCGATGCGTGCGCAGTGTATATAAGGCTGTTTGAGGGCCCCACGTGTTCCCGAACGGAAGTAGCGAGCGCTGTGTACGAAGGTAAGTGTTTTCTAGGATGCATTACTGTGGTTTACTGGGTTTTGGGCCTGCATTTTTTAAGGATATGTGTGTGTTGCTGCCTGTGTGTAGGGGTTGCTGCCTGTGTGGGTGTGTTGCTGCCTGTGTGTAGGGGTTGCTGCCTGTGTGGGTGTGTTGCTGCCTGTGTGTAGGGGTTGCTGCCTGTGTGGGTGTGTTGCTGCCTGTGTGTAGGGGTTGCTGCCTGTGTGGGTGTGTTGCTGCCTGTGTGTAGGGGTTGCTGCCTGTGTGGGTGTGTTGCTGCCTGTGTGTAGGGGTTGCTGCCTGTGTGTGAGTGTGTTGCTGCCTGTGTGTAGGGGTTGCTGCCTGTGTGGGTGTGTTGCTGCCTGTGTGTAGGGGTTGCTGCCTGTGTGGGTGTGTTGCTGCCTGTGTGTGGGTGTGTTGTGTAATGTTTGGTTTGAAAAACTGGATGTGCGTTTTTAGTAACATTTGTGTTTTTGGTCTTTTGTATTGCCATTACTAACAAAACAGAAACAAACATGTCAGCAGCCCAGTTGAATCCATTCAAGGACCAGCAGTTCATGTCCGAATTCATTGCGCTGTACAGAAAAAATACCAACCTGTGGCAGCTCAAGAACCCTTTATATGGCAATAGGGATGTCCGGAAGGCAACACTGGGGCCACTTGTGGATTTTGTGAAGACTCAAGTCCCCAACGCAGACACCAAGTTTGTTGAAGCCAGAATTTCAAGTTTAAGGCACATGTACAAGCGGGAGCGCAAGAAGATTGAGGAATCAGTCAGATCAGGAGCAGCAGCAGAGATGGTTTATGTACCGAAGCTGTGGTACTACAACCAACTGGCTTTTCTAGGTGACCAGATGGAACCCAGGCAATCACTGTCCACTCTTCCCTCCACCCTTCCCTCCACTCTTCCCTCCACTCTTCCCTCCACCCCAGCTGAGGCTTCCACGGAAGGAGAAGACCCCTCCACCTTGGAGCAGGCTGATGCGCCCAGCTGGAGCCAGGTATATATTTAGTAGCCTAAATTGTGATTGTGTGAATATTAATGCTGTAAACGTTAAAATGTGAAACAATTAACACCCTGAACTCAGAATTGTGAAAAAAGCTGCCAAAAATTGCGCAAACTTCGAAAAAGTGTGGGTGCAACATATCGATACATATATAGTGTATACATACATCCAGTAGTGGCAAAAAATGCCTTATACAACATTGGTGATCTGCTTGGAAAATGCAGGGGTCCAAATGATAGCCTTTTGGATCTTTTTACAAATTTATCTGCTCCTTCATAAGTTTACAATTGGATGATTGAGGAGGCCATAAACCAAAAAACAGGTGTTTGATTTTTGTTTTTATTTGCACACAGGATGAGCTGACCCAGGATGATGCCGGGACAAGTGGTATGGAGGAGGAGGACATGACCAGCGAGAGCCAGGAGGTGGCTGGGCCCAGCACGAGCCAGAGTGACAGCCAGACTGTCTTAAGAAGTCTACCTCCACCCCTGCCCTTACCCCCAAGAAGGCCCAGGAGGATGACCATTGTTGAGGAGGAATCACTCCAACTTATTAGGAAGGCGAGTGCGATTCTCGACAAACCCCCCATTCCAGAAGAGGCCTATGCCACTTACTTGGCCAGCAGGTTGCTGGAAATGGAGAAGGGCCAACGGCACCTGTGTGAGGGCCTCATTTTTGAGGCTATTAAGGGGGGTTTGAGGGGTCAATTACGAGAATCCACCCGCCTGACACATGAAGGCCCGACACCAACTTCTCCTCCTCCTCCTCCTCCTCCTCTTCCTTCTTCTTCTCCTCCTCCTCCTCCTCCTCCTCCTCCTACCACAAGTCAGCCTCCAAGGAAGCGTGCAGGGAAGACTGCAGGGAAGAGTGCAGGGCAGCGTGGTGGGAAGAGTCGGAAGTGATTGCCTGGCTTCAGTCTGGTCTCACAGAAGACACAGGCTGTTGTAGTGCCACAGCTTGGGGACATAGATGTCATCTGCTGCTGTTCCTGGTCTGTCTGATTCCTGGTCAATCTTCTTGTGCTCCCTATATTGGATGAAATGTGCCCAAGCTTAATTTTTGGCTTCACAAACTTGATGTCTGCCGTTGGGGCAAAAAGTCTTCTCAAAATCGCAAAGTGGCTCCAGTGTTGCCTTCCTATTTTGTTTTGCCTTGTTTGTTTAAACCAGAATAAATGGTAATTTAATTTTCAGAAAATAATGATATACGTGCTTGTTATTCAAAAACATAGTTTCTTTAGGAGTAGGCAGGTACATGTCTAAACATTCATTTGACAATACAAGTGTAAAGTGCAACTTCAATGGAACTGCAAGTGCAGTCGCTGGAAAGGTGAGGGTTAAGATCTGAATTAAGGGCAAGCTCTGCTGACTCCACAATTGTATCATGTGTAATAACAAATCCTTTTGATAACCAACAAATAATAAAATATATCTAAATAGAGATATATGTACATATATAATATTATATATATATATATATATATTATATATTATATATATATTATATAAATAGATATATATATATATTATATATATATATATATATATATATATATATATATACACGTATATATCTATATATCTATATATATATAAATATATATATATATGTATATATAGATATATCTTTTTTTGGGTTTATTGAGAAATATAGATATATTTTTCATTTGGTGATTTGGATATATATATCTATATCTATATCTATATCTATATATATATATATATATATATAGAGAGAGATATAGATAAATAGATGGATATATATATATATATATATACACAAATATATAACTTCACTAAAGAATGCTGAATTTCGGGAGTACTCTGCGTGAATATACAAGCAGCAAGGCAAAATTTCTTCAAGTACGATAACATACAAATCCCGCTGTCAGAAGAAAAAAAATAAAAAATCTGCAGCGTGACGATTGTTATGTAGGGGAATTTTATAAACATCTTGCAAAATCAGTATTCTGCCAAGTCCAGCGGATAATTTGAAAACAAAACTTCAAACTTTAGTCCGCCGTACTTTGGCCAAAAAAAGTCCGCCGGCGCCCACACACGAGGGGATTATCCGCTGGACTTCGGTCCAGCGGATAATCCCGCGGGATAGTCCCTAAGTGTGTACGCGGCATAAGACCATCTTATTTAAAGGAGGAAACTAGACAGGAAAGTCCCCTATCGCCTCTAATTTTTGCCATAATGATCAATCCATTGGAACACTATCCACAAGAATCCTAGTATTAAGTATTTATTATTGTTTTATTTTAAAGCGGAGTTCCGACGTTTTTTTTTTTTTTTTTAAGTCAGTACAACTACTGCAGCTGCTGACTTTTAAAATAAGCACACTTACCTGTCCAGGGCACCCGCGATGTCGGCAACCAAAGCCCATCTATCCTTCAGCTGTTGGGTGCTGCCGCCGCCATCCTCGGTCAGGGAACCGGGAAGTGGTTCCCTACTGTGCATGCGCGACTCACGCTGCTATCCCACTGGTCCCTGCTTTGTTCTGGGACCCGTGTGTATCCCAGAAGACAGCGGGGGGACGGGAAGTGTCGTAATTACCTGCAGATGGCTCGGGTATCTATGCCCGGGAGTGGGAGCAAAATACCTGTATTAGACAGGAGGAACCGGAAAAGTGGAAGTTCCTTTTTTGTGTGGAACTCGGCTTTAATTATTTTATAGGGATGAGCTTTATGTTCGGATCGAGCATGAGTTCGCCTCGAACATTGGCTGTTTGCCCGTTCGCAGAATAACAAACAATTTAGAGTGTTTGCAGCAAATTCGAAAGCCATGGAACACCCTTTAAAAGTCTATGGGAGAAATCAAAAGTGATAATTTTAAAGGCTTATATGCATGGTATTGTCATAAAAAGTTTTTGGGGACCTGGGTATTAATGCAAAAAAAAGTTTTAAAAACATACGTACCTGGGGGGTGTCTATAGTATGCCTGTAAAGTGGTGCATGTTTCCCATGTTTATAACAGTCCGAGAGCAAAATTACATTGCTAAAGGAAAAAAAAATATTTAAAAGTACTCGCGGCTATAATGAATTGTCGGTCCCGGCAATACACATAAAAGTTCCTTGAGAAAAACGGCATGGGATTCCCCCACAGTCCATTACCAGGCCCTTTGGGTCTGGTATGAATATTAAGGGGAACCCCGAACCATGATTTAAAAAAATGCGTGGGGGGTCCCCCCAAATTCCATACCAGGCCCTTCAGTTCTGGTATGGATATTAAGGGGTACCCCGTGCCAAAATAAAAAAAATGGCGTGGGGGTCCCCCGCAAAATCCATACCAGACCCTTATTTGAGCATGCAACCTGGCAGGCCACAGGAAAACACCTAAACTGTACCAGGCCACATGCCCTCAACATGGGGAGGATGTCCCCATGCCAATGTCTTAGCCAATTTGTATAGATTTGCTAGAGGTTTCTGGCTTACCTGTCAACACGTCCAGATCTTTAGCTCTAAATTTTTAATCTTTTGCCAGGCCATCTTTCTAACTGTAAAGAAAGTTTCCCTTTTCTGTGGAAACAGGGCTCTATCCATCATTAAACCATACAGTTCGCTACAATATTGATAAGTTGAACATGGTCAATTGCAAGAAAGGAAAAAACACACATATGAGAGTTCGGGCTGGGCACCCCAAGATACATGGAAATGATATGGGAAGGTCACCCCAGGGGGGTTTTCAATGCAGCAAAATAGTTCAATCAGACTATGACAGTTATATAAAAGGGTCTTTATTAAATGAGTTACAAATACATGTCAGTGTTAAAATGTTACACTCTGGTTGTAAGAATACAATAATCATTCCATAATACAGCCAAGCAACCATATATTCATACAGCATAACATAGTGGTTTAAACTGCATGCAAATCCTGACGTTTCGACCTATTATATCATGGTCTTCTTCTGGGGAATGGTTGACTCCTAGATAGATATGTTTGAACATCTCAGTTATATGAAGTGTCATACATTATGCATCAATTATCACAAGCACAATGCTATTATATTTACCGCTGGAGAGGGAAATGAAAGACCTTGCAGCCAGAAATTTTAAAATCTGTTGGATGATCCAGTGGACTCCATGGCTGTCCTGGCCTCACCAGGAGAAGGAATACGGCCCAAAGGGCTTGCAAGAAACCACACTGTAAGACACCCCCCATGGGAAGGAAAGGGAAAAGCGGCACCTACAGCAAATGGGAATCAGAGATAATTGAACTTCTAACACTGAGAGCCGGTTCACACCAGGGCGACTCAGGATCCGACTTCAGGTCGCCCGAGACGCCCCAAGTCGTCCCAAGTCGCGCTGTAATGTTAATCTATGGAGCCGTCTCAATGCACACTACTGAAGTCGCTCCGACTTCAAAAAAGGTTCCTGTACTACTTCAATCCGACTTCTAGGTGACTTGTACCCATTGATTTCAATGGAAGTTGCCTCCAAGTCGGATCTCCATCTATTTTGAAGCGACTTTACAGGAAAATAAATTAGTTTACTCAGGCAAACCCCACCCTCCCAGAGAGCTGATTATTCTGTGATTGGCCACAGCCAACGTCGCCTGGCCTGGGGGCAACTTGAAGTTGTGTTGTAAATAACTCAAAGTCACGTTGAAGTTGCTTCCAAGTCACGTTGAAGTTGCTTCCAAGTTGCTTCCAAGTTGCCTTGCTAAGTGGCGCTGTAAGTCGTGTTGCCCCAGTGTGAACCGGCACTGAGTGCCAGTTCACACTGGGGCAACACGACTTACAGCGCGACTTAGCAAGGCAACTTGGAAGCAACTTCAATGTGACTTGGAAGCAACTTGGAAGCAACTTCAACGTGACTTTGAGTTATTTACAACACAACTTCAAGTCGCCCCCAAGCCAGGCGACTTTGGCTGTGGCCAATCACAGAATAATCAGCTCTCTTGGAGGGTGGGGTTTGCCTGAGTAAACTAATTTATTTTCCTGTAAAGTCGCTTCAAAATAGATGGTGATCCGACTTGGAGGCGACTTCCATTGAAATCAATGGGTACAAGTCACCTAGAAGTCGGATTGAAGTAGTACAGAAACCTTTTTTGAAGTCGGAGCGACTTCAGTAGTGTGCATTGAGACGGCTCCATAGATTAACATTAGAGCGCGACTTGGGACGACTTGGGGCGTCTCGGGGCGACCTGAAGTCGGATCCTGAGTCGCCCTGGTGTGAACTGGCTCTAATAAATGTCTAATTAGTGTTCATATCAGGATGTGCATCCACTGTGGATATTCTTATCAATGTATAAGCTTATTACATGAGAACTAGTGTTTTATAAGGAATAAAGTAATTTAATGATAATTATTTTATGATAAAATTGGTGATTTGTATAACAAAAGTAAGTGCTCAGTGAGCAGAGTGTGCAGGATTGAACAGTGCAAATGGTAAACATATATTAAGATTAGTGGTGACACATTGTGTGTAGGGGGAAAATAATAAATAAATAAAAACACAATGTTAGGGGAGAAAAAAACTCAAATAAATAGTGACAAAAAAAATTGTGTATTATGTGTGTCAGTTCCACCATAAAATACTTAAAATTGGATTGGGTGAAAAGGAAATAAGCAAGTATTATTACCTTGAGTGTGGGTGAAAGTAGGTTTATCAATAATAAAGTAAGTGACCTAGCTGCAGTTATGCATGTTAGGTAAAGTCTCTATGAACAGAAAAAAGAGCCAAAATTAAATATTGGGTATAGTTGTTAATTTTAGATTAAATATACTTATTAATTACAGCTTAAATCGACTTTAAGCTTATTACAACAAAAAAGCCGGTTATCCTATATGGAAAATGCTGTACTTACATTGAGCCATATCTATGCAGGAAACATCCACCCAGGTTGTGCAGGGGATCATGTATTGATCCTTCTGCAACCTGGTATTTATCTAGTAGGCTTAATTAGGGGGAATCACCAAGTGCAGGTGTCATGGCTGCAAGGAATGCAGCTGTGTGGTTTCCTCGGCGTCCAGGAAGGCTGAGGCCCCAACCACTGGTGTCACCTCCGTTGCAAAATGCATGACATTGTGGTAGAACACGCATGCCGAAATTTGTGCATGCACGGTATGCCAACAAGAATCCGGAGATGATCACAGGACGCCGCCGGCAAGGTATTGCTCCCCCTAGCGGCCAAAGAATATGGTCACCGTGGGAACATTGTGGGGAATGCTAATGCTATTCCCCTACCCTGCCGGGAAGCCATAGAGGGTCGCAAACTGCCCAAGGGAGGCCAACAGGCAGACCACGAACCACTGTCTCCACAACAGAATAAATCATAGATGGTATTGACATATAACATGCATCATAAAAGGTAGATTTAAACTCGTTACAATTTATTAGATTATTAATATTCATAAGATCTGTGTGCTAGTTCCGTGTTAGTGCCCATCCGCACAGAAGGGCCGCTTTTCCCTTTCCTTCCCATGGGGGGTGTCTCGCAGTGCGGTTTCTTGCAAGCCCTTTGGTCCGTATTCCTTCTCCTGGTGAGGCCAGGACAGCCATAGAGTCCACTGGATCATCCAACAGATTTTAAAATTTCTGGTTGCGAGGTCTTTCATTTCACTCTCCAGCAGTAAATATAATAGCATTGTGCTCGTGATAATTGATGCATAATGTATAATACTTCTTATAACTGAGATGTTCAAACATATTTATCTAGGAGTCAACCATTCCCCAGAAGAAGACTATGATATAATAGGTCGAAACGTCGGGATTTGCATGCAGTTTAAACCACTATGTTATG
Organism: Lithobates sylvaticus; assembly: GCA_028564925.1. Taxonomy (NCBI): domain Eukaryota; kingdom Metazoa; phylum Chordata; class Amphibia; order Anura; family Ranidae; genus Lithobates; species Lithobates sylvaticus. The sequence goes on from CM053026.1 coordinate 382,314,314, forward strand.
CTGTATGAATATATGGTTGCTTGGCTGTATTATGGAATGATTATTGTATTCTTTCAACCAGAGTGTAACATTTTAACACTGACATGTATTTGTAACTCATTTAATAAAGACCCTTTTATATAACTGTCATACTCTGATTGACCTATTTTGTTGCATTGAAAACCCCCCTGGGGGAACCTTCCCATATCATTTCCTCATACATGGTCAATAATCCACCGTTATTCAAAAAGCTAAGCAATGACCTGGTCAAATGGACCACTTATAATCTGTCATGGTGAAGGTGCATATACATTGTGGCAATGTCCTTACTTCCTAACATAATTTATTACTTCAGATTCCTCCCAATTTGGTTGGAAACATGAGAAAAAAACTGCAATCAAAGATAATGTGATTTTTTTGGAGGATTTTTTGCTCTATACCAATACTATAGTGCTTCCCAACCTAAAATATTGTTTAAAATAACTTTCAGTGGAATCAAAATAGAACCATTCAGATTCCAGCAAATACTCCACCTACTTTATTCGATTACTTAAGAAAATAACAACTGCCCACAAGAGATGGTGCATTCAATCCAGAGGGGGCGTCTCAACCATCCATATAGCTTTAGTAAATTAAAGTTTTTAGGTTGTATAATGAATGTATGCCTTATAGAAGTCAATTTCAAAGTGTTGTCAAGAGGGTATTTTGTGCCTGTCAGACTTGTTAAAATGTACCCAGGGTCCTAAATATTTGGTGTACTTGACTGGCAAGAGTAAATAAAAAAACAATGATATTAAGTGAAAAACTGGCAGACAATATATTTAATATAGTGCTTTCTTTTTTGGTGGTTTTCAGAGACCTTGATCCCAGTATATTGACTTGCATGCTCTAGTTCTTATATACATTTTTTTTTTAAATATACACAAAAAAGTCAAATCAAAATGACAAATGAATAGTGCAAAAAGTGCAAATACCAAATCTACCTCATTCTATCCAAAGAACAATTAAGAATAACACGAAATATGTAGACATTACAAATAAATAACTCCATGGAAATACCACTGCAGCTGAAAACATTCATGCATATTTGTTCACAAGCTTTATATCAAACCATCAAGTTTAGTTTCTGTCCTTAAATGTAACACTGGCAATGATGTCCACATCTAAAACTTGAAACTGGATGCACTCCAAAATCTAATTAGTAAATCTTTTTTTTAAACTAGGAACAGAAATATATGCAGCATATCAGCACTAATCACCAGTGTACTGAAATGCTGACATCATACAATGATTAGGGAAGCCGACCATGTGTTAAAGAGGAAGTAAAGCCTATTTAAAAAAAAATAAAAAAAACGGAACCTGCAAGGCAAAGGCATAATGAGCTAGTATGCATAGCATACTAGCTCATTATGAATGACTTACCTGAGAACGAAGCCCCTGAAGCGGTCCTCATCCACGATCTTCTGCATCGCCATCTAAACCCGGAGTGACTTCCGGGTCTCGCCGCTCCAGCGCTGTCATTCGCTGAGCAGTAAAGCGGCATATCGCCGTGAACTCGGCATGCGCAGTGCGCCTGCGCGCCGCTGTCTACGGCGCATGCGCCGTAGATAGCGGTGCCTTTTCTTTTCTAAATATCTCCTAAACCATGTAGGTTTAGGAGATATTTATTGGACCTACAGGTAAGCCTTAATCTAGGCTTACCTGTAGGTCAAAGTGGTCCCAGAGTGTTTACTTCCTCTTTAAATATGTTTTGAAAAATGTAAACGACAGTATCAATAAGAATGGTGTAATGCTCTCTAAATTCAGCATTACTGCATGAAACAATTTGTGCAGACTTGAGCCTGAAATGTGGTGGTCTGTGACAGCTCAATTCATGGGGGGCCTTGGAATAGGCTATGTAAATATATGTCTTGAAGACTTATGTTGGTTTAATGTTTGCAGTGAAGTTCAGCATACCATATTACAGTCACTGTCACAGTGCTGTGAAAAAGTATTTGCGGCAACAACTGCAAGCCTACTTACCGACCAGCCCGCGGACAACCAAATCAACCTGTCTAACAGTATGCGTTAAAAACAGGGGTTTAATCTGCACACATTTGCAAATGCATGCGTTAAAATATGGACACTTACCTGTCCATCGATGTTGGCACCCGAGGCCGAACCGTCCCTTGGTCCTAGGATGCTGCCGCTGACATCTTCAGTGAGGTAATCAGGAAGTGAAGCCTTGCGGCTTCACTTCCTGGTTCCCTACTGCGCAATCCTAATGGTCCCTGCTGTCTCTGGGACCCGTGTGTCTGCTGGCAGACAGCGAGGGGAGACGGGAAGTGGCGTAGGTCACCGCAGTGATCGATGCCCAGAAGTGGGTGCAAATACCTGTATTATACAGGTATCTGCACCCCCTCCCCCCTGAAAGGTGCCAAATGTGACACAGGAGGGGGGAAGGGTTCTGAAAAGCGGAAGTTCCATTTTTGTGTGGACATCCGCTTTAACTATAAGGCCTCTTGTACAAAGTACTGATGTATGAGCATAAGCATTTATGAACATAATTTCCGGCTTTTGTTTTGCCCATATTTGCGCTTATATGTGCGTTTTTGTTTATGCGCATTCACGCATATAATTCATACATTTAGGCAACATTTATGAATATTCAAAATATTTATGCTCATATGTACCTATTTGCATGCATTTGTGCATACCAGTGCACAATACTGACCTGAACTACAGATTATTCTATATTGTTTTAGCTGAAAGAATTTCAGGCCCATTGTGATACCTGTCCCCCAGGGCATACCAGCTGCAAAACAGCATGGTAGCATTTTACAAAGACTATTGTGTAGGCTCTAAATTTCTTGAGTGAGACTGATGTCTATGAGGATTTACCTGATGAGGCCAATGAGGAAGAAGGGGCAGAGGTGAGCTGCCACTATCACCAAATAGCACAACACAGGATGGCACCACCAACTGCAGGGGTGTAACCTGTTCTGCATCCTGCCTAGCTGCTCTAAGATGGACTTAGTCGGTCATGGATGAGATGTAAAATCTCTTCCAATGCTTGCTGGACCACATGTCTGTGTTCATGTGTACCCTTCCACTAATCACATGCTCCATTGACAAGGATAAATTAACTTTCAGATACTGGTTATGGGCAGGGGTGGTCTTCTGGGCATAGTTGCTGAAGACCTGTCAATGTGGTACAGCACAGGCTGCAAATTATTAAAAGGGAGCAGACCCCACAAGCTGCAAAAGGAGCATCTTTAATCCTGCAATTTTGCCAAGCTTGCATTCAGACAATGGGGGTGACTTGGTGCATATTTTTTATTTTTGCTCCAGCAGCTGAGAGAAACCCGCCTGGTCAAACATGTTGCTGCAGATGGTAGGGTTGAAAGAAGAATCTTTGGCCATGGTTGTCTACACCTGGCCCTCCTAAAGCCCCATACACACGGTCGGACTTTTTCATGGATTCTGTCCGATCGGACAATGTTGTTGAAAAATCAGACCGTGTGTATGCACCATCGGACAGTGTACGTCGGTTTTTCCGATGGACAAAGTCTTATCTCCTGCTGGAAAGATTTGCCGTCAACACGGTCCGATCACACCAAATCCGATCGTGTGTACGGTTGTCCGACGGACAAAGTGCTACGCATGCTCTGAAGAAATTCTGTGAAGGAAGCGCTCGGTCAGGTAAAACTACCTTTCCTAATCGACACAGCACATTCGTCACGCTGCAATGTTAAAATGTCTTTAATGCAGCGCATTCTCTTTTTCTTTACAATGCAACAAGAATGACATGTTTTAGCTGCTCCTATTCACCCGCACTTCTCACAAACTTACTTCTTTATTACTTTTCAGCATTTATACACTACCTGTTTATTTTTACTCAGATCGTAAAAGAATCTTTGTTATATTTTTAACATCATTTGTCTTTTTTTTTTTTTTTTTTTTTGGGAATACATATTTGAAGGTTTTTTTTTGTTTTTTTTTTTTGAGGGGGGTTGTGTGTCTCAACTTAGCAAAACCACATTATTAACATTTGTATTTCTTGCTTAAATTTACTAGGAGTTTGTTGGTTGTTGGTGCCCCTTGTTAATTCTACTTTAGGATTAGTGAAATGTACCTGCCTACTCACAAATAATCTGTCATTGTAGAAAAGTAAAACACATAGTCAATGATTATTTCAAATCAAAAAGACCTTTATTTAGGTGTCAGCAACAAACCAAAGAGGAACGCAGCCATGGTGAAACTTGGGGAATTTGCAAAGCCTTGGCCCCCCACGGCAACCATCATTTTTCAAGCGTAGAAAATTGGGGGCCTGAGGAGTACGTATATTAAGGGAGTGCAATCTGGTCCTGAAGTCCAAAGTATCCGTAACTGCAACAGATGCCATCTAGGTCCCCAGGCTCTGGTACTACAAGAGGCTCCATCTTCTCTCAGACCAGACTGATTCCAGGTCGTCACTCTCAGGTCTTCCTTCCACGCTTCCTTGCACGCTGTGGCTGTCGTGCTGGTGGGGTGGCAGAAGGAGGAGGAGTAGGAGGAGGAGGAGGAGGCGGAGCATGGTAGCTATGGCAAACATGTGTGACTGGGGTCATCTCCCCAGCCCTACCCTTATTTAGGACATGGAGGATGAGACCCTCACACATGTTGCGTTGCCTCACCTCCATACCCATCATTTTTGTGACAACCACCGAGCCAAAGGTCTCCTCGTCGGCGGGTGTGGCATGTAGGGAGTCTGAAGCCTCTCTGATCATGCGGAGCGCTGACTCTGCCGCATAACCCCCCCTTCTCGCCCTTTTGTAGGGAAGGCGGAGGAGAGGGATTTGTGAGTCAGTCAGGCTCCGAGGCCTAGCCCCCTCTTGGCTGCCACTACCCACCTGGTGGCTGCCACTAACCCCTGCCTCCTCCTGACTGCCACCTTCCACAGCCACCTCCTGGCTGAGGTCTTCCTGTGTATGAAAAAGGGACATAGTTTCAGTTATTTGTTCAACAAACACACACAATTCTCATCTTGTGACTGTTGCAAAATGTTTACAATTAGAAAACCATACAATTCTCAGCCCTGCAGTTTAGATTGTGGCCCCAACTGTCTCCAACACTACTGTCAGTTGATATGTCAAACACGTTAGGAACTAAGCAATTGGGTATCCTGAATTAAGTGAACATCATTCATTATTCACATAAATGGTAACCAAACTACTATACCTGGAACAAGCTGGGCTCCTCCACCTCTTCCAGACTGGAAGGCCCAGGTTGGTCCTCGGAAGCCTCATCAGGGGTGGCCTGCGCGCAAGGAAGCGTGGAAGGAGGAGTCGAGAGTGGCTCCGTGACATCAGTCTGGTCTTTGAGAAAATGTAGACTCTGATAGTACCAGAGCTTGGGGACATAGACCTCATCTGCTGCAGTTGCAGTTTCTTCCGACTTCACAACCTTCTTGCGCTCCCTGATATACGCACTCCTCAGGCTGCCAATTTTCTTTCTTATAGCATCAACAGTTGCCGTGGGGAACCTTGGCTTGACAAATTCCACAAGTTCCTCCAGGGCTGCGTGCCTCTTTGGTTTGTTGCTATAATGGGGGTGTTTACCCTGCCATAAAATGGGAAATTCCCTGTATTTGGCAATGAAGAGGGGGAGAAAACTCATGTCGTTGAATCCCTTCATAATCTCTGCAAGACACAATACCACACAAAACACTATAAATTATGTCTGGCTAAACTCTCCTAATCTTCTCCATAAAGAGGCCTCAAGTTCGAATCAGTCTAGGCTAGTTATGTACCAACGTCCAATTGTACCTTCGTTTGTAGCGATCGTCTCGTGCGTGAGTTTTCTCTCCCCTCGTCTCCCAGATCGTGGCTACGACACAGGCGTGTGACGTTTTATATACAGTGCGCATGCGTCAAACTCCGCCCGCCCCTGACGATCTTTCTCGTCTATTCCCCACCCCTTCTCTTTACGGCGCAGTGGGGAGAGCACATGGCGGGGACACAGCAGGTGCGCCACAAATATCCCACCAACGAGGACGACGAGGAAAGTCCGGAGGCAGAAACGTCCCGATCCCGGAGCCTGAAATTCAAGGCCTCCAATATGTCATTTGGAGAAATGTTGGAGATGGTGGACATATTAAAGAGGAGCGACTATGATGGGAAGTATGGGCCTTACCTCAACCCCAATGTCCGCAAGGCCAAGATCATGTCTAAAGTTGTGAGGAGGCTGTACAATAATTTTGGGGTACAACGATCCAAGGAGCAACTGAGGAAACGCTGGTCAGACCTGAAACTGAGGGAGGCCGATCAGTACAGAAAGATCAAGCGAATTCTTCAAAAAAGTAAGTAGTTGTGTTTTGTGTTTTATTTCTTGCTTGCATACTGCTCCATGTGGTTTGATTTTTACAAAGTTGTACATTCCAAAATGGCCACTTTCATGTTTGTCTGTGCATTCGATCGTACTCAGCCTCGATCTTTCTGCCACTGTCATGGTCGTGTGTGTGTCCATTCGATCGTACGCAACGATCGGCCACTTATAATACGATGTTTGGTGTTTTATTTGTGGAAAGGAAGTTTGTTCTTACTAGAAATGTCATCAAGAATGTAAAGCCAATTTATTCAATGTAAAGGAGAGGTCACCCAGTAGATGGTTCCCCATCTGGACTCTAGAGCACTAGTGCTGGGACACCCAAACCTCCTTTTTATTAGGCTTTTCCACACATGTGCTCCAGTGGATACTAGAGGGGGGTCTCCATCACACAAACTTCTACCAAAAAGCTAGTCAGTTTAGCACCTTTACAAAGTGACTACATTCATGTAGTTGGCATTTGTAACTGGCCAAACAAAAATTGTGTCCGTCACTTTCAAGCAATGTTTGTCATTTCCTATTTCTGCCCTCAATAGATTGTGTTGCTAAATCTTCCTTTTGTACATTCTCATAGGGGAGCGAAAACTTGGCCCGTCTGAGGAAACCCCAAAACCAACACCTCCCAAAAAAGGTGAAACAGCAGAAGCAGAGGAGGAGGAGGAGGAAGGAGAGATCATCGAACTTGGAGAAATTGTCACCACAACAGGTGAGTGTGGGAGAACACAGCTAAGCTACTGGTAAGCTAATCAATGTATGCCTGCCTCATTTCCAACACCCGATTTTTTTTTTGTTTGTGGTTTTTAGGTGACGTGGATGTTGTTGAAGAAAAATCGCACTTTACCACAGAGAGTGCCCACGTACTCATCGGGGAGATAATGGTCTGCAATAGAGATCTGGATTACATAAAGCAAAACATCAATGATGTTCAACAAAAATTGAAGAACATCATTGATGTTTTAGGAAAAATATGAAAACGCACCAAGTAATTAACACACATTTGTAACTTAAGAACTGTGTGAAATTTGGAACATGCACACATTGTGTCCACATGTGCTAGCTCCCATCATGGTGGATGAATGCCCTCGTTTTTTTGGGGGTGCAACCACTTTACGAACTACGAAAGTGGTTGTGGTGAAGGGGTTGCACCCCCAAAAAACGTCCATTCATCCCCATGATGGAAAATGGCACTTTTGAAGCTTCTAGGCATGTGTTTTACCATCTAATGACCATTTTCAGACCCAAATTGTGTGCATGTTCTAAATTTCCACTTTCCAGGGGTGACCCCCCCATGTGATGAAGGCAAGATCAAACACACTTTGAACATATAGTCATGTCTGATCTTGTCTTCACTTTACAAAGTTGAACTTTCCAAGTTCCTAGGTTCTGTTTTGCTCCATGCCTGGTTTTACCAATTGCGGAATGTTTCTAAACAATGCTGTAAATAACCAAGATGTTGTCAGTTTGGGCGTGAAGATTGTAAACGCACTTGTGAATGTTTTCAAAGTAAACTTTTTTATTTTTCTAAATGTGTGGCTTCCTTATTTCAAAAACACAATGCATTATGTATGTCAAATGGAAAGGATATGGTGGCCAATTGGTGTTATTTACTAAAGGCAAGTCCACTTTGCACTGCAAGTTTCTTTTCCAGGGCACTTTTTCACTGCACTTGTAGAGCATAGTGGATTTGACTTATGTAAATGACACCCACAGTGCTTTGTACGAAAACACGGAGCACAGCATTTTTGAGAATACACACATGTCTGACCTGGTGATGAAAAGGAGTATTTTGGGTGTCAGTTAGGCAGTACAAACCTTATCTAGACCAAAGATTAGGTATCAAACACACAACATGAGAATAATCTTTTTGGAAGAAGAGACTGTTACCTCCTTTTGCCCAGAAAGTGCATTCCCACTGTCGAAGGCAAAGGGAAAAAATTTCAAGGTAAAATAAGCAAAAAAGAATAATGAAATGACAAGAAATCATAGGTTGGTTGAAATATCAGATTTATTAAAAAATGCCTCTCACACATCGTCAGGCAGAGCAATGGCCCCCCTACCCACAAAGTACTCCATATATTGCTCGCGGACCGCGCGGGCATTTAGAGGGGGCAAGCCTGGACGTGCCACTTGAAGGGCTGTGAGGTCCGCATTTGGAGGGCCCTCCACATCTGGGCCAACGGGCACCACATAGTTCCTGTTATGTCTTTTGAGGAAGTTGTGCAATATGCAACACGCAAGAACTATGTGGTTCAGTTTGTATTCCGCCAAGTTAATTTCCGTCAAGAACAGGCGGAAGCGGCTGGCCAGGATGCCAAAAGTGTTCTCCACCACTCTTCTGGCTCTGGACAGCCTGTAGTTGAAGACCCTCTGTTCTGGGGTGAGGGTCCTCATCGGGAACGGCCTCATCACATGGGGAGTCAACGCAAACGCTTCATCTGCGACAAAGACGAAGGGGAGTCCTTCAGCATTCTCCTCTGGAGGTGGCAAGCACAGACTGCCACTTTGGAGATGCCAGTAGAACTCCGTGTGCGTAATGGCACCACCATCCGAGATCCGGCCGTTCATCCCCACGTCCACATACATAAATTCATATGTTGCCGACACCACCGCCAACATCACTACACTATTAAACCCTTTATAATTATAAAAGTGGGACCCCGAGTTGGGCGGTGGGACGATGCGGACGTGTTTCCCATCAATTGCCCCTCCGCAGTTAGGAAAGTCCCAACGGCTGGCAAAGTGGGAGGCCACAGTCTGCCATTCCTGTGGCGATGAAGGGAACTGTGGAGTGAAACAAGACAAAAAAATTAGTCACTTTGCACATAAACATTGCAAGCAGATTAGACAATCAACATCTTGGAACAAGAGCATTGTATAAAATTGGAGGCTGGAAAGTATTTGCACAGAAAAGTAGAGGCTCCCCTTCACAGATTACTCACCCCCCATCAATACCCCCACTTCTGATGGGCCTTTGACAATAACTAGGGTTTTGGGGGGGGGGGTGGTGGACAGGTAACCCTCTGCACTTCATTGATTGGCAAATGGCTCAATAATGTGTGCTAGTTTGGCCAGACCCTCTGTACTTAACACTATTGGCAGCCCCCAGGAAAGCTAAACTAACATTTCAACCCCCCCCCCCCCCCCCAAAAAAAAGGAAAGCACATTGTGACATTCAGAAATTACCAAGCAAGCTAATAGGAGGGATAGAACACAAAAAAATAGGAAATGGAAAGTATGGAGGCAGCCCCTTGCACTACATGCTTTGCAGAATTCATCCCTAAAGATGCCCACTAAAAAGAGGTAGGTATATAGTGTGTATTGACCTTGGGAAAGCCAGCAGATAGAGGATTTGTACCATCTGACAGAGCAGTTGGGGGAGGGGGTTCCTAATGAGTTTGCCCCCCCCCCCCCACCAAAAACAATAAAAAAAAGGGGCTCTACATGAAGTAAACCACACAGCAAACATTTGTGCATATTTAGGGGGTGTTTGGGGGCAAAAAATACTATGCAGCAGACAAAATACATTGCTTAGGTGACTAGGCCATAGGTGTCTATTGGGGCAGAAGAGCATGCTGGTGAGGTAAGTGAAGGGAAAAATGCATGAAGGAGAAAAGGGGCACAGCATATTAGAGCATATTGCAATCATGGTAATTAGGGAAGGAGGTCAAAAATAGAAGACATTAGCAAAAAGAACATACATAGAAGGGAATAGTAAAGGAGAAATGTTACCTTAATATAGTCCTCCTGCAGGACCTGAATGATGGCAGAACAGGTCTCTGGAATAATGATTCCCAGGGCCTGGGGAGAGATACCTGAAGAGAACTTCAAATCCTGAAGACTTCTCCCTGTCGCCAAGTACCTCAACGTGGCAACAAGCCTCTGCTCCGGAGTAATGGCTTGTCTCATGCAGGTATCCTGCCGGCTGATAAAGGGGGTCAGCAAAGCCAAAAGACGGTGAAAATCGGGGTCCGTCATCCTGAGAAAGTTCCTGAAATCATCAGGATTATTCTCGGGGATCTCACGAAGCAAAGGCATGTGCGAGAATTGGTCACGCTGAAGCAACCAATTCTTGGTCCACATACTCCTCGTCACTCTGTTCATGGACGGGTCTTGGCTCAAAGCTAGAAGCCCCACACCAATTCCGCGTACAGCACGAACTCGGCGACGAGTACGCACGGGAAACATCGCTCACAAGGTCACAAAAGGTCGGCTGGTCAGAACGGACAAACAGAAAGCACCGATAAAGAGCAAGGCATGAAAGAACGAAATGAATACCAGAAACGAGCAGACAATAAGCAGTGCAAATCAAAGCGTCCTATATCAAGATATAGGCCGCAATGACCAACAAATGCGAACTGACTACACGCACTAATAAACAGATACGCACGACAAGCACAAACTGAAGAGCAGTAACGATCTGAGTCAGAAAACTGAGAAGCGCGAATCTTAAGTCACCAAACTTCGACTAAATCTCGATAAACACGGGATCAGCAGAAGGAGCCCAACGGGTGCCTGACGTGGTGCTGAACTTCCCTTTTCTAATCTCGTGGACGACGACTTACGTCACGACGTTCTTGCAGACCGGATATTCCGACAACGTAGTCCGACCGTGTGTACGCAACACCAACATCGGACAAAGTACGACGGACAGGATCCGACCGACCTGGTCCGCGGATTGTCCGACCGTGTGTATGGGGCTTAAGGGTGGCCCCATGCTGACCCTCTTCACCACTTGATGTAACATTTGCTATGCCTCTCACACCTCTTTTCAAATTTCCACCCTTATTGCTTAAAGCCTCAGATGTAGCATCAGATGCAGAAGGAGATCCCTGTAGAGCAGTGGAAAGGAAGGAATGAAATGGAGGAGAATTGATGACCTTTGGATGTTAAACTGGTATCATTCATGTGCTGCTCCCACCTAGCATTACTGGGAACAGTCATGTGACTCCTCATGCATGTGGTATCAAAATGACTGATAGATTTACCATGCACTTCAGGCAGAGGTCAAAAAACTAAGGTTTTGTCTGAAGCACAGACCTGCACTATAGACCTAAGGATCCCATTGGCCTACAACTGTGGATCATCGCCAACTGTGGAACTGGGTGGCTGCCCGCTTCATGTCTATGCAAGTGGCCCTGGATGACACCCTGCCTCACTGATGTTGCACCTCTCCCTCACTTTCCTCCTGTGCATTCTCACCTACTCAATTACAGTCTTCCACCCCATTATCCCCACCTGTTTACTCAAGACAACTTGGCTGTAAGCTGCATCTCCAGGAACATCAATGGCAAGTGATTCTCTCTGCCTGTTTTTTCTTTGCTTTATGCTACATGTAATTTCTTCCTCAGCATCTGATGCATTTAATTGTCGCACATCTTCAAATGCTGCAGCCAACTTATCAATGCCAGTTTGTGAGATTAAGGATGGCAGTATTAGATGTTGAAGAGGAGGAAGAAGAGTGTTTTCGCAGCTGTTGATGATACAGAACTAGTCTGTGCCTGGGAGGAGAATGATGAAGGCTTGGTTATCCACTCCATCACTTCCTCTGCATGCTCTGGCTGTAGAGCATGCCCACTGCCAGAGAAGAAAGGGAAACATGCCCTGCCTTTCAAAGGTGTAAGGGTCATTAAAAGAAAACCTGCCATTGATCTGTCTGAAAGTGCTAGTTGACTGGTGGTTTTAGGGGCTACATTACCCATCTGACCTAATGGTGGCCATACACACTTCTATTTTCTTATCCAATCGCTATGCAATTTGATCAAAATCATCAAATATGGGGGATGGATGCAGAGGGGTGTTGGTGGCAGAGGTTGATGGAGGCAGGGGGTGTTGGTGGCAGGGGGTGTAGGTGGCTGAGGTTGATGGAGGCAGTGGGTGTTGGTGGCAGGGGGTGTTGGTGGCACAGGTTGATGGAGGCAGGGGGTGTTGGTGGCAGAGGTTGATAGAGGCAGGGGGTGTTGGTGGCAGAGGGGGATGGAGGCAGGGGGCGGTTGGTGGCAGGGAGCGATTGAAGGCAGGGCCGATGGAGACAGGGGGCGTTGGTGGCAGGGAGCGATGGTGACAGGTGATGGAGGCAGGAGGGTATTGGACTAAATAATCCACCCTTATTATAATCGAAAATAACAAAAATATGTTTTTTTACCTTAATGCCCCAGTAGAAGACCTATTGGTCGAAACGCGTCGGGCTTTGCTGATTTTGAGACCCTTATACTGCTTTTACTCTGTTTTATTTTTTATTTTATCAGTATATGCTCTGTACTGCTTGGTCGAATTCCCCTGTTTGTACCATTATTTATACCCCATACCCAATAAATTAGTGGTGGAATCACACTATTGGAGTTCCTTTTTCCGTATCCTGCTTCCTGGTTTGTTCCTGGTGTCGTGCCCCACACGTGTGTCGTTTTGGAAGATTCCGGAATATCCAGCCGAGAGTCCATCCCAGACCTGGAGCAGTGCTGCCAGAATCCAGCTTTCATCCCTTGGGCGCCACCTACAGGAGTTACCATAAGCCTTACTGACCCACTGCCGTATGGTAGGTGGGTCCAACATCGCTGATTCCGGAATATCCAGCCGAGAGTCCATCCCAGACCTGGAGGAGTGCTGCCAGAATCCAGCTTTCATCCCTTGGGCGCTACCTACAGGAGTTACCATAAGCCTTACTGACCCACTGCCGTATGGTAGGTGGGTCCAACATCGCTGGTAAGCGTATGCATTCCTTAACCATTGGAGGGTTTATATACTCGTCTATACACATCAGCATCTGTGTTTGCAGAGTTTCTCCACATACATCTCATGTGCAAGGATGATCCATGCCATATGATTAATTTTCTATAACCAAGGACTTTATTATTGTTTCACTATATTATATTGCACCAGACTTTCTTTCACTTTATGAGTCTATTGGCTCTATTTTTTGTTAGCGCTACACATTGTGGTTATTTGCTTGTTTTACTTTGTTTGTTAGAGTGTTGGCTGCTTTCACATATATTTTCAGGATATTCACTGTACACAGTACACTATAGTAGTATTTTTTGGATTGATTTCATCATTTCCACTTTTTGAGTTAGCGCAGTGTTTCCCTCTCTCCATTTACCTTGATATCTACCTTAAATCACATTGCTATTTGCCTAGCGTATTTGTTTGTAGCCTAAATACTGAAATTTGCACCTAAAAATTTTATTTTTAAACTTTTCTGAAATGCCAGTAAAAACTTGCCTGTGCCAGTAAATTTTAATCTGGTAGGTTGGCAACACTGGTGTAACCTGACCACTGCTTTGCCTTGCAGATGCACAACCTGCTTGTCCCCTACGAGCTTCATGCGAATAACCTCTAGATATATCTTTAGGGAGCACTGACTTTTATAGAGCAGGTGCTGGCACCGTTTCAAAGCACTGTTATTGTCCATACTACTCCACCTGATCACAGCTCACTGGTCAAGCAAAACACTATGGAGGTTTACTTTTGGCAACTGGACAAATACATCCATTAGTTTGCTTTATGGGCAAAACTAGGGTTGTAAAGTTCGGGTTCATACCGGACTTTTGGGTTTTTGGTACCCAGACCCGAACAATTTACTGTATGTTCGGGTTCGGGTCCGGTGTTCGGCAATGTAATGGCGCATTTTAAAATGCTGCAGGGCAGCCAATCAACATTTGTTTAACTGGTGTGCCCTTAGAAGCCATCACAGCCATGCCTACTAATGGCATGGCTGTGATTGGCCAGTGCAGCATGTGACCCAGCCTCTATATAAGCTAGAGGCACACAGCACGTCACTCTGCTTTAGACAGTGTAGGGAAGGGTTCCTGGCTGCTGCTGCTTTGAGGGAGAGAATTACATAGGAGTCCTGATTCAGAAATCAATTTTAATTAATCAGCGATCTACATTGATTTAGTTGTGTGGGTGCAGTGCACAAGCTTTTTACACTGCACTGAGAGAAAAGATAGACAGTGTAGGGAAAGTTTCCTGGCTGCTGCTGCTTTGAGGGAGAGAATTACATAGGAGTCCTGATTCATCAGCGATCTACATAGATTTACCTGGTTGGGTTGCAGTGCAGTCTTTTTACACTGCCATGAGCCCAGTGAGAGAGAAAATATAACTTTTATCTGCAAGCTCAGTGCACCAGCACTGCATATGTTACTGTGAGATACACCGTTTACATACTGTGGGTGTATTCTGCTATTCCAAACACCCATTTAGGGCAAAACTAAATATTTTGCAGTGTTTTCTGCATATCTGTAGGTGCGAGATACACAATTTATATAGTGTTCTTCTATTCTTCTATTGTGCTATTCAAAAAAATGAAATTTTAGGGCAACATTTTTTTTTGAATAGCATTTTCTGCATATCTGTAGGTGTGAGATACATCATTTACATACTGTGGGTGTATTCTGCTATTCCAATAACACCCATTTAGGGCAATATCCTAATTTGAAAAATGAGGAGAATGTCAAAGAAGGGACATGGCCCCAGTCGTGATGCTGCTGGTGGAGCTCCTGTTGCAGGGAGAGGACGTGGTCGATCTGTGCCAGCTACACGCACAAGTGAAACACCTTCCTCAGGTGCCAGTAGGGAAAAGAGCCTGCATCGGTATTTGGTCGGGCCTAATACCGCTGTACGAATGTTGAGGCCAGGACAAGTACAGGGGACAGTAGATTTAGTTGCTGACAGTGCCTCTGGTTCCTTCACATTGTCTCCCACCCAGTCTTCTGATGAAAGATCAAAGTTGGCACCTGCAGCCAATGTCCATCAGTCTTTCACCTCACCCCCTTGCAAATCAGCCAAGCAGTCTGAGCCCCAAATCATGCAGCAGTCTCTTCTGCTTTTTGATGACTCTGTTAGCAAGGTTTCCCAGGGCCATCCACCTAGCCCTGCCCTAGAAGTGGAAGAGATTGTGTGCACCGATGCCCAACCACTTATGTTTCAAGATGAGTACATGGGAGGACCATTGCAGCACATCTCGGATGATGACGAAACACAGGTGCCAACTGCTGCTGCTTTCGCAATTGTGCAGACCGACAAGGAGGGCAGGGGTGAAGACTGGGTGGAAGATGATGTGGAGGACGATGAGGTCCTGGACCCCACATGGAATCAACGTCATGCAGGTGACCAGTGTAGTTCGGCGAAAGAGGCGGTGGTCGCACAGAGCCACCAGCACAGCAGAATAGGGAGCAGGGTGCAAAAGCGGAGCGTCCGTCCCCTAGACAGTACGCCGACTACTGCCCAACACAGCAAGGGACCGAGCACACCAAAGCCAGGTCCAAGGAGTTCCCTAGCGTGGAAGTTCTTCAGACAATGTGCTGATGACAAGACAAGAGTGGCTTGCACGCTGTGCAATCAGAGCCTGAAGCGAGGCATAAACGTTCTCAACCTGAGAAAAACCTGCATGACCAGGCATCTAAGTGCAAAGCACAAGCTGCAGTGGAGTAGACACCTCAAAAACCAGTAAAGGTCTCTGGCTCCTCCTGCTTCCTCTTCTGCTGCAGTCTCGGCCTCTTCATCCACCTCTGTAGTGACAGTGGCACCTGCCAACCCACAAACAGAGGATCTGCCAGCAACACTACCGCCTGGGTCACCAACCATCTCCACAATGTCCCATGGAAGCGTTCAGCTCTCTATCTCCCAAACACTGGAGCAGAAGAGGAAGTACCCCCCTACCCACCCGAGATCCCTGGCCCTGAATCCCAGCATTTCAAAATTCCTGGCCTTTGAAATGCTGTCATTCCATCTGGTGGAGACGCAGAGTTTTAAAAGCCTGATGGCATTGGCTGTCCCACAGTACGTCGTGCCCAGCCGTCACTACTTTTCCAGGCGAGCCATCCCTTCCCTGCACAACCAAGTGGGGGACAAAATCAGGTGTGCACTGCAACGCCATCTGTGGCAAGGTTCACCTAACTACCGATGCGTGGACCAGTAAGCATGGTCAAGGACATTATATCTCCCTAACAGCACACTGGGTAAATGCAGTGTTGGCTGGGCCTGAGGCGGATAGTAGTTTGGCGCATGTCCTTCCACCACCGAGGATTGCAGGGGGCTTCAGTTTGCCTCCTGTTGCTAACTCCTCCTACTCCGCTTTCTCATCCTCTACTGCCTCCTCATCCAGTCAGCGTAACACCTTCACCACCAACTTCAGCACAGCCAGGGGTAAACAACAGCAGGCAGTTTTAAAACTTTCCTGTTTGGGGGAAAAACCCCACACCACGCAGGAGTTGTGGAGGGACATGGAACAACAGACCGATGAGTGGTTGGTGGCAGTGAGCCTCAAGCCCGGGCGAAATCTCGTAGCAGCTCTGGGCCTAGCCAGTTTGACGCACATCCCTTGCCTGGCGCATGTGCTGAACTTGTTGGTCCAGAGGTTCCTTAAAAATGACCTCGATATGTCAGAGCTGCTGCAGAAAGTGCGGGCCATCTGTGCGCACTTTTGGCATTCTCACCCTGCTGCTGCTCGTCTGTCAGCGCTGCAGCGTAACTTTGGCCTTCCCGCTCACCGCCTCATATGTGACGTGCCCACAAGGTGGAACTCCACCTTGCACATGCTGGCCAGACTGTGCGAGCAGCAGAAGGCGATAGTGGAGTTTCAGCTGCAGCATGCATGCGTGAGTCGCTCTGTGGAACAGCACCACTTCACCACCAATAACTGGGCCTCCGTGCGAGACTTGTGTGCCTTGTTGCGCTGTTTCGAGTACTCCACCAACATGGCCAGTGCCGATGACGCCATTCTCAGAGTTACTATCCTAGTTCTATGCCTCCTTGAAAAAACGCTTCGGCGATGATAGAAGAGGATGTGGCACAGGAGGAGGAGGAAGAGGGATAATTTCCAAGGCTTTCAGGGCAGTCATTCACAAGTGGCTAGGAGGGTGGGTTCCTGCACCAACAAACGCTAGGTACACAATTGTCCGGCAGCAAGGGCACAATTCTGGAGGATGACGAGGTGGAGGATGAGGAGGAGGAGATGGAGGAGGAGGAACCATGTTCAAAGCAGGGTGGCACCCAGACCAGCTCATGGCCATCACTGGTGCGTGGCTGGGGGGATAAAGAGGACACAGACGATACACCTCCCACAGAGGATAGCTTTTCGTTGCCTCTGGGCAGCCTGACACACATGAGCGATTACATGCTGCAATGTCTCCGCAATGACCACTGAGTTGCCCACATTCTAACTGGTGCTGATTACTGGGTGGCCACTCTGCTGTATCCCTGTTACAAGGACAATGTACCGTCCTTAATTACCTTACTGGAGCATGATCGTAAGATGCGCGAGTACAAGCGCACGCTGGTAGACGCGCTGCTGGTGGCATTCCCACCTGACAGCAGGGGTACGGTGGAAGCACAAGGCGAAGGCAGGGGAAGAGGTCGCCAATGCAGCCGGGGCACCGCCAGCATCTCAGAAGGCAGGGTTAGCATGACCGAAATGTGGAAAAGCTTTGTCAGCACGCCACAACAACCAGCAGCACCAGCTGGTGGAGCAGTATGTGTGCACACGCCTACACATACTCAATGACGGGTCTGCCCCCTTCAACTTCTGGGTCTCCAAATTGGGCACATGGCCTGAGCTTGCCTTTTACACCTTGGAGGTGCTGGCCTGCCCTGCAGCCAGTGTATTATCTGAACGTGTATTTAGCACGGCAGGGGGCGTTATCACAGACAAGCTGTCACGTACCTGGTGGTGCGAGCCCGAAATTGCAGAGAGAGACCTCCCTTGCGTCTCCCACTCCCAGTTCCCTGGTGTGGGGACAGGAGATCCAGGAGTGAGGAGGAGCACGGGTGCCTGGCAGGATCAACAGACCGGTAGAGTGACCAAGTCAACTTAGCGGACACGGTGGAGGCCTGGATAGCAGAGAAGGCTGGATACAGACTGATGAGCTGGACCACTGGTAAACAGGTTAGCAGAGCAGGCAGGAACTGGATGGGCAGCTTAGCAGACTGGTTAGCAGAGTAGGCCGAAACCGAACAGGTAAGCAGGCTCACAGGTAAACAGGATAGCAGAGCTGGCTGGATCTGGACAAACGGCTTAGCAGACTGGTCAGCAGAGTAGACTGGAACTGAACAGGTAAGCAGGCTCACAGGTAAACAGGATAGCGGAGCTGGCTGGATCTGGACAAACAGCTTAGCAGACTGGTCAGCAGAGTAGACTGGAACTGAACAGGTAAGCAGGCTCACAGGTAAACAGGATAGCAGAGCTGGCTGGATCTGGACAAACAGCTTAGCAGACTGGTCAGCAGAGTAGACTGGAACTGAACAGGTAAGCAGGCTCACAGGTAAACAGGATAGCAGAGCTGGCTGGATCTGGACAAACAGCTTAGCAGACTGGTCAGCAGAGTAGACTGGAACTGAACAGGTAAGCAGGCTCACAGGTAAACAGGATAGCAGAGCTGGCTGGATCTGGACAAACAGCTTAGCAGACTGGTCAGCAGAGTAGGTAGGATCTGTGCAGATGATCAGACTGGGAACAGGAAACAGAACCACTGAATGGGCTGGAGCAATGCAGGTGGTCAGGTTCGTTACAGGGATCAGACTGCAGACTGGACAGGGACCATGCAGATAATCAGAGTTCATCAGGTCAGTAATCAAACTGGTGTAGAGGTACAATGGATGAGACAGAAGGATGGTCACAACAAGCCGGGGTCGGGTACAGGCAGATAGCTGGGTAGTCACAGGTAAGCCGGGTCAATAGGACAGATAAATCAGGATCAGATTACACACACCACAACGCTGTAGAGCAGACAGCAAAGGGCATCTGCTCAGGTCAAGCTTAAATAGGCTAGCTGGCGCTAACTAGAGCGCGCGCCCGTCTCCCTGTGCACGGCTGCACACGTGCACGCGCCCGGGCGCGCATGCGCATGCGCAATGGAATCTGAGGGCCGGGACGGCTCGGGTTTAGGTTTCTGGCAGGATCTTCATGACACAAGCGCAGCCGCCTGTCCAAAGCCAATGTGGACAAGCTCACGTTCATTAAAATGAACCAGGCATGGATCCCACAGGACTTGTCCATACCTTGTGCAGAATAGACATGTATACCGGTGTTCTGACAAAAACTGTCCGGCCATCGGATAGTGTCCGGCCCGTACTGCGCAGCGCTTGTGCAGTACGGATGACAAGGAGATTCTGAAAATCTCTGACGATGAACGGTGCCTGCGCAGGTTCAAGCCCCACCATCCAAGTGAACATACGGTAGAACATAGTAACAGGGCCCCTCATGGGCTCGCTTCGCTTGCCATGCTTCAGGCACGGCCTTGCTTCGCTCGGCTTGAACCTCGGATGGTGTGGCTTGAACCTGGACTCACCACACAGGCGCCGTTCATCTTCAGAGATTATCGAAATCCTCTTGTCCTACATACTGAGCAAGCGCAGTACAGGGTGAACACTATCCAACGGGGGACAGAATTCAACACATCACCGGCCTTACCCAGCCATTGTTGTATTTTTGATCTTTCTCACTCTCAATCGTGCCTTTGAGTTTCTGAGGTTCTTAATGACTTTGTGTACCTCTTCTTCTGAGAAAGGGGCCTCCAGCATATTTTTTTTAATTTTTATTTATTTTATGTTATTTTAAGTTATTTCCCTGTCCACATTTGCCATGCTCTTAACAACATTTTGCTGCCATTTGCAGCCCTCTAGCCCTTTCCATTACTTTTTTTAGAGCCATTTTAGTCCTCAATAGTTCGGGTCCCCATTAACTTCAATGGGGTTTGGGTCAAGTTCGGTCCTGAACTCAAACTTTTTTCCAAAGTTCGGCCGAACCCGTCGAACCCGAACATCCAGGTGTCCACTCAACTTTAGGCAAAACATGAAAATTCGCCACAAACAAAACTCTGCTGTGAACCCAAACCTTATCCATAACTATCAGTTAGTTTTGTTCCCAGAGAGTAAGTTTTTCTGTAGTCCTAAGACACTTTTGGCGAGGTTTATCAAAATTGGTGCACACAGAATTTGGTGCAGCTGTGCATAGCAACCAATTAGCTTCTAACTTCAGCTTGTTCAAGTAGGCTGGGTTCACACTTGTATGACAAACGCACTGACATTGGGAGCTCATATCACATGACATGTGAAAACCATCTTAACTTAACTTAACCGACACAAGTGGGTCCGACTTTGAAAATGCTCCCTGCACTACTTTGGTCTGACTTTGATCCTTCTTCCGCCCATTAAATATCACTGAAGTAGGATCAAAGTCGGATCGCTGTCTTAACTGATTCGACTTTGGCATGTGACTTGTGCTCTCATGATCTTGAAGGGGAACCCCATGCCCAAATAAAAAAAAAAAAACCCACCATGGGTTCCCCAAGAGCATACCAGGCCCTTGGGTCGGGTATGGATTTTAAAGGGAACCCCCACGCTGAAAAAACAGCGCTGTATCCCACCCACAATCCATATCAGACCCTTATTCAAGCATGCAGATCATAAAAGAGGGTGGAGAGTGAGCACCTGTCCCCCCTCCTGAACCATACCAGGCTGCATGCCACATGGGGGTGTGGGTGCTTTGGGGCAGAGGGAGCCTTGCGCCCACCACCTCAAAGCACCTTGTCCCCATGTTGATGAGGACAAGGGCCTCTTCCCGAAAACCCTGGCCGTTGTTTGTCAGGGTCTGCGGGCGGAGGATTTATTAGATTTATTAGAATCTGGAAGCCCCCTTTAGCAAGGGGGCTCCCAGATCCCGGCCCCCCACCCTATGTGAATGAGTATTGGGTACATTGTACCCCTACCCATCCACCTAAAAAAAAGTGTCAAAAATAAAACACAGTACACAGGTTTTTAAAGTAATTTATTAAGGCAGCTCTGGCGTCTCTTCCGATTTCTTCACCCCTCTCCGGCTCTTCTGCCTCCTCTGCTGATGTTTTCTGCTTCTGCGGGTTCTTCTCCCCTCTCCGAGTCTTCTCTGCGGATGTCTTTTTTTTCCAAATTTTTGGTCTCTTTTTTTTTGTAAAAAATAGAAAACCCAGCAGTGATTAAATACCACCAAAAGAAAGCTCTATTTGTGTGAAGAAAATGATAAAACATTTGTTCGGGTACAGTGTAGCACGACCGCGCAATTGTCATTCAAAGTGCGACAGCGCTGAAAAGCTGAAAAATGGCTTGGGCAGGAAGGGGGTATAAGTGCCTGGTAGGCAAGTGGTTAAAGAGTGATAAGCTGCAATATATACATTTTTTGGTTTTGGATTTGAACACTTTCAGTTATTCATATGTGTAATGAAATTCAAACCTTAGAAATACATTCATTTTCTAAATGATATGCTTTTATTTCTTAGTATAAATAAATGGCCAATGCATTTTCAGGACCAATAATATACAGAATCACATACATTTGGCACTAGTAAATGTACTGCTCAGATAAAGTCTGCCTTATTTTAATGGTTCAAAAATGTGTTCTTCCTTTGAATGTGTTTGATGTGTAACTCTATTTCTTTGCATTCATGTTATTTTTGCCTTTCAGCGGTTTGGAATTGGTTGTCCTTTGTGCATAGTCTGAATTGTGAAGGTTTGCATAACCATCAAAAGTAATAATCATTAAAAGAGCGCCTTAAACATCTGCAGTGACAATGTACCAGTAAATAGGTCAAAAACATGAGCATGTGTGCTATGCATGCATTATTTTTCAATGTCAAGATAACATAGATATTTTAGTCATTATTTAAATTACTTTGTTCCTGCAGGTGTTGCAAAATAAAATAAGAACAACAATAGTTGAATAGAAATTGCTGTTGGTGAACCCAGGTAAAAATATATATAATAGAGTTGTAAATAGTACTGAGGTGCGAGAGTGTAAATTGAACTAATAGCACCTAAATAAAACTACTAATAAAACACCATAAGCAGGTAATAAAAAAAAAAATCAGATATACATATAAAAATCATATAAGTGAACATATGGTAAAAATGTGTCTATAGATAAACAATTCCAAAGTGCATAGTAGATGGTGAACAAAATATAAAATCCTTAAAGTGCTAGTGCAAATGTGCACAGGCTAAAAAATGCGACTGAGTGATTGAGTGACGGGTAAAACGATAAATATAATCGCATTGGAGATATGTGATGAGTAGAGGTATGTGCAGAGAAGTTGTACTGGAGTGAACAGTAGAACAATAAATATAAAGTGCAAAGTATGCGAGCATACAAAATAATGTATAAGCTGGATGAGACTAGTCAGCGTGACTATAGATGAAAAAATCCCTGGCAAAATATAAAGCTACCAGTAAACAAAGTGGAATAAAGTTTGAAATATAAAATATAACGAAATGCTAGGTGCAGACGCAAAGTGCACACACAGATATCCTATAGGTAAAATCGCATAATGCAGGATGCGTAAAAAATAGTCGCATGCGACTAAAATCGCATAGTCACATGCGACTAAAATCGCATAGTGCAGGATGCGTATAAAATAGTCATCTGCGACTATGTTGCATGCATATAAGTCTGTGATAAATAAGTCAATCCTCAATAGTTTATAAGTATATAGTAATTTCTTAAGTCAATCCTCAATAGTTTATAAGTATATAGTAATTTCTTGTGGTAAGAAGGTGAGGGTAGTGATGTGATTCTTGGGTCACAGGTGATATCCGTGCAGTGGCTCGTTTCAAGCAGTGGGGGGTCACTCCTCTTCGTGTGGGGAGTGACCCAAGAATCACATCACTACCCTCACCTTCTTACCACAAGAAATTACTATATACTTATAAACTATTGAGGATTGACTTATTTATCACAGACTTATATGCATGCAACATAGTCGCAGATGACTATTTTATACGCATCCTGCACTATGCGATTTTAGTCGCATGTGACTATGCGATTTTAGTCGCATGTGACTATTTTTTACGCATCCTGCATTATGCGATTTTACCTATAGGATATCTGTGTGTGCACTTTGCGTCTGCACCTAGCATTTCGTTATATTTTATATTTCAAACTTTATTCCACTTTGTTTACTGGTAGCTTTATATTTTGCCAGGGATTTTTTCATCTATAGTCACGCTGACTAGTCTCATCCAGCTTATACATTATTTTGTATGCTCGCATACTTTGCACTTTATATTTATTGTTCTACTGTTCACTCCAGTACAACTTCTCTGCACATACCTCTACTCATCACATATCTCCAATGCGATTATATTTATCGTTTTACCCGTCACTCAATCACTCAGTCGCATTTTTTAGCCTGTGCACATTTGCACTAGCACTTTAAGGATTTTATATTTTGTTCACCATCTACTATGCACTTTGGAATTGTTTATCTATAGACACATTTTTACCATATGTTCACTTATATGATTTTATATGTATATCTGATTTTTTTTTTTATTACCTGCTTATGGTGTTTTATTAGTAGTTTTATTTAGGTGCTATTAGTTCAATTTACACTCTCGCACCTCAGTACTATTTACAACTCTATTATATATATTTTTACCTGGGTTCACCAACAGCAATTTTTATTAACCTGTATTGGTCACACCATACCCCTTATCTTGTATAGTAAGGGAATTATCTATCTCAACTCGCATTACTTCGACTTAATAGTCGCATCATCAACTATTATTGTCTCATACGATTGCTACACTTAAAGGGTTTACGTCTTTATCCCATTACTGCCACCTTGTGGTAGATTTGGCCACCTCCCTGGGGAACAGCGCAGCACCACCCCCACTTTTATATATCTAGTTTGGTAGGTACGGTTTGACCTACACCAGGTGCCTGCAGCAGTCCCCCCACAGTCAGTCCCCACCACCCGCCCTTACCCCCCCCCTTCCACTGTAGCGCAGGAATACCCCACTACAATAGTTGAATAGAAAAATGGCCAGCAACCTTTTCTGCTTACAATAGTTGTTAAAAATAAATACTAATGTGTTTATGTGTATATATATATTTTTTTTTTGTACAGAATCACAAGTATTGTTTAAGTAGAACTCTATATTCAGACAAAAGTATGTGTTTGTTTGACAATGCTTCAATATGTGCAAATGAAGATATTTCCTTGACCCACCTCACGTCAGCACACAACGGGTTAACACCTCCTTTGGAGCCTCACATGACCACGTGTTCCAAGCTGAATAAAAGACAGCCCCTCCCCCAAATAAGATGTTCTTTTTTTTTGGTCATGCTCCAGGCCTCCAGTTGATAAGTATTTTGTTTGCTGCATCCCCTCCCCTGTTCAGCCTCTCATGGAGTTGGAAGACCCCGAATGCTGGAGGTAAATCCTTCTAAAAACTGTGTGCCCTTTGTGCCAGGGCCGCGGGCAAAATTATGCTTAAACAGCATTGATATTGTACAGGTGTGGTATTATAAGAGCTCTGCAATTCCATCATTGCCTCTCCCTTTGGGTTTTTTCTCTGTCTATTTATATGAATCTCACCGCATTACTCTCTTGGCTTTATTGTCAGTCTGAGAGCAGCTGTGATTGTCACAGGGGCTGGGAGATGGGCAGCACAGGGTGGGAACTGCCAGATGCCATGCAATGGTGTAAATGGTCTTGGAGGTCTGCAGTTGAGAGGGCTTATCTCTCTCTCGCTGCAGTCCTGCCAGGTAAAGGACTTACCTCAGATTCTGCCTCTGGATGTGCTGTCCTGGCTCCCCTGCTATGCTGTGCACTTCTGTGGGTTTGACAGACTAATTGTTTTTTGTCTCAGACTCTGACTGTGTCTGCCTTTGGAAGTGCTGCCTTGGCTCATCTGCGGCTGCTTCTAAAGTGAGTGGATGAAGGCAGATGGCTCTTAAGGAGACAGTGTACCTGTTTTTTGGTGAGAGGTAATATGCTTTTCTCCATATACCGTATTTTGTGCAAATATGAGCTTGCCACATCTGTTCGTGGCAAGATTAGCAAAGGTAGGAGGGGGCAACGTGGAACATGGTTTTTAAAAGAGTGCTCAAAGAAATTATGCAAATGAAGGTGTTTTGTATTATTTTAGGAGCAGAAACCCTGAATGCAAACGCTCCAAAAGACCCGGCAAAGATCATCTTATCCTAACCAGGATGATGACACCTAACAGGTTATCACTAGGGATGAGCCCGATGTTCGAGTCGAACATCTGGTGTTCGCTTGTTCGCCGAACAGCGAACAATATACGATGTTCACGGAAAATTTGAAAGCCGTGGAACGTTGTTAAAGTCTATGGGACACTAACATGAAAAACCAAAAGTGCTAACTTTAAAGGCTTATATGCAAGTTATTGCCATAAAAAGTGTGTGGGGACCTGGGTCCTGCCCCAGGGGATATGTATCAATGCAAAAAAAGTTTTAAAAACTGATGTTTTTTCGGGAGCAGTGATTTTTAACCACTTCAGCACCGGCCATTTTACACCCTTCCTTACCAGAGCACTTTTTGCGATTCGGCACTGTGTCGCTTTAACTGACAATTGCGCGGTCGTGCGACGTTACACCCAAACAAAATTGACGTCCTTTTTTTCCCACAAATAGAGCTTTCTTTTGGTGGTATTTGATCACCTCAGCGGTTTTTATTTTTTGCGCTATAAACAAAAGAAGAGCGACAATTTTGAAAAAAAAACACAATATTTTTTACTTTTTGCTATAATAAATATCCCATTTTTTTTTTAAAAAAAACTATTTTTTTCCTCCAGTTTAGGCCGATACGTATTCTTCTACATATTTTTGGTAAAAAAAAAAAACGCAATAAGCGTATATAGATCGGTTTGCGCAAAAGTTATAGCGTCTACAAAATAAGGGATAGATTTATTGCATTTTTATTTTTATTTTTTTACTAGTAATGGCGGCAATCTGCAATTTTTTTTTTTCATGACTGCGACATTGCGGCGGACACTTCGGACACTTTTGACAAATTTTTGGGACCATTCACATTTACACAGCGATCGTTGCTATAAAATTGCAGTGATTACTGTGTAAATGTGACTGGCAGGGAAGGGGTTAACACTAGGGGGCGCTGCAGGGGTTAATGTTTTCCCTAAGGTAGTGATTCTAACTGTAGGGGGAGGGGACTCACAAGGGGAGGAGACCGATCGGTGTTCCTCCGTACTGGGATCACATGATCGGTCTCTTCTCCACTGACAGGACGTGGAGCTGTGTGTTTACACACACAGCTCCACGGTCCCATTGTTTTAACGGTCAATCGCGGGTGCCCGGCGGACATCGCGGCCGCCGGGCACTCGCATGGTCCCGAGCGACGCCGCGGGCACGCACGCACCCCCTAGGCGGCCGTGAATGGGAGGATGTCATATGACGCCCACCCAGGATGGGAGATCCACCTTGTGGGCGTCATATGACAGTGGGCGGTAGGGAAGTGGTTAAAAATGCTTAAAGTGAAACAATAAAAATGTAATATTCCTTTTAAATATCATGCCTGGGGGTGTCCTTAGTATGCCTGTAAAGTAGCGCATTTTTCCCATGTAAAATAACAGTGTAAAAATAAAAGGTAAAATAAAAAAGAAGAAAAACATTATTAAACGCGCCCCGTCCTCCCGAGCTCGCGCACAGAAGCCAAAGCATAGACCTCCTCTGTAACTTAAAAATCTCCATAGGCAATGTTTAAAAAAATTCTACAGGTTGCTTGTTTTAAGGGTAAAAGTTTGTCGCCATTCCACAAGCGGGGTCAAATTTGAAGCGTGACATGTTGGGTATCATTTTACTCAGCATAACGTTATCTTTCACAATATTAAAAAAATGGGCTAACTTTACTGTTTACTGTCTTATTTTTGTGCGCTTGTAAGACCCCTGCGCAAATAAAGTGTGACAAAAAGTATTGCAACGATCGCCATTTTATTCTCTAGGGTGTTAGAAAAAAATAAATGTATAATGTTTGGGGATCTAAGCAATTTTCAAACAAGCAATTGTAGACAACAAATCTCAAAAAGAGGCTCGGACCTTAAGTGGTTAATATCCATACCAGACCCAAAGGGCCTGGTAATGGACTGGGGGGGGGGGACCCATGCTGTTTTTTTCAATGCTTTTTATCTATATTACCGGGACCCGACAATACATTACAGCCACGAGTTGTTTTTAAATTAAATTTTTTCCTTTAGAAATGTTATTTTGCTGTGGTATTTTTCTTAACACAGGAAAAATGTGCTACTTTACAGGCTTACTAAGGACACCCCCAGGCACGATATTTAAAGGAATATTTTATTTTTATTGTTTCACTTTGAGCATTATTAAAATCACTGCTCCTGAAAAAACGTCCGTTTTTAAAACTTTTTTTTGCATTGATAGAGATCCCCAAACACTTTTTTATGGCAATAACTTGCATATAAGCCTTTAAAATTAGCACTTTTGATTTTTAATGTTCGTGTCCCATAGACTTTAAGGCTACTTTCACACTGGGGCGGGCGCCGCTAAAAATATCGCTGCTTTACCATCGTTTTAACCCCCGCTGTCGGCCAAAAAAGGGTTAAAACCGCCCGCAAAGCACAGCTGCTGCAGCGCTTTGCCGGTGGGTTTGTGGCGCTGCCCCATTAGTTTCAATAGGAAGGGGTGCTTTAGAAACGGTGAATACACCGCTCCTATAGCACTGCAAAGATGCGGCTTGCAAGACACTTTGACCACTCCAGTGTGAAAGCCCTAGCGGCTTTTACATTGGAGTGAATTGAGTGGATCTTTCAGGGCACTTTGCATGCGCTATTTTTAGCACTATAGCGCCTGCAAAGTGTCTCAGTGTGAAAGTAGCCTTACGGTGTTCGCACAAATGTTTTGCCTGTTCACAAGTTCTGGTGCGAACCGAACCGGGGGGGGGGGGGGGGGGGGGTGTTCGGCTCATCCCTAGTTGTCACATTCATTCAGCATGTGGTCAATATGCTCTAAAGGTGTCGTTTCCACTTACCCTGTGAAGGGACAGGATCCAGGAAATTGACACGTGTTTATGCCAGCATGATGGAAAATGCCTTACCCAGCTCAGGGTGCATTTTGGGCCTGCATGCAGTCTGCAGTGGCATAGCTATTGTGGGAGATTTACTAAAACTGGAGCAGAGAGAATTTGGCGCAGCTGTTCATAGTAGCCAATTAGCTGATTGGTTACTAGGCACTGCTGCACCAGATTCTCTGAATGCAGATTTTTACTTTGATTCCAATTACTTAGTTCACACCAGTACAGCACATTCTATAGCAGTCAACAAAAGTAGAATGTTGCATTGTTTCTGTATGGAACACATCTGGAAAGTGGCAAAACGCAACGAGGATGCATCAAAAACACTCATGCAGAAACACATCTGGAATGCGAAAATTGTGGTTTTCTGGCCATCAGGCTTGCACAGTGTAACGACACCCCGAGTATGAAAGGGGTTAAAGCCGTTTCGGACATTCCATTTCCAAACACAAAGGCAGGTACCGAACACTCCGATCAGCCGAACAAGAAACCCATAAAAATAATTCTCCCCCAAGTACAAGACGAGGCTCTGTCTTGAGGGTCAAGCAGGAAAGACTCCTTTATTCAAGCACATGTGATACAGATCCCACTTCAAAACACTTCCCCCCACCCTTGGTAAACAGGGCGGGTTAAAGTGTCCAATGACAATGGACACACAGGTCAGGTGTGTTTGACTTCTCATCAGTAAACAGTCTTAGCAGGGGGGCTGCTGGAGGAATCCCCCCCTCGCTCCATAGAGATAAACATCCCATAATCCAAGGCAGACAGACACAATAGAACATTGGAATACAGCCACACCCGATCACAACGATAACCGCAAAGAGTCCACAACAAAATGAGACAATATATACATATATACAAGATTGAGTCTGATTAGTACAGATCAGACTGGATTTCTCATTCACCTCGCAAAGAGTTTTGTTCCCTTTAAAATCCAGGGCCCATAATCAGAATGCAAGAGACCAGCATTCAATCCTCTCCAAAAGCCTCTGTCCCGGCTAGATCTGTCACACATCTCCCCTTTCGGCAGGAGACTAACACAGGAGGAGACCCCAGACGGGTTGACTCCAAAGTTAGTCAGTAGTTCCAGTCCCCCCAATGCCGGTATCCACACAGTATCCCAAATAAATTGTCCCAAACAGAGCATTACTTATCCAGCCAACCTCTGCCTCAGAGAACACGCCCGCCGCTGGGGAGAGGCCTGGACTGGCCCTTCTCCCTGGAGTCCTTTCAGCCACTAGAGAGAAGACAGGGTGACTGGGCTCAGTCCATCGTGCTGTTGGGGATCTGGGACGATTACGGGGGTATACAAGTGTAGACTGAAGTCCCATCCGCTTCCGGTAGGTTAAAATCCCCCAGTGCTTGCAAAGCAAGGCTGACATCCTCCTGTCTCAATGCTGCACCATTTTCTGGGGTTGTGTCAGTGGAGACTGAAGTCCCATCCACTACCACAGGAACGCCCTCTTCTGTTAGTTGAGGGCAGAGGCCAGCAGCAGTCTGCCCGGTTGCTAGCCCTTCTGCTGGGTTGTTGTGAGTGGAGACTGCAGTCCTATCCCCCCGATATCAGCTCAAGTTGCAGTTGTGTGTAGGGGCCAGTAGCATTCTGTCCTGTTAGCACTTCAGCTGAGGACCCCACATCATCCACTCTGGCTAACTGTTGGGGAGTGACCGTCACCATCTCCCCATGGGCCCCTAGAACTACTGCAGGTGTGGGGCAGAGGTATTTCTGAAAATCTTAGCAAACTAATCGACTCCTTTTTACAACCCTTGGTGACTTGTCTACCCTCCTTCCTCAAAGATACCATCCATCTACTTGAGATGGTTTCCAACATGCCACTCTCCACAGAATCCCGCCTAGTGGCTATTGACGTGGAGGCTCTGTACAGTTCGATCCCCCATACTAAGGGGATCGAGACTGTACAGCATGCTCTAACACAAAGTCAAAGATACAACCATGATCTAAATGCATTCATTATAGAAGGTTTGGAGTACATCCTCACTCAGAATTACTTTATGTTCAACAACTCCCACTACCTCCAGGTACAAGGCGTAGCCATGGGCACTTGCTGCGCTCCGGCTTATGCCAATTTGTACCTGGGGGAGTGGGAGAAAACCCTCCTAGATGACGAGGACCTCCTCGTGTATACCAGCCACATCAAACTGTGGCTGCGATACATCGATGACGTCCTCGTCGTCTGGGAGGGACCAGAGGCACTACTGCAGGAGTTCTTCACTCGCATCAACGTGAATTCCTTAAATTTGAAATTCACAATGACTCACGACCCAGACACTATTACTTTCCTTGATGTACAGCTGCTGCGCAATACCAAAAACGAAATCTCTACCACACTATTCAGGAAAAGCACAGCGGGCAATACGATCCTTCACGCCTCCAGCTTCCACCCCGACATCTTAAAAGATTCCATACCATATGGACAGTACTTGCGACTACGCCGCAACTGCTCCGAGGACTCTTCTTTCAAAATTGAGGCAGGGCATTTACAGGAGAGACTTTTGGCACGAGGCTATAGCCGTTCATGTCTACGGAAGGCCTATAATAGAACCATTCTAGAAACACGTTCTAACCTACTGTCCAAAAACTCCAAAAAGACGAATGAAGTAAACAATACCAAAAACGATCACATTCGAATGATACTCCGTTTCTCCCATCAGCACAAGCATATTCGGAACATTATAAAAAAACATTGGAGCATCCTCTTGGATGACCCCAAAGTAAACACCTTTCTGTCCGACCAACCAGCAATCACCTTTAAAAGGGCCACTTCCCTTAGGGACAAACTTGTACAAAGTGAGTATAAAAACGAACAAAACCGTCGTAAACATTGCACCACACTTGGGTCTTTCCCTTGTGGGCATTGCTCCTTCTGCCAATATATCAGACGGGATAAGACTTTCATTTTACCTAATGGGACCACCTTTAAACCTTCTCATTATGCCAATTGTCAAACTAGAGGCATTGTCTACATGATGTCGTGTGAATGTGGGGCTTTTTATGTGGGGAAGACGAAGCAGGAGTTCTATCGCAGGATGTCTAAACATATATATTCCATGCAAATTGGCAATCACTACCTAGCCTTGGGTAGGCATGTTGTTGTACAACACAACTACAAAATGCCCTGTATTTCCTTCACCGCCCTCGACCGGGTACACATTCCCGGTCGAGGCGGTGATTGGAATAAGACACTCTTGCAGCACGAACAAAGATGGATTCACAGGCTGCAGGCTAATGTGCCTCCAGGACTCAATGAATCCATCTCATATGCTCCCTTCCTTAAGGGTTTCGTGTCGGGCAAGACCCAATAAAGTCATTATTACAATCCTGCGATCATTCCTGCTTCGTCTTCCCCCTCCTCCTCCTCCCCCCCCCCCCCCCCCCCTATCGACACCATAAGGGACTAGGATCCAATAATAATAAAAACAAGGAAATTCCTCTTCTTTCCCTTTTCCTTGTATTTTTGTGGTTAACCTGTTTTCACCATTCACCCTATCAAGAGAATTACCTAACATGCGGACCATTTTTATGTATATTTGGCGCTTGTGTATCCCTTTCATTGCTATTCCTTTGTTCTCCGTTTATTCCTATTTTTTTAAAAAAGGATAGGAAAATTTATCAGAAAATAAAGGACTATTAAACATAAAGTGCTTTCATTGCACTATGTGTAAAATATGGACATCACAGTATAATGTATTCGGACTGTCCAAAAAGATATAGACCAAATTTCCAACCATATCTACTTCATTGTTTAAACATGTTTGTTTCCAATTGTTTTTTGTATTTGACCATTACTCCCTTGTTCCCCCTCTAGGTGGCATCACCCACTCCCCCCTGGTAATGACGGGACTCCGGACGTCCGGATCCGATGTATCTTCACAGCAAAGGTGAGGGAGTGGACTTTTAACTTTGTCCCTCCCTCTATCCTCCCCCCACAAGACGTCCAGGCTGGTCCTGGGCGTCTCGGGGGGTTGGTCCTCTGCTGGCGGCGTCCTCCGACACTTCCGGACTTTGCGCGCGCGTGCGGGGCCCCGCACGCGCGCGCACGTCGATGACGTCACGCATTTGCGACGGAAGTGACGCAGATGCGGGGCCTCGGCCTTCGGAGAACGCCGGGGGATTACACACATGGCGGACAGTTTTGTCCGCCATTACTGGCCCTGGAGGCCTCGATGGGACTCCGTTCGGTCGCGGTGAATTCCGGGAGGGGAGGGGGCGGGACCCGTTCGGCCATCCACCATTATCCTGAACCAATCAGGACAGGGCACAGACACTTATAAGTAAGGCATGTCTGGGTATGGCACCTCATTCCTGCAGGAGGCCCAGCACATCTTTGATGCACTTGAGCCCTCAGTAAGTACACCTTACCCCTTAGGGGAACTTTCTCTTGTTCCCTATATACAATTTTTAAAGAAAAGGACCTCCAATGGAAAACCTTTCCTTTTTTTTTCTCCCCTCCTCCATCTCCCTCTTCCTATCTTATTTATAGATTCTATCAGAGACCTTTTTGCCTGATCTCCTCAAAATTGGTGCACCGTTGTGGAGAATCAGGTGCATTACTAGTCTGTGGCCTAAACGATTCAACACCATATCGCAGGTAATGACAATCACCAACATAGAGTACATGTCCTCTCTTTCCTCCTTTTTCCTCCGGCTTTCCCAAAAACCCCCCCGTCTTCCCCTGCCCCACCCCCCCCCCCCCCCCCCCCCCCCCCCCCCCCCCCCCCCCCCCCCACTTCCATCCACTCACATGCCACCCCCTATTCCATCCCCAACCCTCCCTTCCCTTCCTTGCCTCACACCACCACCTTCCTCTCCTTTTCTCCCCCCTTTTCCTCACTCCTTTCCCTCCACATCCCCTTTCCCCTCATCAGCCCCCCACTCTCACCCTCCCTCCAGCTAACAAGATCCCAGTACACATATTTCACTCACCACATCTACACTGTCACTACTCACTTCACATGTACCCTACTCACCAGTTTCCCTTGTTTTGATTTGGCCCCCCTTTTCATTTACTTCACTCTTCCCCCCCCTTTCCCCTTCTATCCCTTCCCCCCTTTCCCTTCACCATCACCCCACACATCAATACCTATCATCACTTCCATAGTTCCTTTTCCCTAAGGGCTTGGTCCCCTTCTCCTCCACACTCCCCCCCCCCCCCATCCCACCACTCCTCTGTCCCCCCTTCCTCGCCCCCTTTCCCTCCCCTTATCCCCTGTTCACTTGCCCGAAACTGTTCACCTCTTTTTTCCCCATCCTACACGTCCCCCCCACTCCCACACTATTATCCACACTCCCGATTCCACTTCTGGTTTAGCTCACTACCCAACCCTCCCTCCCCCCCCCATTTTCCCCCTTTTTTCCCCCCCCCCCCGTCGGGCTGCCTTCCCCCAGCTCTTCTTTTTCTACCAGGCTGTGTGCATGAAGCGCGCCATACACACATGCCTCCCACATGTCCCCCCCTCCTCCCCCCCCCCCCCAGTCGCCCTCCCCTTTTTCTCCCCTTCCTCTTTTCCTATCTGCACCCCCCTTTTCCTATTATTCTTTTTTTTTTTTTTTTTTTTTTTTTTTTCACCATTAGACATATCTCTATCTCATTACCTAATTCGCCTTTGACCACACTCTAATCTCTATAAATATCTACTTTTCTATTAAATAAGACATACTCTAACTATGACCTCGAGGAGGCTGAGGCCAACCCTCTGAGCCACACACCTAACATATGGAAAGGTGCCACTCCCAACCATGCCCGAGTGACTCTCTCTTATAAAGAGTACTTTCTCTCCTTTTTGCCCTTATTACATATAGATATGTGCCATAATGACTTTTTGGTATATTCCAGGAGTCTGTTACCTGGGGACGCCCTACTGCCTGGTCCTCCCCCTACCCCTTCTTGGGGCCCCCCCCCTCGGCTCCCCGTGACCCCGGGGTCTCATCTAGGGGTCTCCTCCATGAGGCAAGTTGAAATGTGTGACTCCTCGTAAGATACATACGGTTTGGACGATCCCTTGTACCCGGACTTATCGGTAGGAAGTGGGAATTGGTAGCCACCAGGAACAACGACGGGACCCCCCTACAAATACCCATGCAGAAGACTATCCTACACACTACACCTATACCGGTAACTATATCGATAGTAATATATAAAA
Organism: Lithobates sylvaticus; assembly: GCA_028564925.1. Classification (NCBI taxonomy): domain Eukaryota; kingdom Metazoa; phylum Chordata; class Amphibia; order Anura; family Ranidae; genus Lithobates; species Lithobates sylvaticus. The sequence goes on from CM053026.1 coordinate 382,348,612, forward strand.
ATATATATAGACATGAGTATAAATGTACAGGAACACATAACTGAGAAGTTGTTGTTACAATGTCCTTTTATTTCCAGCTGACAAAAACACTCTGAGGAAGACCAATACAGACAACAGGTCGAAACGCGTCAGTCTTTTGTCACACCTTACAATCACCACCCCCAATTCCATTGGTAGTGGTGTTAGGGGATTCTTTGCTGGTTTTTTATTTTGTGTACTGTGTTTGTATTTTTTATTCTGTATGGGCTTGTGTTTTTACACTCCTTTTTATGTGTCATTTCATCTTTTAAAATACTTTTGAATAAACATTATAAATTGATTTGGATGGATTCTGGTCTATCTTTTCATATAATCGTCTGACTACGTCTATCAGACGACTATCTGCTGCCTAAAAACCCCACCACCCAGGGAGAACCTTTTCTTTTTTTTTCAGCCAGGATTTCAGAGTTGTCAACTGGTATTTCCTGATAGTCCCAGGCAAATGGAGCCCCACCCTGCTGCTAAGCAGAGTCTAGCAGCTGTCTGTAGGAGATCTCCAACTCCCATTCCTGAACGGCCAGAAACTCCAAATCTTCCTGTGCCTTCAGTCTTCGCTCTCTGTGCTCCATTATTTCCTCCAAATGCCACTCCCAATCACTCCCAAAGTCAGAGTCCCTGGACAGCCTCCAATACAACAATCCCAAGCCTTCCATGGGGCTGTCATCCGCTGACCATGGGCACTCTTGGGCTACATACCACCGGAGGGATCTGTAGCTCTCGTCCAACCGCATCTCTGCCTGGATCAGCCTGCTTAACTCAGCTGTCCTCTCCTGCTTCGTTGTTCCCCCAATAACAGCATTCGTACTTCATACTGCGATCAGTACCTTACATGGATGGAGGGGAGAACTTTTCCCTGGTGTTGCTGCTCGAGAGCTAGCGATTTCTTCCAGAGTTTGCAGCTGATAGAATCCGACCATCCCAACAGAACCTTCTCTGATACTGGTCCTCTATTCTGTATCTTCATCTCTCGCAACCTCCTTCTGAATTCCTCTTCCATGGCGGCTGCTATCTGTACCTCTCCTATCCTTTCAGTTGATGCTGCTGCTGCAGCACCTCTTTGCTGTAGCCAATTTGCATCCCCAGCCGCTATAACTAGGTCTATGATCTCTGCTGTAGGGTTAGGGTCATAATGTGCCATAATGTTAACAGTCCGATCAAAACTTGCCTCTTCGGGTGTCCTGTCTGTTACGCTGGGCCTTTCAGTTTAAGTTGGGTCTTTCGGCTCTATACATTTCGACTAGTTCTGCAATAATGTCCCTCTTCTTATGGTTGTTGTCCGGTCGGCCCCAGTTCTCCAGTAAGTCCTTGAGGGAAGAGCGCTTTAGCCGTTCATACTGTGCTTCCATTGGCCAGTGTCTTCTTGTAGCTGTCCTTCTGGCTGTGGGAATGATCCCGCTGCTTGCCACCAGTTGTAACGACACCCGGAGTATGAAAGGGGTTAAAGCCGTTTAGGACATTTAATTTCCAAACACAAAGGCAGCTACCGAACACTCAGAGAAAAACAAGAAACCCATACAAATAATTATCCCCCCAAGTAGGAGACGAGGCTCTGTCTTGAGGGTCAAGCAGAAACCACTCCTTTATTCAAGCACATGTTATACAGATCCCACTTCAAAACACTTCCCCCACCCTTGGAAAACAGGGCAGGTTAAACTGTCCAATGACAATGGACACACAGGTCAGGTGTGTTTTGTCGTGGGTATTTCACCACACTCTTGCGCTAATAAGCGCCTTTCAATCTTATGATATAATGCGCCCTCTGATCGTATGCCTCCCTGGATCCCCAGCTTCCAAAAACAGACATTACCAGCAGCTTCACGTCATCTCAGCATCAGCCCCTCTTCAATGGGCTAGCTTCCTTTTTATTCACACCAACAGAAAGCAATTACAAAGGATTGTGACCTCACAGGAAATTGAATGACCATATAAGGATTTGAGACAAAAGGGTGGTTTCTTCACAGACAGCCAATAAAGACATTTGTTTTCCTTCAAAAGAACCAATCACAGACCTGTATACTTTTAAATAGTTTTAGCAAACTGACAATTCTGTTGATAGTAATCCTTAGTACACATTGTTCGAAGAGAACAATGTGTACCTGGAACCGGTCTCAACCAGCGTCAGTCTGCCCCAGTCAGCTCTTTAGAGCAGCCTGGGATAGAATGAAAACTGGGGACTCTTATGACAAAAATACATCTACAACATCTTCATAAAATTTTCCCCAACAGTTCCTCCTCTTTGTCATATGATCCAATGTGCCTCTTAATAAATTTCGGTCTTCTTGCACCTGTCCTAACAGTCCATTAAAAGGAAAACTTGGCTTAACATGGAGACTCTGTTCTTCAGTAGAGATGACATGGTGAGCTGTAGTAGTCGCTGCTCGGTCTGGGATCCTCTGTGTCTTGTTTGCAGGTCGGGCATCTTGGGCGTCTCGTTGAAGAAGATGTGGCCATCTGCTCGGGTTCTGGTCACGCGTCCAAATCAGGCAACAGGAGCACCTCATCACAATATATAGAAGGAATAGAAACAAAAACAACATGAGTAAATATACCCCTACTTCCTTCAACTATGATCCGCTGCAAAAAATAAAAATTAAATCACCACAGATTCCCAGACCGTTAAAAAGGCACACTTGTGGGCTACCTAATTATCCCGATACCGAAGCTTGTGAGAACCAGAGCTATTGTCAAAATTATAATTAATTTTACCCTCTAGAAATGTATCGATAAATTCCATTTACAAGTATCTGTTTGGAGTCTTTACTAGTTTCTCACAACTGCTCACACCAATATACCTATATATCATACACCGCTGTCATCACTGGGGCACTAGAGCTCCGTGGAGACTCAGAGTAGACCCAACAATGTGTCCTGTTCACTTTCTTAGCTAGTTAGAAAATACACTTTTAAAAATATAAATAAAGATACTTCTCCTTGTTGTTGTCTTGTTCATCAATCTTCTCTGCAACGTCCCAGTCACCTGTCACCTGTCACAAACTTGGCTAGAATTAGAGTGGTTAGTATCATTGGTTTAAAAAAATTGTCATTCTCAGCATTTTCATCCCCCCTTTTCCTCATCTTTACAAAGTGAAGGAAGACATGCAAGATTTAGAATGGTGCAGAGCCTCAGAAACTCCTTGGACCTGAAACGATACTCATACACACAAGTTATTACTCTGTCATTCTTAAACAATACAACATTCGTATACATTCGTAAATTGTCAATGACATCCGTCGAAACCGATAATAGCTAAACGCTCTATAACCCTCATTTTCACGTTCTTACTAAAATACAACACCCGTTGTCGCGGTAGGTTCAGACTTATTCTTGTTACCACATACAACATGACACAACTAAGGCTTGGGACAAACATTTTGATACAAATGTGGGGCAAATATTTCCTAGTTCCCAAATCAAAAATTAAAAATAACCAAATGGAATGCTGCCTTTGCTCTTAGCGATAGAAAATAATACATACAATGGGACAGACACGAGAACATCTCAGAATATTGTATGGACCAGCCACACAAAGTTCTGGAATGGGCATCTGGATTTTAAGCACAGTTCCTCCTCTGAGAATCACAAAAGCATGTACTACACATCCATCAACGCACTCACCATTACAGATTTCTGAAGCCATAGCTGAACTACTTCCAAAATATTTTTTTATTCTGGGGTCTCGTACCACCAGACATCAAAAATACCTTCCAAAGGAATAGACCTTACTGTACCCTCTGACCATATATGTCACACTTTAAGGGGTCTCATGTCCGGAGCCCCAAACCCAGATCTCATGTGTAAGGCAGCTGTCTGACTGGTGTGGAGCCTCCTTTTTTTATCTCCAACGCATGGATGGCCAACATTACCCATGACGATTCGAATCGCTTATGAAGTGTCCCTGCGTCCAGGGCACCTTGCACTAATTTTCGGATCAGTACTGCTAGTGACTTCTTTTTACAGTACTGGCACCCGGCGTTCTCCGATTATTATACACGGCCTCCCGGTGTGCTAGCATACTAATCCTCACATTTACATGCTCTACTACCGGTTATCGGCAGCCCCATAAATGTGTTGTCAGACAAACTACAAAACACCATGAAATCCTCCACTATTCAAAACAATATTATGGCTTCTCTCTGTACCTTGATATTACAATAACTTTAATGCCTCCCCAAAACAGTATTACAATATAAACCTTAATTTACTTTAAAAATCAAAATGATTTTGTCCTTTTGGCCACAAACAATCAAAAAGCCCCTCCCCTCCTGTGGATACATCAAAACTCATCAAACTGGTTCATTTAAATATCAATGAAGAGGGAGGAGAGTCTAGATTTTCAAGTGCAGGCTTAAACAATACAATCCTAAAACACAATGAATTACCATCTGAGACACTCCCACACACTTGTAAAGCTAGTTTCTCTGTCCACTGAAACCCAGTGTACATTTTAATGAAAAACCAAAATTCAATACAGAAAATGCAATAGCATTACTTAAAAATATGTAAAAAGTACAAAAATAGAATTCACTTAAAAGGAAATGGTGCCTAGACAGAAAGTGACATCCCGGACCACATGGCTACACACAAAGGAATCAGAGCTCTGGGATGATTTACAAGCTGAAAATGGCCGCCGTCTACAACCTCATGGTGATTACAAACAAATCGCAGGCCATCATAAAATGGGATTTTCCCGCCAAACGAAAACAGCTAACTTACAATAGCTTACATTCATCTCAGCATCAGCCCCTCTTCAATAGGCTAGCTTCCTTTTTATTCACACCAACAGAAAACAATTACAAAGGATTGTGACCTCACAGGAAATTGAATGACCATATAAGGATTTGAGACAAAAGGGTGGTGTCTTCACAGACAGCCAATAAAGACATTTGTTTTCCTTCAAAAGAACCAATCACAGACCTGTATACTTTTAAATAGTTTTAGCAAACTGACAATTCTGTTGATAGTAATCCTTAGTACACATTGTTCGAAGAGAACAATGTGTACATGGAAACGGTCTCAACCAGCGTCAGTCTGCCCAAGTCAGCTCTTTAGAGCAGGCTGGGATAGAATGAAAACTGGGGACTCTTATGACAAAAATACATCTACAACAACTTCATAAAATTTTCCCCAACAGTTTAACTTCTCATCAGTAAACAGTCTTAGCAGGGGGGCTGCTGGAGGAATCCCCCCTTCCTCCATAGAGATAAACATCCCATAATCCAAGGCAGACAGACACAATAGAACATTGGAATACAGCCACACCCCCAAACGATCACAGCAAAGAGTCCACAACAAAATGAGACAATATACAATATATACATATATACAAGATTGACTCCGAATAGTACAGATCAGACTGGATTTCTCATTCACCTTGCTAAGAGCATTGTTCCCTTAAAATCCAGGGCCCATAATCAGAATGCAAGAGGCCAGCATTCAATCCTCTTCAAAAGCCTCTGTCTCGACTAGGTCTGTCACACATCTCCCCTTTCGGCAGGAGACTAACACAGGAGGAGACCCCAGACGGGTTGACTCCAAAGTTAGTCAGTAGTTCCAGTCCCCCAATGCCGGTATCCACACAGTACCCCAAATAAATTGTCCCAAACAGATTCTATACAGTGACAGATTTTGCCTGCCAACCAGCAATAGCGTTAACTTCGATATATAACTTTAGAAATGGCATTACATTCAACACTGGAAACTGCAAGATTTGGCACAGTTTCTGGAAAGAATGGAACCTGGCAACTGACTTTTGGTTGGTGCTTTTGATAGACCTAGAGCAAGCGCTGGCGCACACAGTCACTGCTATGAGAGCATTGTGGTTACGCCACTGGGCTGCCGGAGAAACTTCTACACAAGCCTTCGACATTTCTTATAATGGGAGGTCATTGTTTGCCCAAACGCTGAACAACACAATTAAGCGACTGACAGGAGGAAAGGTCTGAAAAATGGATGGTGTGCAGCGCTGAGGTGATGGATTTAACCATCAAATAAGTGATAATATTATCCAAATATTGCATATAAATATTGCCAAAGTAAACGCATATAATTACTATTGCCAAAATAAACGCAGTGTGTGCTGCAGAATGCAATAAATAATGATGTGAACCAAAATAATATATATATAACAAAAGCTTGGTATAACTCAAATACACAAACTAATAGTGATGCACACATTGTGAAGTAAATGATGATCAATCAGTGACAAAGTCCATAAGTGCTCAAAATTGAATGAAGTGACTGTGTGACTTGTCTGCAGGTATCCACCACCATACGGAAAGAGGCTTACCGGATACAGTTGACTCAACTAGGCTTATACCGAGTGTGTCTGACGGGCTTGTGGGTGTAAACACACCTTGGGGGATAGACAACGGCTCAGGCTGCTGGCATGTATCGACTGGCAGGGATCCGTCTTTACACAGTCATATGGATGTCGACCATACAGTGAACTGACATGTTATTATTCATCCCAACATAGGTAAAAGGAGAAAAGATAGGGCCCGTAGTGTGATACCGTTTGAGTAGAAAACAATTTATTGAAAGTATAAAAAATGGTCACTCACATGATGGATGACAATAAAAGCATGTAGTAAAATTGCTGGCAACGCAGTGGCGTCAGCAAAAGCTCTTCCCTAGGAGGAAATGTCTGGACTGTGGCCACAGACTAGTAAGAGGAAGCCGCCATCCTTCACTCAAGCCTACTGAACTTCATAAGGTACAGGAGAATCTTGAATGAAAGGCTGCAGATTCAACAGATCACAGTGGAGGTGTCTCAAAGTTACTTTTAACATGGAATCAAGTCCAGAGCAAGCTGCTAAGATGGCTGGAAAGTCTTTTTGAAGGTGTGTCCAACTAGTCTCTTTGAGTTGGGGCCAGGGGGCCTGAGTGAAGTTAATGGACGGATTGTAAACCTCCTTCTGAAGGGTTTAGATGACAATCATCAAAGACCAGTGGGTCCAGAAGACAGGTGGGAGTACAATGGAAAATTCCAAAGTTGACCACTGAATCCATTTAATCTATGCCCAACAAATCTCAGAAGAGAACATTTTTGCAAGATTTTTATACTGTTACAAGGCCATCATGCCAGTGATGCCGAAAATATAGAATCATCTGGGGGCCATTCTCCCCAGTTTTTCTAGTACCTAAGGCAAGAGCTTTCTGGCCTGTTTCAGTCTGAAGGAATCACATATGTTCATACACACCAAGAGGTTCAAGATGGAGTTCATGCAGACAGTCACAGGGACAGTTCAGCAGGAGGACCAGTTGGTGTCAATCGACCTGCCGACTCACACTTCCATGTACCGATCAATGCCGAGCACCAGAGGCATGTAAGATTTGCGGTGGCCAGATGTCACTTGCAGTTCAGGTGTCTGACTTTTACAGAATTGGCACAGCCCCAGGAATCTTTTTGAAGATCTTGTTGGCAGTGATGGTACCTTGGGTCAGGTGGCACATGAGGGTGTTTTTTTAATTTGCCTTCTTTAGCCTATGAGCTGGGCTGTCTATGGATCAGAAAATCTTTGTACTTATACAAATTCAACGAAAACTGGAATTTTGGACAACGCCACCATGCTTCTTTCAGAGGCATACCTCTCAGCCCAGGAGATAAGATGATTCTGAAGCCAGATGCAAGTCTCTGGGGCTGGGGAGTCCACAATCTGAAGAAACAAGTGCAAGGCCATTATAACACATTGAAGAGCAGACTCCCCAAGTATCTTGAATCGAAGGAAGCCTTTTCTAGCATTGCAAGCCTTTCAGGATCTTCAAGGGGGCATGAGTAAGGTTGGCAACAAGACAGTAGTAGCCTACATTGTCTGAACAAGGGGACACCAAAACTATTTTCTTGTTACATCTTGCAAAGAAACTTTTCGTGGGGCAGAGAACCACTTACAGTCAGTTAAGATTGGTCTTCTTGCCAGGGAAGCAAAATCAATTATTATTTCGGTTAGGCAGAATATTTCAACAAGTGCCTCATACCAATATTGGCCCTATGGGGTGCTCCTGCAGTAGTTCTCAGGGAGACTTCACTAAACATGCAGCTTCTGAAATTTGCAACAGAATACCAATGCAAAGACTCCATCATACAAGATAGGTTCACAGTGCCATGGAATTTTCTGTTTGATCTTTGACTCTGGTCAAATGAAATCTTTTAAGGTCAGTAACAGCACCCTAATCCAACGAGACTACTTTTAATAGCCTGGCTATGGAATAGGCTACACTAGAGGTGCAGGGATTCTCCTCTGAGGTTGTTCAGACCTTGGTGACCAGAAGATCATCCATGAATGCTACATATGAGAGGATATGAAAAGTTTGTTTTGTCTGCTCAGCAAAAGCTTTCTCTCCTGTGTTCCCTACTCTAGCCAATATCCTTGACGTTTTATAGTCACCTCTAAAGGTTGGTCTGGCATATAACTCCATTTAGGTACAGATCTCTACTTTATCTTTTCATAGGCTGCAGTTGGGTGCAAAAGCCAGTGACCAGATGCTTCTTCATGAGGGCACAGCAGGAAAACTTCAGTTTTCTTACACATGGTCGAGTTACTAACAGTGTACTTGGTCAAAAGAAGAAAGTGTACAATCTTTTCATTTAGCCATCAGGCCCTCAAGAGTGAACTCACATAACACTTGGGTTACGGGGGTGATTAGATTGGCATGCAGGAAGTAGGCCTTTCTGCTCTGAAACAATTGCAAGCCTATTTGACTAGAGGGGTGGCAGCCTTTGGGGCAGTTATGTCAGGATTGCTCGGAAGATATAGGTAAGGGCTAACTTGAAGGTCTGACGTGGCCTTCATTCAACCTTATAAACTAAATTTGTGGTCAGCAAGTTTGGGACAAGAAAGATCAATTCTTTCTTGCTTTAGCAGCTTTTCTTTAATGGTCAGTGTCTCTTTTCATTTGTTCTCTCCCGCCCTATATTGGCTTAGGTATATCCCGTTGTGTGTTGACCTGAGGTGGGCCAGGAAAACGCTAAATTATTATCAAACACTTACCGTAATTTTCCTTTCCTGGCCCATCCTCACGTCAGCACAGGACTCCCTCCCTAGTGGCTTGTTGCAGGCTAGGTTATCGAACATCTTAGTTAGGGGAGGGGCTGTCTTTTATTCAGCTTGGAACAGGTGGTCATGTGGGGATCCAAAGGAGGTGTTGCGTGTGCTGGCGTGAGGATGGGCCAGGAAAAGAAAATGACGGTAAGTATTTGATAACAATTTTTCAATCATACAAGCATCTTATCTGATTATCTACATGCTGCATGTGCAGGGGACTTCATGCAAACAGCATCTTTAGTTAAGTATTCTTGTTATATTTTCTTAATCTTTATCTGTATATGTCTCTACTTTTAATAAATGTTACACTTTTAAGTATTTGTGTGATCTCTCTTGGCACATATCGAACACAACCCCAAAAAAACGTGACAAAATACTTGGTACCAAAAGTGGGGTTTGACTGCAATGATTGCAAATTTTAAAGCACGTCCTTTAAAATAAGGTGCTCTAAATAGTGATATACTGTATACATTGTTATATCTGGCACTCAGTGATTCTTTGGCCACCACGTTTAATACACTTGATTGTGTTTTCTTGGTAAATTATTATGAAATATGATAGGTTTCCACATTTAGTTTTCCTCAATGCATGGGTTTGGGACTGGCATGTAGAATGTGGTGACATATATGTATGGGTAAGATGTACACACATACTGGGGTCAGTGTAGACAAGAGCCTGCCAGAATATCTTTAGTGTGGGAGACGACCGTACCCAGAGGAAACGTACACATTAAGTAGTTTGAAGTTGGGCTTAAGGTTGGACATTGTTCAGTTTAGATACAAATTAAGGTGGAGTTCAGGTGGGAGATGAGTGGTGGTGTTCCTGTACCAATATTATACCCTGAACGAAAAAGCTGAGTTTTTCCTTTTAGTGATAGGCCAGGTCACTAGGGATTTAACTGTTCAGAAATATATGATGGGCTATATGGACATTGTTGTTAATTATGGAATGTTGGACTGACAGTCTTGGTAACGCACCTGCCTTGACATCAACCACAAGCAAATTGGAGAAAGGAGACAAACGCTTTTTTAAAGCAGGAATCGTCTATAAAGACTTTTCCACTGATCAGCAGCTGAACTGTTGGTGCAAGTTCCACCTGCTCTGGTGGTCAATTACCTGAACTGTTCCATTTTGGAATATTACTATATTTTTCAGTCCTAACAAATTAGATTTTCTGAGTAGGTAAATCAGACAGGGAAAATTACACTTTGAATGACATTTGCACGGTCATGCAATGCTGCATCCAAATTAAATTTTTATCATTTTTTTCACACAAACAGAGCTTTCTTTTGGTGTTCTTTAATCACCACTGGGTCTTTTATTTTTTGCTAAAAAAAAACAATTTTGGGGAAAAAAGTTTTTTTCTTAGTTTCTTATAGAAAGTTTTGTAAATAAGTAATTTTTCTCCTTCACTGATGTGCGCTGATGAGGGGACACTGATAGGCACTGATGAGGCAGCACTGAAGTGCACTAATTAGGTGGCACTGATGAGGCACTAATATGCCACAATGATATGCGGCACTGATGAGCACTGATAGGCCGCACTGATGGGTGGCACTGATTGGTGTCACAGATGAGAAATGAGCACTGATTGGTGTCACTGATGAGAAATGAGCACTGATTGGTGTCACTGATGATCAGTGCCCTGATTACCTGTACAGTCTCCCCTGTGAGGAGATGTCGCTGATCGGCTCTCCTCGCCTCGCACTCTGTCAGTGTGAGGCAAGGGGAGCTGATAAACTTCTGCATTTACATGTGATCAGCTGAAATTGGACAAGATGGTTAAAGAGCCGCGTCATCAGCTCTTTACCAAGATTGGGGTCACGTCTAGGGACACAGTGCCTGTGATCGCCGCACCGCGCCCCCCCTCGCGGGCACCCCGGAACAAGAGGGGATCCCGCCCACCATTATTTCCCTATAGGGCGGGTGAGAGGTTTTTAACTTAACTTAACTTAGGTAAATTTAACTGGAGGGTGGAGGAATGTAAATAGTCAGGTGTTTTCTACATTGTTGTACTTTATGTACAGTTCGAAGCTATATATGATATTTGTGAGCCGGGGGGGGGGGGGGGGGGGTTGTTGGGGAAACTGTACATTTCATTATTATTGTTGGTTCATATTGGGGCTCATAAATGAATTCTAGGCCTCCAAATCCTGGTCAAGGAGCCATATAAGGTCATATACATTGTTTTACCTTACTGATGTAAAGCTTGAGGAATGCAGGATGACTGAGCCCACTATCCCCCTTAAAAGGTAATACCACTGTCCAAACAACTTTGGTCATTTACTCACATACTAGCCTGTATGTACCACAACCCAAATGGGAATAGGCTAGTCTCTCACACCAGAGCTTGCAACCATGCAAGTGTCTGATCTGATCATTTCTATGCTGCATGTGCAGGGGACTCAATGGAAACAGCATCTTTAGTTGAGTATTCTTGTTATATTTTCTTTATCTGTATCTGTCATTACTTTTAATAAATGTTATACTTTTAAGTATTTGTGAGATCTTTCTTTGCACATATCGAACACAACCCCAAAAACGTGACTAAACAAGTTCATATCGTTTTTATATTTTTTATTGAGATTTTATAAAGAGAGGCATAAACAACAATCATGAGATAACTGTAAAAATATCTGCTATACAATCAGATTATTAACGCTTAAAGGCATACAACACTGTGTTTTCAAGGAATATTATAGGTTTTGTGGTGTTTATCTTACTATCTGAGTCATTTCTCCCTCGCCCATCACCCCTAATGGGAGCAAACTGTGTCGAGGGGAGGGATGCTTTGCCACCAGAGAATAAAGAGCAAACAATAACCAGAGGGTATATCTAGCTTTATATGTACCCTACATAATCCCCGTCATACAGGACTTCTTGTTGAGTATAAGGGTGCAGAAAAGGAAGAAGAGATTTTGGTGATTGTCTTTGGTGCGCATAAAAACTTTGTGTTGACCTTATAATCTAAGGTCAAAAATTTGCCTGAATTAAGCTTGTAGTATCGTCAGTAACAGGCTGTCCCCTGGTTTTTGCTTATTAAGTCATGTAAATGGGTTACCAGGGTACACTAAGAAGAAGAGAGAGGAAAGAGTAAAGAAGGGAAAGAAGAGAAGCATCAGAGAGCTGCATAGGAATAGATTTATTGTATTCTGCTAAGGAGGCTGTGGGAGTTTTTGTATGTAGGTCTTCAGGGTTCCCATACCATGTTGTGTTTTTGTGTAGTGGACTGGAGGATACCGACCGTCTTTTCTTGAACCATCACCCATTAAATTTCTTTTAACAGCAGCAAGGGACACCGTAGGCTGTTTCCATGCTCAGGCTATCGTGATTTTAGTGCCCAGTAAAATGAAATGTATGAGGATCCGGAGATGCTTAGAGCATCCTATTGGGCTTCCATTCAGTAGGGCAATCTCAGGTGTTTTTGTTACCGACATGCCGGTCACTTTGCACAATAGATAGAAGATCTTGTTCCAGAGGCCCGAATACAAGGACACTCCCACCATATGTGGAATAGAGATCCAGTCATCCCACATCCTCTAAAGCATAATGGGGATGTGCCTGGATAAATCTTGGCCATACGAAGGTACATTATACCAACGTGTGAGTATTTTGGTGTTTGTCTCTATAAGAGAGACATTGGCTATGCCCTTAAAGGCCTTCTGGAACCTAGAGTACTTGGATCCCAAGCGACCTTAAGGTCCTGTTCCCAGCTCAGTGTGTAAAGTGGTTTCTCAGTATTCCCCCGTAAGTGAGGCATAAATCCTAGATATTCCTCCCCTCTGATCCATGCATCCAGAACACCATTTTTCGTAAGCTGTTATATTCAGGGGTTCAGGTTTTGTGGTCCATTAAGATAAAATGTTGGATTTGGTGCAGATGGAATCTTTCAGAGGATGGCATGTCCAGTTTGCTAATGCAATGGCTTGACATAAGGGGACCCATGGGGGAGAGAAAGTGACCAATTCGGAAGGACCCCTTGTTTGTCCACCACTGAAAAGCCCTAATATTTTTGCCTGGTGGAAAGCTGGGGTTGTGGAAGATGTGTCCTAGGGGGATTTGTATAATAAGTCACATAGGGCCATGGCGTGCGATAAGGTAGGAGCCATTATGGGGGGTCTATTTCTATGGGGAATCCAAGCTAGGTAATCAATAGTATACAATGGGATAGTTTGCCTCTCCATACGGTCTACTACCCTGTGAGTATATGATCGAGAACTGGGTAAATTGAGCTGCTTGGTAGTACCTCTAGGGATGAGCCGAACACCCCCGGGTTCGGTTCGCACCAGAACCTTCGAACGGACCGAAAGTTTGCGCGAATTTTCGAACCCTATTCGTTATAATGGACGCGAACGTTCAAAATCAAAATTGCTAATTACAATGGCCAATATGCATGTTAATGTCATAAAACAGGTTTGGGGACCCGGGTCCTGCCCCAGGGGACATATATCAATGCAAAAAGAACTTTTAAAAACTAACGTTTTTTCGGGAGCAGTCATTTTAATGATGCATAAAGTGGAAAAAAAAAAGTGAAATTTCCTTTTAAATATGGTACCTGGGGGGTGTCTAAAGTATGCCTGTGAAGTGGCATGTGTTTCCCGTGTTTAGAACTGTCCTTGCACAAAATGACATTTGTAAAGGAAAAAAAGATCAATAATCGCTTATTGCATTTTTTTAAAACCACTTGCGGCTTTAATGTCATGTCTTGTCCTGGCCGCCATATGGCTGAAAATCCTTGAGAAAAATGGCATGGCTACCCCATCATCCCAGCCCCATTGGGTCTTGTATGGATATTAAGGGGGACCACGCACCCAAAATAAAACCCTATACCTACAACCCTATATACTCTGAACAGCACTATATAGGTGGTGCAAACAAGACACGGACTGTAGGTTTGTTCTTAAGTAGAATCTGAACAGGTACATTATGAAGTGTAGCTCCATCCCAAAAAAATCTATTTTTAAGCTTTTTGGAGAACATAGGGAGGGGTTATCACCCCTGTAACATTTGCTGTCTTTGCACATCTGTTCAGAACATGTCACCTCACTTTCCGTCCCAATGACAAATGTTTTTGGAAAAGTGGGGTTTGAATTGAAACAAGGATTGGTGATAAAGCATCAGTAGAAAGGAGATACCTTTTTCCCAAATTAAATCTAACAGGATAGAATTTCCCTTCCTAGGGGTAGATTTCCTCTCACTTCCTGTTTTCTCTTTCCGTTTGCAAGTCGGAGTCGTTTGTAAGTTGGATGTTTGAAAGTAGGGGCCTGCCGTATATACTCTGCAGAAATTTGCCCTATTAGATGTTGGTGTAGCCACAAGACTGGTGGGCACAGGAATGGGCCCTGCTGTGAGTTATTAGATCAAGATTTGGAATTGCATGCACCTGTTGAACAGGGCAGAAAAATTGGGCCTTTGGCGGTGGTGGTGGTGGACGGTGTTGCCACAAGACTGTAAGCCCTCACAGTTACTCTTGGTGGGTGCAGGAATGGGCCCTGCTGTGAGTTATTAGATCAAGATTTGTCATTGCATGCACCTGTTGAACAGGGCAAAAAAAATTGGGCCTTTGGCGGGGGTGGTGGTGGACGGTGTTGCCACAAGACTGTAGGCCCTCATAGTTACTCTTGGTGGGCGCAGGAATGGGCCCTGCTGTGAACTATTAGATCAAGATTTGTAATTACACGCCCCAACAGGGGCTGAAAAATTGTGCCTTAGGCACTGGTGCTGGTGCCACAACACTGCAACCCCTCACAGATACTGTACTTGGAGCACAGCAGTCACACCTGTTGTGAAGCATTTTTTAAAAAAATTGTAAGTACACGCCCCTGTTATACAGGGGCTGAAAAATTGTGCCTTAGGCACTGGTGTGGTGGCATGGATCATTGAGGAGGAGGAAGAGGATAGTCAGTGAACATAACAGGATAGTCACCCAGCATCAGCATAGGCAGTCTTGAAGGGATGTGACATTATAAATTATTCCGTTATATCCGCTTCAGGTGCCTGGTAGCTGGTGGTGATCCAAGACTGATTGATTTTTATGAAGGTCAGTCGATCAACCGAGTCGGTGGACAGGCGCACCCTATGATCGGTGACAAATCCTCCAGCAGCACTGAATGTGCGTTCGGAAAGAACGCTGGATGCAGGACAGGCCAGTAGCTCAATTGCATACTGTGCAAGCTCTGGCCAGTGATCCATCCTCAGGACCCAGTAAGCCAGAGGATTTTCGGTGGGAAAGGTGTCCAAGTCTGACCTTGCCCCTAGGTATTCTTGCACCATGTATATCAGACGCTGGCGATGGTTGCTGGAACCGATCATACCTTGGGGCTGCGGACTAAAAAATTGTCTGAACGCATCGGTCAGACGTCCACCTTCCCCACCGCTCCTTCTGCTACTGACCGAAGCCTCAGCAACTCGTCGTCCAGGACCAGGAGTTTGTAACCTCCCAGTTTCTGGAAACGCGTTGCACAGACCTTTCTGCAAGGCCTCCCTGAGATGTCTCATCCTCTGCTCCCTCTGCGACGGCAAGATAAGGTCCGCAACCTTGCCCTTGTACCGTGGATCAAGGAGAGTGGCCAGCCAGTAATGGTCCCTCTCCTTGATCCGAAGAACACGAGGATTCTTCCGTAGGCTTTGCAGGATCAGGGAGGCCATGCAGCGTAGGTTAGCTGAGGCATGCGGTCCGGAGTCTTCTGGGTCACTGAGGATGACATGATCGCCAGCCACCTCCTCCCAGCCACGTACAAGTCCACTGGTTTGTTGGGACTGTACATCATCCCTAAAAGACTGCTGATGCTGAGTGCCAGGCTCCACCTCCATGCTCACACAATCCTCCTCCTCCTCCTCCTCTCATCCTCTTCCTGTGTGATGGGTGGGACAGAAGGAACACTGTCTGGATAAAGGGGGCCTTGAGAGGCAAGGAAGTCCTCCTCTTCCTGCTCTGTTCTGCCTCAAGTGCCCTGTCCATTATCCCACTCAGCATATGCTCCAACAGGTGGACAAGAGGTACAGTGTCACTGATGCATGCACTGTCACTGCTCACCATCCTCGTGGCCTCCTCAAATGGTGAGAGGACAGTGCATGCATCCCTGATCATGCTCCACTGGCGTGGGGAAAAAAAGCCAAGCTCCCCTGACCCTGTCCTTGTGCCATAGTCGCAAAGGTACTCATTGATGGCCCTCTGCTGCGTGTGCAGTCGCTGCAGCATGGCCAACGTTGAGTTCCACCTGGTGGGCATGTCGCATATTATGCGGTTCTTGGGCAGGATCAGCTCCTTTTGCAGCTCAGTCAGCCAAGCACTGGCATTATAAGATCGGCGGAAATGCACACAGACTTTCCTGGCCTGCCTCAGGACATCCTGTAAGCCTGGGAACCTGCCCAAGAACCGCTGCACCACCAGGTTGAGGACGTGAGCCATACAGGGCACATGGGTGAGCTGCCCATGTCGCAGGGCGGAGAGGAGGTTGGTGCCATTGTCAGAAACGACCATTCCTGGCTTAAGCTGGCGTGGCGTCAACCATCTCTCGGCCTGCCCCTGCAGAGCTGCCAAAACCTCTGGCCCAGTGTGGCTCCTGTCCCCCAAACACACCAGCGCAAGCACGGCATGGCATCTTTTTGCCTGCGTACTCGCGTAGCCCCTTGTACGCCTACGGAGCACCGCTGGTTCCGAGGACAGAGCACTGGAGGAAGAAGAAGAGGAGGGGGTGGAGGAGAGAGCTGTGTCACAACCAGTAGTAGCATTTTCTCTAGTCATCTTCCAGGACGGCACACCTGAGAGGATGACTGGTCACACCTGGCAGGAAACACAATTAACAAAGTTTAAAAAGCCCCACCCCTCCCTCTGACCCTCAGTTATTGATTGTGTTTCCCACACGCTGATGGCTGCGAAACCGTTTGTTATTTTTTCTAAGACCTCAGGTCTGGGACCATGGTCGCCCCCTTAATGAACAAACCCAGAGCAGTCAGTGGTGCCTGTGGGGTTCTCTGTTCAAGCATTTTTCAAATGCCATTAAATTAAGGGGTTTTCCCTCTGCTCTCCCTAGAAAGCTGAATGGGAGAGGCTGGGGCACTAGGACAGGTGAGTTGTCCATAACCCCAGGGGCCACCTAACCTTCCCTCTTTTCCTCCCCTCATACCTGACAGTGGTGGACGGTTGGGGGGGGCGCTGATACACCCCACGTCGGCCGGAAGCTGGGCTCCAATGGCCGAACGTTTTCTTCCCCTTAGGGGGCCGTGCCATCCTTAGGGATAGACCGCGGCGCAGAGCGGCGTCTGTAGCCGCTAGTGCGCATGTCCGGAGGCCGCCGGGCGCCGGTGTGACGTCATATCCGGCGCGTCGGGGCTTCAACAAAATGGCGGCGAGCGCGGCGGTCAGAGCACGAGGCGGCTGTTTGGAAAGAGGGGGCCCAAGGTCCACAGCCTTCACAGTCGATCCATCTACCGGTGTAGAGGCAGAGGATGGAAGGCGGACCAGAGCTCGCGGCATCAGAGGTCGCCACAGGGGGTGAGTGACTCGGCTGGAGCGAGGGGGGGCAGACATTTGGGGTGGCCCTATTGTCCTTGTCCCCCACACTGTATGTGTATGTGATGTGGCTAATGGGGTGTCCCTTTCTTACAGAGACCGAATGCCCTGCTCAGGAGAGAGCCAGTAGGTCTGGGAAAGCCACATCCAAAACTAAACGCTGTGGGTCTTGTAGCTCTAAACTCCCACAGGACCACAGCAAGCCTTTTTGTTACAAATGTATTTACAAATTGGCAGGCAAAGAGACAGCAGAGGTTGCGAAGGAATGCAGGGCACTTCAGGTTGAGATGCTAGCTACCCTTCAGTCTTTTAAAGCCGTACTTGATCAGCGTCAGGGGGATGCCAGATCAGTAAGGGAAAGCTCTCCCTCACAGGAAGATAGATCTACCTTTACAGGAGGGTCTCAGGAACCTGCCCCATACTATTCAGAGGAGGAGGTTTGCAGCTCTGACCTGAGTTCCCAGGAGGGGGAGGACTCAGATCAGGATAGCCATGTAGAGACCAGATCTGGGGGACACCTCTTTTCAGCAGAGGATATGGAGGGTCTCCTCAGGGCAGTATATGCGTCAGAGGACATTCAGTTACCTTCCGCCCAAGTGTCAGCTCAGGATAAGGTCTATAGAGGTTTGGGTAAGCCACAGGCCAGATCCTTCCCAGTTCACCAGTCCCTGAAAGATATTATCTTGAGGGAATGGAAGGAACCTGAGAGTAAACTCCTCAGACTTAAAACTTGGAAACGGAGATGTCCTTTTAAGGAGGAGGAGGAAGAAAATTTTTTCAAAGTCCCACGTTTAGATGCGTCTTTGGCGCAGGTTTCTAAACGGTCGGACTTATCTTTTGAGGACGCGGGTAACATTCAGGATCAGATGGATAAAAAATCTGAGATCCTGTTGCGTAGAGCTTGGGAAGCGAATGCATCGGCCATGAGCCCTGCATTGGCTTCAGCTTGTGTAGCCAGGAACGCGGACGCATGGCTCAACAAGCTGATGGACCATCTCACACGTAAGAAGGAATCCAGGGAGGTAGTAGAATCCCTGGAAGTGGTGGGGAGAGCTATCGCCTTTTTGGCGGACGCGGCAGTAGAGACAGTAAGGACGACTGCTAAGTCAGCGGCATTACTGAACTCAGCCAGGAGGGCCCTTTGGGTTAAGACTTGGGACGGAGACTTCACTTCTAAGTCCCGACTCTGTGGTATTCCCTTTGAGGGCTCCCTACTCTTTGGTTCGGGTCTGGAACAGGTCCTTTCCCGATCCACAGAAAAAGGTAAGAAATTTCCCTCCAAACCCAAGAAGGAAAAAGGGAGGAAATTTTTTCGTGGCCCCCCTGCAAAAGGCCAGTTCAAGGGCAAAGGGGGACAAAGGAAGAAATGGGGGATCGGAAAGGGCAAAGAAAAAGGTGGAATCCTTTTTTCTGGGTCCGGACCGTCCAGCAAGGATTCTAAATGACGCCATAAAAGTGGGCGCAAGGCTCTCGTATTTCCTTCCCCAATGGGAGAAGATCTCAGAGAGCCCTTATATTTTAGACCTAATAAAACTAGGTTACAAGCTGGAATTTCGGTCACTCCCACCTCAAAATTTTTTGGTTACTTACCTTCCCAAAGATTCTCTGAAGGCAAGGGGCTTGCTAGACAGCGTTCGCATGCTCGCAGAACAGGAAGTGATTATCCCGGTCCCAGTGACTCAGAGGGCTTTCGGTTTTTATTCCCACATTTTTGTGGTCCCGAAGCCATCGGGCAAGTTTCGGTTGATTATCAATCTACGGAAACTGAACCACTACCTGTTGTACAAGCGATTCAGAATGGAGAGCATCTACACGGTCAGAAAACACCTCCAGAAGGGAGTTTTCATGATCACATTAGATCTCAAAGATGCTTACCTGCATGTACCCATTGCCCCGGATCATCAGAAGTACTTGCGTTTCGCAGTACGGACAGAGCAGGGGGTGCAGCATTGGCAGTTCAGGGCACTTCCCTTCGGCCTTGCGGCCAGTCCAAGGATTTTTACCAAAGTCCTGGCAGAGGTAGTATCCTTTCTACACCTTCAGGGGGTAGCTCTGATACCATACCTCGACGATCTGTTGATCTACAGTCCATCCAGAGACCAGCTCCTGAGAGATCGAGAGTTGGTCTTGTCGAACCTGGATTCCCTAGGTTGGATGGTGAGTCAGGAGAAATCCTCCCTGGATCCCTCACAGTCAAAGGTATACTTGGGTATCAGTTGGACTCAGTAGCCCAGAAAGTGTTTCTTCCTCCCGAAAAGGTCGAAAAAATTCGGGGCGCAGTGACAGTGTGTCTCGAAGCCCCGCAGGTATCTTTGAGAAACATCATGAGGGTGTTGGCCTGATGGCCTCTTGCATCCCGGCAGTTCCCTGGGCTCAGCTCCACTCACGAGTCCTCCAGGGCTTCCTTCTCTCCTCTTGGGGCCCTGGAGAGAAAGAGAGGAGGTAAGAAGCTCCCTAGAAGAGAAACCTCAAGTGCCTGGGGTTGGGGGGCAGAGGAGAAAGTTCCTCTGTCGAAAGAAGCTCCCTAGTTTGGTGGCTCGACCACCATTCCTCATTTAGGAGACCGCAACGCCCAGGGTCCCTGGGATCAGAGTCAGAGCAGAGCTTCCTCAAACTTCAGGCTTATGGAGGAATGGTGGTGGAACAAGCCTCCAACACTACTGCAACATTGTCCTGCATCCCTCCCAGCTGCCAATAGAGTGACCCAATGGGCCGTGAAAGAAAGATAACGTCCCTGTCCATGCCTGCTGGACCATGAGTCAGCAGTAATATGCACCTTACCGCTGACCACCCTGTCCAGCGAGGCATGGACATTGCCTTCCACATGCCGGTAGAGAGACGGAATCGCCTTCCATGAGAAAAAGTGGCGTTTGGGAACCTGCCACTGAGGAACCGCACATTGAACAAACTCACGGAAGGGGGCCGAGTCTACCAACTGAAAAGGCAGCAGTTGAAGTGCTAGCAATTTAGCCAAGCTAGCATTCAACCCCTGGGCATGTGGATGGCTGGGAGTATACTTCTTTCGACGGTCCAGCAGCTGGGGCAGGGAAATTTGCCTGCTACAATCGGACGTCGGTGTACTGCAAGTACTTGGTTGTGACACACCTAATTCTACACCTTCAGTCCTCTCAGAGCAGCTTTCAGAGAGGACTGAAGATATAGTGGGGATGGAGATCCCAGCTGATGAGGAGCAAGGAGAGGTCCGCTTTGTTCTTTGTGGGTCTTTTATGTGTGCTTGCCAACGAACTGCATGGCAGGTCGACATATGTCTGCTCATGCTTGTGGTGCCCAAGTGGCTGATGTTTTGGCCACGCAAGATACGCTTGAGAAAAATATTGCAAATAGCAGTGGTGCGATCTGATGCACTCGTCTCAAAGGCCCACACCAAAGAACTTTTCTGATAACGTGCAGAGGCAGCGCCCTGCACAGGCGGAGCTCTGCGGTGTGATACAGTTGCTGTGCTGGCCTCTAGCTGGCCTCCAGGGGGCATCCTGCCTCGTTGGACATGTGTGATGCCTGTGTGATGCCACTAACACACTAGAAGTCCTATGGGTGCTTCTGGGAAGAAAATATGGGAGCTCTGTGTGATGCCACTAACACACTAGAAGTCCTATGGGTGCTTCTGGGAAGAAAAGTATAGGAGCTCTGTGTGATGCCACTAACCACACTAGAAGTCCTATGGGTGCTTCTGGTAAGAAAATATGGGAGCTCTGTGTGATGCCACTAACCCACTAGAAGTCCTATGGGTGCTTCTGGGAAGAAAATATAGGAGCTCTGTGTGATGCCACTAACACACTAGAAGTCCTATGGGTGCTTCTGGGAAGAAAATATGGGAGCTCTGTGTGATGCCACTAACACACTAGAAGTCCTATGGGTGCTTCTGGGAAGAAAATATGGGAGCTCTGTGTGATGCCACTAACACACTAGAAGTCCTATGGGTGCTGCTGAGAAGAAAATATAGGATCTCTGTGTGATGCCACTAACACACTAGAAGTCCTATGGGTGCTTCTGGGAAGAAAATATGGGAGCTCTGTGTGATGCCACTAACACACTAGAAGTCCTATGGGTGCTTCTGGGAAGAAAATATAGGAGCTCTGTTTGCTGCCACTAACACACTAGAAGTCCTATGGGTGCCTTTGGGGTGCAATGCTGTGCTAACAGCACTGCGGTTGGTACTACTGCAATACTGTACTAACAGTAAGCACGCACCAGACTAATCCCCAGCAGCAGCTAAAAACACAATCAGCAGCAATGAACGATCAATGACTTAGGTAGCAATGGTTTAGCAAAGAACTAGCCAATGGTTTAGCAAAGAAGAGCAAATCTTTCTGGAGCAATGAATCAAGCAAAGACAGAATCAGCAGACTGATCAGCAGACTGATCTCTCCTAAAGCCGGAACTCATGTGACCGGGGCCGACGGCGTGGCGGCCTTTTAAATGGTGGGGCATGTACTAAAGCCCCTGAGCTTTAATTGGCTACAGGCGTCCTGCCTGTAGCCAATTATTGCTCTCCGAGTTTCCGGCGCTGTGATTGGCCAAGCATGCGGGGTCACAGTGCATGCTTGGCCAATCATCAGCCAGCAATGCGCCGGCTGCGCCGGCCGCAATGCATTGCGGGGCCGCTCGCATCACACGAATGTGATGCGAACGGCCCAAATAGTTCTGGGCTCGAACGTGGGTTCGCATCGAGCACCGGGCCCATCCCTAAGTACCTCCATAAATCTGGCAGACCCAGTCCACCTTGAGTACGTCTTCTAAAGAGCACACGTTTAGGGCAGCGATATCCCTTATTACCCCAAATGAATCGTATTATCTGGGATTTCAATTTTTGCAGAGTTGATCTCAGGATCGGGATGGGTAGGGATCGGAATAAGTATAAAATCCTAGGAAAGAGGGTAATTTTCACTGCAATTATCCTGCCTAACCAGGACAGATTCCCTTGTCCCCAACAAGATAGATCCTCCTTCAGTTTTTTTATACATAGGAGGGTAATTGGCATTATAGAATTGGTCAACACTAGCTGTCAGTTTGATACCTAAATAAGGGATCAAGCCACTGATTTGGCCATGTTGACTCTCAACCTTGAGACCTTGCTAAAATCCTGAAGGAGTTTAAAAATATTGAGAGTGGAAATAAGGGGGGAAGTAACGAAGAGCAGCAGATCATCTGCAAATAAAGTGCATTTATGAACACAAATATAATGGCAAAAATAATGGGAGAAACGGGACATCCTTGTCTAGTGCCTCTGTGTATTGAGAAGGGCTTTAGGTAGTGGCCCTGGAGTTTGACTTGGGCACTCGTGTCGGAGTATAATTTCCTTAATAACTGTATGAAATGAGGGCCAAACCCCCATCTTTGTAACACTTCATAAAGTGGCCACTTTATGGTGTCAAACGCTTTTTGTAAATCCACAGAGTCTATTGGTCATGATTTTGGTTAATGGTTTGAGATAATTATTGATCAATGAGATGGGTCTATAATTGCCCACTTCAGAGCTATCTTTGCCCGGTTTGGGGATGACAGACACGTAAGCAAGATTAACAGCACTGTCCAGGGAAGAACTACCCTGGAGAGCATTGAAGAAACAAGTCAACTTGGGCACTAGTGTGGTTGCAAAGGTTTTGTAGTAACAGGTGGCAAATCCATCTGGGCCAGAGGATGAGCCCCTCTTGAGATTTTTAATTACCCCTAGTACTTTTTCAGTGATTGGTTTATCTAGCATCTTGCTATGGTCCTGTTTCAATATAGGGAGAGGGATTGCATCTTGAAAGGCAGTGAGGTTTTGGGGTCTGGGTGTCTCCCTTGACTTGTATAAGTCTGCATAGAAGTCGTGAAATGCTGTCCTAATCCATTTCGGATTTTGCGTGAGCGTACCTGTGGAGTCGCGTACCTTGGGAAAGGAGAATGTTCAAGGTTTGGGTGTCAATTTTGGAGCCAGTCCGGGCACCACCTTATCCTTTTGAATATTAAATGAGTATTAGCTTGGGTAGTTAGCACTAAGTTTAGGGTGACTCTACTTGATTCCAACAGGGCTCGCAATTAAGTCATGGGGTTGCGTCTGTGTGTTTTGGAATGTTTCTGAAAATCCTGTTCTAATTTGTCTAAGTCAGCTCGTCGTTCCCTTTTGAGTGGTGGAAATTTGAATTATCTTGCCCCGTAGCACCGCTTTGTTAGCATTTCAGGGGAGACCTCACCATTGTCATTGACCCTAAAGTATTCTTTAATTTCATTATCCAGTAGGGTGCATTGGCACGGATAACTAAGCAGCGATTCATTCAATCGCCAGTGACATGTGCCATCTGATTCAGATGGTCTCGTAAGGTAAAGCAGTACTATCGAGTGATCAGACAGTGGTGAGTCCCTAATGAGTGCCCTAGTGGCCTGGGGGATAGAAGAGGCCGCTACAAAAAAATATGGTTGATCCTCGCCAACGTTAGGTGAGGTGTTGAGTAATGGGTATAGTCCTTCATTGTTAGGTTACGTTCTCTCCAAATATCCACTAAGCCATGGGTGTGGAGGGTCTTGGCTATCGTTAGGCTTTGTTTAGGGGGCCTGAGCATTCTGGAATGAACTTTTCCAGATTTGTCTAGCATTTGGTCTAAAGCTACGTTCGAATCCCCCCCCCCCCCATGACTATTGTACCCTCGAAGTGAGGGGATAGGGCTTCTAGCATAGTGGTAAAAAAAAAACCTAGCCTGATTTCGATTTGGTGCATAATATTAGATGACTGTATATAGGGCCCCATTCACTGAGCAGGATAGAAGGATATATCTGCCCTCGGGATCCCGGATAACCTCCTTGGGAGAGAAGGTGACATTTTTTGACAGGCAGATGTCCACCCCTTTAGTTTTGTCTTCTGTGTTCGCCAGAAAAAATTCAGGGAATCTAGTGTGGACAAACTAGGGATTATATGATCGGGGAAGTGAGTTTCCTGAAGGAGAAGCACTTCCATCTGAGTTGATGCGCTTTGGAAATATTTTTGATGCTTCAGTGGAGAGTTTAGACCCTGTACATTATGGGAAGCTACTCTAATAGATGAAAAATTCACCTCATATGGTGCCATGGATCAGAGGGGGAAGAAAATGCGTCACTGAGCAGAGACCCCCCTTACACTAGATAATTCCAGTCGGGAGCCACTGTTGCTCTGCGTTTCTGGCCAAGCACATGACCTCTTCCTTAACACCATAGAAGTGTGGTTTGACCACCACATCTCTGGGCAGTCCATCCGAGCGAGGGGGATGAAGAGCTCTGTGAGCCCTGTCTAGTTCTAAACGATGGTCCTGGATGTTTGCGATAATTTCTTTAATAAAGGATTTGACTGCCAGGTGGTTGTCCTTAACAGATTCTGGGAGCCCTCTAATGCAGAAATTATAACGCCTGGAGCAGTTCATCGGGGTCGTCAATTTTAGAGATAGCAGTGTCAAGCTGATCTTGTAAATCCTGGATGCAGCCTGTATTCTGATTGGCTCTGGAGATCGCTTGTTCTACTTTGTTCTGTGGCCTCGATTCTAGAGCCTAAATTTTGCAGGTCAGCTTGTATGGTAGAAATTATTTGGGATGCCATTTGTGCCATGCCCCTGGATAGCATCTTAGAGAAGGTGTGCATCAATGTATTAAAATCACCAGAGGTCCTGTAGGGCAGGGGTCATCAACCCCCGGGCCGCGGCCCACTACCGGGCTGTATCGTCTTTGCAGCCGGGCCGCGGCGGGATGTAAGGCACCGGTGGATTAGAGAGGAAAGGGGGGGGCGAATAAGAGAAGCAGGCTGCGAGCGGAGATGACATCTCTCTCCGCCCGCCTAGCATCACCGCTCTTCCGCCCTCACAGCCTACAGAATGTTGGAGGTGCGGCAGGGAGCAGAGAGATGACATCTCTCACTGCCCGCTCCACATCACCGCTCTTCCGCCCTCACTCAAGAAATACCACTGAACCAGTGTCACCAATGCAGTGACAATCCTCATCTGGTGGCACTGGCAGGTGATGGGGCATTCCTTATCTGGTGGCACTGGCAGGTGATGGGGCATTCCTTATCTGGTGGCACAGGCAGGTGATGTGGCAACTGGCATTCCTCAACTGGTGGTAGGCAGCGTGGCAAGTGGCATTCCTCATCTGGTGGCACAGGCAGGTGACGTGGCAAGTGGCATTCCTCATCTGGTGGCACAGGCAGGTGACGCGGCAAGTGGCATTCCTCATCTGGTGGCACAGGCAGGTGACGCGGCAAGTGGCATTCCTCATCTGGTGGCAGGCAGCATGGCAAGTGACATTCCCCATCTGGTCGCAGGCGATGTGGAAAGTGACACACTCAGGGCTCCCACTGATTCTGCATTATGGTGAGTTGAACTATTTCATCTATATTACAATGTAATATAAGAAAATAATGCGCTTCAATCATTCTGACACCATACCAACCATGGTGCCGTGATGATTGAAGTACCAACAGCAGAACACCAGCTATCGCCCCGATAAATTGCCCACAAAATTTGCTTACCCCCCCTGCGTGTGCGTACATCCCCCCCCCCTCGCCGGGCCTTGGCACAAATTTCTTTCACCCAGCCGGTCCCTGGTGCCAAAAAGGTTGGGGACCACTGCTGTAGGGGACAGGGGGCTGAGCATGGCCGACATAGCCAGGCATGGTCCCTCACTGGGGTGGCAATGAATTAATCTAGGCTTCTTTCTATTAGAGATTCTGTGGATAAAATGTTAGGGAAGAGGTTATTCATGGAATCCGTGGCTGCATCCTTTGCATTCCCCCCCCCTCATCCCCTGTGTGCTGTGCTCCGGGCGAAACCAGGTTGACAGGAGGGGTCCCTCCTCACAGTTCCTGAGGACATGGGGATGTTCCTGGGCTGTTCCGGTGTTGGGTGAACCCTGAAAGGGGTGCGGGAGCTCTGACTGTTAGTCGGTATGTGGTATGTATTTGAGACCAAAGCGGGATGGAGCTCTGAGTCTAGGCGTCCATCTCGGAGGCTCCGCGCACACCCTCAGTTCATATAGCTTTTATATATTTAAAGCACCATCTAGTGACTGAAGAGGACAAACATAACCTATGTACAAAGTCAGGTTATATACTGTTGCTTCCTGCCAAACAGAATTTAAAAACGTGTTGTTTTTTTCTTTTTGCTCTTACATAAGTTTCCCATAGGGCAGGGTCCAGCACCAATACAATTCCAGTGCCTATTAGTATAGATCAGCTTTTTTCAAACAGGGTGCCTTAAGGTTTGTACAGGGGTGCCTTGGCAAAATGCCTAAAAATTTCCCAAAAATTGTATAACAGCCAGCAGGTGGATCAAGCTTGTGTTTTAGTTACACAAAGCCACAGGTTTTCATTATTCCCCATTATGACATTCTAGCCACCACCAGCCTAACAACCAATGACATCAGTTGATAAGGATGATGTCGGTCGCCAGGCACAGCATCATTGTTTGACCTTTCTCCTCAGTAACTGAGGTCACATTAGCTGACTGATGTAGAGAAATTGAGGGAGAAGAGAAACATTGGAATACTAGTCAGTAGGGTTGAGCGAGCCCTAACTGTAAAGTTCAGGTTCGTACCAGACTTTTGGGTTTTGGTACCCAGACCCGAACAATTTACTGTATGTTCGAGTTCGGTGTTCGGCGCTTTTTAAAAAGCTGCAGGGCAGCCAATCAACATTCGTTTAACTCGTGTGCCCTTAGAAGCCATCACAGCCATGCCTACTAATGGCATGACTGTGATTGGCCAGTGCAGCATGTGACCCAGCCTCTATATAAGCTAGAGGCACATAGCACAGCATGTCACTCTACTTTAGATAGTGTAGGGAAAGGTTGCTGCTGCTGCTCTGAGGGAGAGAATTAGATAGGAGTCCTGATTCAGAAATCAAATTACTCAGCGATCTACCTTGATTTTCTTGTGTGGGTGCAGTGCCAGAGAAAATATAACTTTTATCTGTCTGTTAGTTAGGTTGGCGTCGGCGGGCATTTTATGCAAGCTCAGTGCACCAGCACTGCATATGTTACTGTGAGATACACCCTTTACCTTTTTGGTCTATTGTGCTATTCTAAAAACACCCATTTAGGGCAATAAAAATATTTTACAGTGTTTCCTGCATATCTGTACGTGTGAGATACACACTTTAGATACTGTTCTTCTATTGTGCTATTCAAAAAACACCCATTTAGGGCAAGATCCTAAATTTAAGAAATATGAGAACATCAAAGAAGGGACGTGGCCCCGTTTGTGGTGCTGCTGGTGGAGCTCCTGTTGCAGGGAGAGGACGTGGTCGATCTGTGCCAGCTACATGCACAAGTGAAACACCTTCCACAGGTGCGAGTAGGCGACAGAGCCTGCAGCGGTATTTGGTCGGGCCTAATGCGGCTCTACAAATGTTGAGGCCAGGACAAGTACAGGCGATAGTAGTAGATTGGGTTGCCGACAGTGCCTCTAGTTCCTTCACATTGTCTCCCACCCAGTCTCCTGCTGAAAGATCAGAGTTGGCACCTGCAGCCGATGTCCATCAGTCTTTCACACCCTTGCAAATCAGCCAAGCAGTCTGAGCCCCAAATCATGCAGCAGTCTCTTCTGCTTTTTGATGACTCTGTTAGCAGGGTTTCCCAGGGCCATCCACCTAGCCCTGCCCCAGAAGTGGAAGAGATTGTGTGCACCGATGCCCAACCACTTATGTTTCAAGATGAGTACATGGGAGGACCATCACAGCACATCTCGGATGATGACGAAACACAGGTGCCAACTGCTGCTGCTTTCGCAATTGTGCAGACCGACAAGGAGGGCAGGGGTGAAAACTGGGTGGAAGATGATGTGGAGGACGATGAGGTCCTCGACCCCACATGGAATCAACGTCATGCAGGTGACCAGTGTAGTTAGGAAGTGGTGGTCGCACAGAGCCACCAGCACAGCAGAAGAGGGAGCAGGGTGCAAAAGCGGAGCGTCCATCCCATAGACAGTACGCCTGCTACTGCCCAACGCAGCAAGGGACCGAGCACACCAAAGCCAGGTCCAAGGAGTTCCCTAGCGTGGCAGTTCTTCAGACAATGTGCTGATGACAAGACAAGAGTGGTTTGCACACTGTGCAATCAGAGCCTGATGCGAGGCATAAACGTTCTCAACCTGAGCACAACCTGCATGACCAGGCATCTAAGTGCAAAGCACGAGCTGCAGTGGAGTAGACACCTCAAAAACCAAGAAAGGTCTCTGGCTCCTCTTGCTTCCTCTTCTGCTGCAGTCTCGACCTCTTCATCCACCTCTGTAGTGACAGTGGCACCTGCCAACCCGCTAACAGAGGATCTGCCAGCAACACTACCACCTGGGTCACCAACCATCTCCACAATGTCCCATGGAAGCGTTCAGCTCTCTATCTCCCAAACACTGGAGCGGAAGAGGAATTCCCCCCCTAGCCACCCGCGATCCCTGGCCCTGAATGCCAGCATTTCAAAATTCCGGGCCTTTGAAATGCTGTCATTCCATCTGGTGGAGACGCAGAGTTTTAAAAGCCTGATGGCATTGGCTGTCCCACAGTACGTCGTGCCCAGCCGCCACTACATTTCCAGGTGAGCCATCCCTTCCCTGCAAGTAGGGGACAAAATCAGGTGTGCACTGCACAATGCCATCTGTGGCAAAGTCCACCTAACTATGGATGCGTGGACCAGTAAGCACGGTCAGGGATGTTATATCTCGCTAACAGCGCACTGGGTAAATGCAGTGGGGGCTGGGCCTGAGGCGGATAGCAGTTTGGCGCATGTCCTTCCACCACTGAGGATTGCAGGGCGCTTTAGTTTGCCTCCTGTTGCTAACTCCTCCTACTCAGCTTCCTCATCCTCTACTGCCTCCTCATCCGGTCAGCGTAACACCTTCACCACCAACTTCAGCACAGCCAGGGGTAAACGACAGCAGGCAGTTTTAAAACATTCCTGTTTGGGGGAAAAACCCCACACCACACAGGAGTTGTGGAGGGACATGGAACAACAGACCGATGAGTGGTTGGTGGCAGTGAGCCTCAAGCCCGGCCTGGTGGTGTGCGATAATGTGCGAAATCTCGTAGCAGCTCTGGGCCTAGCCAGTTTGAACTTGGTGGTCCAGAGGTTCCTTAAAAATAACCCCCATATGCCAGAGCTGCTGCAGAAAGTGCGGGCCGTCTGTGCGTTCTCACCCTGCTGCTGCTCGCCTGTCAGTGCTGCAGCATAACTTCGGCCTTCCCACTCACCGCCTCATATGTGACATGCCCACAAGGTGGAACTCCACCTTGCACATGCTGGCCAGACTGTGCGAGCAGCAGCAGGCGATAGTGGAGTTTCAGCTGCAGCACACGCTCACACTCGCTCTGTGGAACAGCACCACTTCACCACCAATAACTGGGCCTCCATGCGAAACCTGTGTGCGTTGTTGCGCTGTTTCGAGTACTCCACCAACATGGCCAGTGCCAATGACGCCATTCTCAGCGTTACTATCCCAGTTCTATGCCTCCTTGAAAAAACGCTTTGGGCGATGATGGAAGAGGATGTGGCACAGGAGGAGGAGGAAGAGGGATCATTTCCAAGGCTTTCAGGGTAGTCATTCACAAGTGGCTACGAGGGTGGGTTCCTGCACCAACAAACTAAAGGTACACAATTGTCCAGCAAGGGCACAGTTCTGGAGGATGACGAGGTGGAGGAGGAGGAACCATGTTCACAGCAGGGTGACACCCAGACCAGCTCATGGCCATCACTGGTGCGTGGCTGGGGGGATACAGAGGACACAGACGATGCATCTCCCACAGAGCACAGCTTTTCTGGCCTCTGGGCAGCCTGGCACACATGAGCGATTACATGCTGCAGTGTCTCCAACGACCGCCGAGTTGCCCACATTATAACTGGTGCTGATTACTGGGTGGCCACGCTGCTGGATCCCTGTTACAAGGACAATGTACCGTCCTTAATTCCCTCACTGGAGTGTGATCGTAAGAGTACAAGCGCACGCTGGTAGACGCGCTGCTGGTGGCATTCCCACCTGACAGAAGGGGCACAGTGGAAGCACAAGGCGAAGGCAGAGGAGGAGTAAGAGGTCGCCAACGCAGCCGGGGCACTGCCAGCACCTCAGAAGGCAGGGTTAGCATGGCCAAAATGTGGAAAAGCTTTGTCAGCACGCCACAACAACCAGCACCACCAGCTGAGATGGAACGTCTTAGCAGGAGGCCGCATTTCAACAACATGGTGGAGCAGTATGTGTGCACACGCCTATACATACCGAATGACGGGTCTTCCGCCCTCAACTTCTGGGTCTCCAAATTGGGCCCGTGGCCTGAGCTTGCCCTTTACGCCTTGGAGGTGCTGGCCCGCAGTGTGTGCAGGTTCAAGCCCCACCATCCAAGTGGACATTCGGTAGGACATAATAACAGGGCCCCTTGCCGCGATTCGGGCACGGTCTCGCTTCGCTCGGCTATTTTTTATTCTAACTCTATGTCCACTTGGATGGTGGTACTTGAACCTGGACTCACGGCGCAGGCGCCGTTCGTCTTCGGAGATTTTAGGAATCCTGTTGTCCTCCTTACACTACAGGGGACAGAATTTGGCTCATCACCGGCCTTACCCAGCCATTTTTGTATTTTTGATCTTTCTCACTCTTTTGGGGTGTACCCTAATTTAAAAAAAAATTAAATTTAAAAACCAGTGTTGGCTACCTCGTCCTCCTCCACCGCCGCTTCCACCTACACCGCCACATCCACCTCAACCTCCTACTCCATATGGACCTCGTCCTCCTAGGTCAAGATAATTATTCTTTATTTTTTTTATTTCAAAGCATTTTATTTTGTATCACAAGAATAATACAATTTTCTTCTGTTTTTGCTGTGAGGTTGATTCCCAGGTATTTAATGTAAGAGGTACTCCATTGGAAATTAAAGTTCTTTTGTAAGAGGTTTACAGTGTCTGGTGGAAGGGAAATGTTGAGGGCTTGTGACTTTGAATAATTTACTCGTAGGCCTGAGATCTTGGAAAATTCATCTAAGGAGTGGCAAAGATTGGGGAGAGAGGTTATAGAGGAGGTAAGGAATAGAAGGATGTCGTCTGCAAACAGGCTACATTTGTGAACCTGAGAGCCACATTGAACTCCTTGTATGTTGGGGTCCCGGCGAATGGAGATGGCGAGTGTCTCAATTGCTATTGCAAAGATTAGCGGAGATAAAGGACAGCCTTGTCTGGTGCCTTTGGCTATATGTATTGGTTTGGAATAGTGGCCTTGAAGCCTAATATAGGCTTTAGGATTTGAATAAAGAGCTTGGATCAGGCCCATAAACTTGTCGCCAAAGCCCCAACGTTCAAGGATTGTAAAGATGTATGGCCAGGAGACCAAATCGAAGGTCCAGTGATAAAAGCATGCCTGATTGTTTTGGACCTCCTGGCCAGTTTGTCTGGAGGATGGAGACTATGTCTATGGCTCTTCTGATCTGATCAGGGCCCTGTCTGCCTGGGATGAACCCCACTTGAACCTTATGAACATATCGGTTAATGAAGGAAGCTCGATGATTTGCAAGGAGTTTGGTAAGGATTTTTAAGTCGCTATTGATGATGAGGGAGATGGGTCTATAATTATTCACTGCTTCCGGGTTTTTTTTCAAATATTTTATTTAAACCACAAAAGGTGGGTCCAGGTTTTCACGACAGTCATATATATATATATATATATATATATATATATATATATATATATATATATATATATATATATATATATATATATATATATATATATATATATATATATATATCGTAACAAAATGCGTTAGATAAGTGGTATAATGTTCCATATAGTAATCATAACATCTCATATCTAACACCTTCTATGTTCCTCTCAAAGAAAGGAAAACGAGAAAACAAAAAAATAAAGAATAATATAACGTCCATATTATAACAATCTATGAGAGGAAAAATGACCCTCAGTCACTATACCTGGTATCCCTCAATTTCCCATTTTCTAAATAACAAAACACACACCAAAAAAAAAAAAAAAGGGGGGGAAAGGGAAAAGCCCCAATAAGTACTGGATACCTAGTTGTAAACTGTCTTTTTATAATGCCTATGCCCAATGATCATGAATTAAGCAGCGTCAAACCTTCTTCAGAGAGGATAAACGCATTCCACCCTCCCATACCTCAGAATACTCATCTTGTTTGTTTTGTGCTGAAAGTGTGAGGTCTTCCATCTTCCGGGTTTTTATCCGGTTTCGGTATTACTGCAATGTAGGCTGTGTTTAGGTGAGGATCAAGTGGGGCTCCCTGTGTCTTTGCGTTAAAAAATGTTGTCAAATGTGGAGTCAGGGTGGTGGTAAATGTCTTGTAATAGGGGTTAGTGAGACCATCGGGGGCCTGGAGCAGAACCTGATTTGAGGTTCTTAATGACTTCCTGTACCTCTTCTTCTGAGAAGGGGGCATCCAGCATATTATTTTTAATTTTTATGTTATTTTAAGTTATTTCCCTATCCACATGTGTTTTCAGAGCACTTGCCATGCTCTTAACAACATGTTGCTGTCATTTGCAGCCCTCTAGCCCTTTCCATTACTTATTTAGGGCCATTTTAGTCCTCAAATGTTCGGGTCCCCATTGACTTCAATGAGGTTCGGGTTCGGGGTCAAGTTCGGTCCCGAAATCGAACTTTTTTGCGAAGTTCGGCTGAACCCGTCGAACCCGAACATCCAGGTGTCCACTCAACTCTACTAGGTCAGTACCAATGTGCAAAAGTGTATTTGCTTTGAAAGAATAAACCGCCTCTATTGTTGGGTATCCTACATGTGTGGATGTTGCTGCATTATGTAAAACTATTAGAATAGTTTTTAAATTTTAAAACGGTGGCGGCTGGTGCTCAACATTTTTGGGGGAGCGCAAACAAACTGAAAAAGTCTGAAAAAAAAAAAAATCAGTTGGAGCCTCACTGTGCCATCAAACGCAGCCACTGTGCCCATCCATTGTGCCATCAATTACTGCCACTGTGCCCCATCAAATGCTCCCACTGTGCCTCATCAAATGCTGTCTTGGTGAGGCAGCGGATGACGTTGGCAAGCGGTGTCCTTCATGCTCCTCAATGTCTTATCTTCCTGTCCTCTGCTATGATTGGAAGCCTGGTAGGAGTCCAATCACAGAGCGTGTTGTTTCAGCCAATCAGGTGACGGTTAACAAACTGAGCACCTGATTGGTGGAGAGGTGGTTCAGGGTTAGGAAAGTGAATATTCATTTGCTTTCCTAACACAGCTGTGTGAACTGCAAGCGCCAAGCATGGCGCTCACTGTTTACCTTTTTGGACACCTATTAGAGCCTATGGCTCTGATTAGGTGCTTCAAAAATACACTGCTGCTGTAGTTCAGGCGCCCGGCGCCCAAAAATGGGCCGGGCACCTGAATAGGGGGTGGCAGTGGCAGCCATAGATAGATTCAGGCATTGCATAAATCTATCCGGGATGGAGGGGTGGCAGGAGAAAGGTGGCGGTGCCAGTGCCCCCTTATGGACACACCGCCACTGTTTTAGAATGGAGTGCCTCGAATGTCCATAATTTTAAAGGGTACCTTGAGTTGTCCATATATTTACAGGGCACCTTTACGTGTTAAAAAATGTTAAGAAACAGATATTCTCTGAAAGATATTATCTCAAAGGTTGAGATAATGGCTATTATTGTTCTTTAACCACTTCAATACAGGGCATTTATACACCCTTCCTTCCCAGACCAATTTTTAGCTTTCAGCGCTCTCACACTTTGAATGCCAATTACTCAGTCATGCAACACTGTACCTAAACAAAATTTGTATCATTTTTTTCATACAAATAGAGCTTTCCTTTGGTGGTATTTAATCACCACTGGGTTTTTTATTTTTTGCGACATAAGTGAAAAAAGAGCGAAAAATTTTGAAAAAACAACACTTTTTTTTTTTTTTTAGTTTCTATGATAAAATTTTGCAATTAAGTCATTTTTGTTCGTAAATCTGGGCCAACATTTATACTGCTACATCTCTTTGGTAAAAATAACCCAAATTAGTGGATATTATTTAGTCTCCTTGAAAGTTAGAGTCTACAAGCTATGGTGCAAATCATTGAAAATTGATCACATCTGATCACACCTGATGCACTGACAGCCTATGGGCTCTTTCACACGGGGCGGATCAGTGCAGATCCGCCCCGTGGATAGCCGCTTGCTCAGCGGGGATCGCCGGAGCGATCTCTGCTGAGCAGAAGATGACAGGTCCGTCTCTGCACTCCGTGCAGGGACAGACCTGTCAGAGCGCCGCTCTCCCCTATGGGAGATCGGGTGACGATGGACCGTAGAGTCCGTCGTCACCCGATCCGCTCTGCAGATGGATGAAAAAATGGGGTTTTCCTCCGTCTGCAGAAACGGAGCAGAGCGGGCACGGACAAGAGTGGGTGTCAGCGGATGCTCATCCGCTGACACCCGCTATACCATAGGGATACCTGTATGTCCGTTTTTCATCCGAAAACGGAAGGATGAAAAACGGACATATGGTCCGTCCGTGTGAAAGAGCCCTATCTCATTTCTTGAGGCTCTGAAATGTCAGGAAAGTTCAAATACCCCCCAAATTACCCCTTTTTGAAAAGTAGACAGTCCAAGGTATTTAGTAAGGGGCATGGTGAGTTTTTTGAAGTTGTAATTTTTTCCCACAATTCTTAGGAAAAATATTTTTTTTTACAAAATTGTCATAATAACAAGTTATTTCTCACACACAGCATATCCATACTTCAATTATACCCCGAAATACATTCTGCAGCTCCTCCTGAGTATGGCGATACCACATGTGTGGGACTTTTACACAGCCTGGCCACACAGAGAGGTCCAACATGCAGGGAGCGCCATCAAGGGTTCTAGGAGTATAAATGACACCGCTAATTTCCTAACGACCTATTACATTTGTGATGGCCCTGGAGCACCAGGACAATGGAATTATCCACAAAATGACCCCATTTTGGAAAGCAAACACCCCAACGTCTATTCTATGAGGCATAATGAGTCTCTTGAACAGTTCATTTTTTTCACAAGTCTTCGGAAAACGTGGAAAGAAAATGAAATTTTTTTTTATTTTACACAAAGTGGTCAGTTTATAAGATATTTCTAACTCAAAGCATGTACATAGCAAAAATGACACCCCAAAATACATTCTGCTACTCCTCCCGAGTATGGCGATACCACATGTGTGTGACTTTTACACAGCCTGGCCACATACCAAGGCCCAACATGCAGGGAAGGCATTTGTGAAGGCCCTGGAGCACCAGGACAATGTAATTACCCACAAAATGACCCAATTTGGAAAACAAACACCCCAAAGTATATTCTATGAAGCATTATGAGTCTTTTGAACAGTTATTTTTTTTACACTAGTCTTCCGAAAATGTGGAAAGAAAATGAAAATCGTTTTTTTTTTACACAAAGTTGTCCATTTATAAGATATTTCTAACACATAGCATGTATATAGGAAAAATTACACCCCAAAACACATTTTGCTACTCCTCCTGAGTATGGCGATCAGGGATTGGCCGGGAGGAGAATCAGTGTGAAAATAACGCATATTCATTCGCTATTGTCACACAACTGGATGGGCTCAATCCGCAGTGCTCTGTGAGCCGAGCCCACCCTTTTTTGAAGCCCATTGGAGCCTCTGGCTCTAATGACGTGCTTCAAAAAAACACCCCCCCCCACCCATTGGAATTCATGCATCCAGGCATCCTTTATGGGGGCCGGACGTCCATGCACCCCTAATGGACTGGCTGCCTTTGATTCTAAATATCCGCATTGAAAAAGGGGGCGGTGTCCATGCACCCCTAATAGACTGGCTGCCTTTGATTCTAAATATCCTACCATTCATCTTCATAGGGAATGTGTGGGAGTGTATTCAAAAGAATATGTAAATTAGCCAACAATACAAAGTCACCTCCCATTTGGGAGAATTAAACACTCCCAAAATGTATGAAACTGCAGGATTTTTGTGGTTAGAAGGCAGCAGGCTTTGCTGTTATACTCGGGAATTGATTAAAATTGTTTCTCCAATTACAGGAGGCATTTAATCAATTTTATCAATATTTACAATTGGGCCAACCAGCACAGGCTCAGTGTGGGGCATCTGGACCAATGGTTGCTGAAATTGGGATAATGGATACAGTGATTCATTCAAACAATAGCAAAGGCCTGATATCTTCTCTATATATGCCCATTTATTAATTACATTTGGCCTCCTCAGATCTAAGGACAAATGGGAATCGGTTTTGGATGACTTTTCTGGGGAAATATGCAAGAAAGTGATTCATAATCTTTCATCTGTTTCTCTTTTATTATTCTTCGTTCTTTGGATGGAAGAATACTGAAAAATGTATTAAATGTGATACAGAACCAGGTGATTTAATCTACTGTGGAGATGTCCAAAACCAGTGAGATGTTGGGACCATGTGATTTCTAAAATGAATGAGGTATATAATGCATCTATCAATAATTCCCAGCTTAACTGTATTTTCAGTTATGTTGGCACAACAGGATTACATAGTTCCCAACTGTCCCTGATTTGGAGCAATGTCCCTCTGTCCCTCTTTGCCCCTAATATTGGTATGATCCATATAGTTGCATCTAAAATGCCCTTTTTATCTTTCAAAATAGTTTCCCAGTGCTAAACCTTTCATCCAATTTCTAAATTGCTGCATTTGTAAATTTTAAAAGCCAATATCAAAAAATAGTAGTGGTAAAAAAAGTCCTTGTGGATTTAATTAACCTTTTTTTGGTTAATTCTCCTTTAAGGGTGTGTTAGGGGACATGTCCTATGCCTACATATGTTTGCAAGTAGGTGTTCCTCATTCCCATCTCAAAATGTTGGGAGGTATGGGGTTAGATTATTTTAAACCGGCCATACATGGATCATATTTTGGCCTGTTTAGAAAGGAACCAGCCAAATTTCAATCCATTTATGGGCTAGCTGGTAGTATACAAGTCGATCTATCGATCAACTTGTGTACAACCAGCCTGTCTGTTTTTTTCCCCGATTGCAACACAACAGACTCCCCGCCCGCAGACTACAATAGCTCAGCAGGAAGAATTTCCCCATCCACATCGAATGAATCAGCTCATGTATGGCCTGCCTTATGCCGCGTACACACGTGCAGACTTTTCCCGGTGGACCTAGTCCAGCGGACAATCCGCCGGACTTTCCAGCTGGCTTCTCCGGACTTTCCGAGCGTGTGGACTTGCCCACACACGCCCGGACTTCTCCGGCGGACAATCCGCTGGACAAAGTCCGCGGGACTTTTGAAAATGAGCGGACTTGCCCACACACGGAGTCCGTTCATTTAGAACGTAACTTCAGGTACGTAGCTAGCGTAGGCAGTAAATGCGGCGCGCTAGCTCCGTCACCTGGCATGGATTTAAAGGCAATCCCCACACCGAAAAACGGCGTGGGGGTCCCCCCCAAATCCATCTCAGACCCTTATCTGAGCACGCAGCCCGGCAGGCCAGGAAAGGGGTGGGGACGAGCGAGCGCCCCCCCCCCCCCCCCCCCCCTCCTGAGCCGTACCAGGCCGCGTGCCCTCAACATGGGGGGTGCCCTGGGGAAAGGGGGGCCGTGCGGCCCCCCCACCCCAAAGCACCTTGTCCCCATGTTGATGAGGACAAGGGCCTCTTCCCGACAACCCTGGCCATTGGTTGTCGGGGTCTGCGGGCGGGGGGCTTATCGGAATCTGGGAGCCCCCTTTTATAAGGGGGCCCCCAGATCCCGGCCCCCCACCCTATGTGAATGAGTATGGGGTACGATGTACCCATTCACCTAAGGTGTAAAATGTAAAGTAAAAAAAACACACTTTTGAAAAAATATTTTATTGCACTGCTCCGGGGGTCTTCTTCCGTCTTGGGGGTCTTCTCGCCGGACTCCTCCGCCATTTACCTAGCTCTTTTACCGAGCGGAGAAGTCTGGCTACCTTCTTCGTCGTCGCTGCCATCTGGGGGTCTCGATCCGCCTTCGTGGGTCTTCTGGGGTCTCTTCTGTTCTTGCCGCTGCCGTCGCTTTCTGCGCCGCCTTCTTCTCCTTCTTCCGATGTCGACACGTCGCTCTCTCTGGCCAGAATGCCAGAGCCGCGCTGTGCTGGGACTTGTATAGGGACAAGGGGACAGGGTCACATGCTCATGTCACAGTCCCGGAGGATGCTGGGACTGTGACATCACAGGGGGTGGGGTCACCATGTGTCATGTCAAAACTTACGTTTTTCGGCATGGGGATTCCCTTTAAATCCATGCCAGGTGACGGGGCTAGCGCGCCGGCATTTACTGCCTACGCTAGCTACGTACCTGAAGTTACATTCTAAATGAACGGACTGCTCCGTGTGTGGGCAAGTCCGTTCATTTTCAAAAGTCCCGTGTGTGGGCAAGTCCGTTCATTTTCAAAAGTCCCGCGAAGACTTTGTCCAGCGGATTGTCCCCCGGAGAAGTCCGGGCGTGTGTGGGCAAGTCCACGCGCTCGGAAAGTCCGGCGAAGCCAGCTGGAAAGTCCGGCGGATTGTCTGCTGGACTAGGTCCGCCGGGAAAAGTCCCTTCGTTTGTACGTGGCATCAGACCCCACAAGTCAATCAAAATGAAACATTATAAATCTAACATCGCTTGAATTCAGTTTGATACAGAAATCAGTTTTAGAGCTTGGACTGGCGTTTTGCCCTTTCCAACCTATTAATGTATCAGAAACCATTAAGGCTCTATATTTTTTTGCACGTAGCTTGACCTATAAATTTATTTTTAATTCTGATCGTCAGTGGCGGCTGGTGCTCAAAATTTTGGGGGGGGGGGCGGTGCAAACAAACAGCCTCACTGTGCCATCAAATGCTGCCACTGTGCCCCTCAAGTGCTGCCACTGTGCCCCTCAAGTGCTGCCACTGTGCCCCTCAAGTGCTGCCACTGTGCCCCTCAAGTGCTGCCACTGTGCCCCTCAAGTGCTGCCACTGTGCCCCTTCAAGTGCTGCCACTGTGCCCCTTCAAGTGCTGCCACTGTGCCCCTTCAAGTGCTGCCACTGTGCCCCCTCAAGTGCTGCCACTGTGCCCCCTCAAGTGCTGCCACTGTGCCCCTTCAAGTGCTGCCACTGTGCCCCCTGCCTGCCCTCTGCACTTACCTTGTCTCGGTGTGCAGCTTGGTGACGGCGTCAGGTGGCGAGCGGTGTCTCATCGTCCGATGTCTTCTTCTCCCGCGCTCCTCCTGTCTTCTGCTATGATTGGATGCCTAGCGTCCAATCACAGCGCCTGTGACTTCAGCCAATCAGGTAACAGACCTGGCAACCTGATTGGCTGAGAGGCGGGTCTGTGTTAGGGAAGCGATTTATTCGCTTCTCTAACACAATACTGTGTAATCAGCGAACGCACAGCAGTGCGCCCACTGTTTACACTTAGGGAAGCCTATTAGAGCACACTGCTCTAATAAGGTCCCCTATTAGAGCTTTACAGCTCTAATAGGGCGTTTCCAGAAACGCCCCCCCCTCCGCTGTAATTCAGATGCCCGGCGCCCGATCAGGGGCCGGACACCTGAATAGGGGGCGGCAGCGGTGACAATAGATAGATTCATGCAATGCATGAATCTATCTATTGGTGATAGAGCAGTGCAGGAGAGGGGGGGCGGCGCTCCTGCGCCCTCTATGCACGCACCGCCACTGCTGATCGTAATCAGAAAAGATTGGAAAAAGAACTTGCCAAACAAATTAAACATTTTACTATGCTGAGTTTAGAGCACTCAGGGACCTGATGCTCCTTTTATGAAGAGTCCTCTGGCGATTCTCCAGCTCCGTCTGTGGAGACCATCACTCAGAATATGGTCAGCAGAACCAAAAAGAGCATCCGGTTTAAACCCAAGTTCCGCCATTTTCCAGACCTACTCACCTGCCCCAATGTATGGGCATTTCTTTAGCTTACCATTCGGGATCTTAAATTTCTATCATGGCCCCAGCCTGATTCTAATTTAACTTTAGAACAAGCCAAGGCCTCAAAATCACTACGTTCTTCTCAAGATATTGTAATCAAGCCCTCTGATAAGGGTGGGAACATTATCATATCCCACCCCCAGTATAAGAAGATGTGTTTGGATATTTTGAAGAACAATGATTGGTATCTTCGCATCAGTAGTGATTCTATCTCCCTCTATACTGAGGAACAACTATCCCTCTGCATTGAGGCCTATTCTAAGGGCTTAATAGATTCAAAAACCTTTGACTATCTTAACCCAAAACACACACGTTTGGCTACCTTTTTATGCACTTCCTAAAGTGCACAAGGATCTTTCCATACCAACCTATTATCTCTGGCAATGAATCTCTTACTGAGAAAGCCAGCAGATATGTTGATTCGGTGTTAATGCCGCATGTGAATTGTCTTCCATCCTACATCTCGTGGCAGTGGATATAGAGGCTTTGTACTCTAGCATCCCACACAAGCGGGGCATCCGGGTGATCGGGTCCTTCCTTATGGAGCAGGACAGGACCACTTGGCCACATAATTGCTTTATTTTGGAACTTCTGCATTTCATTTTGACACACAATCACTTTACCTTCATCGGCCAGATGTATTTACAAAAACAAGGATTCGCGATGGGCACTTGTTGTGCCCCATCATATGCGAACTTATACACAAAGAATATGCCTAATTAAAAAACAGACACTAACAGCGCTTGATGTGACTAAAAAATTTATGTAAAATGAATCACCACTATGAAATGTCATATAATGCAGGCGTCGGTAACTATCATATCCTACTAAATGCAACCATGTAAAGCCCCATACACACGGTCGGACTTTTTCATGGATTCTGTCCGATCGGACAAGGTTGTTGAAAAATCAGACCGTGTGTATGCACCATCGGACAGTGTTCGTCGGTTTGACCGACGGACAAAGTCTTATCTCCTGCTGGAAATCTTTGCCGTCAACACGGTCCGATCACACCAAATCCGATCGTGTGTACGGTTGTCCGACCGGACAAAGTGCCACGCATGCTCAGATCACATTACAAGACCAAAGCTATTGGCTACTAGCCTCTACGTAGTCCCGTCGTAGGCAACAAACGTCACCACGTTCAGAATGATCGGATTTTCCGACAACTTTGTCCGACCGTGTGTACGCAAAACCAACATCGGACAAAGTATGACGGACATGGTCCGACGGACCTGGTCCGCGGATTGTCCGACCGTGTGTATGGGGCTTAAGGGTTTCAACAAGTACGGTTTCTGCAAACAAAAGTCCTTCATATCCTTTTAAAACATAAATAAAACAATGTCAGCAGACACACTTAGTCCGGTCCATCAGCACTCTGCTGTATTAAGTATCCAGTAATACGCAGATAAATCTTCTCCCACTGACAGCTCAGTCCTAATGATTCTGCATAAGTGAAGGATGAAGACAACAGGGGGTTTCAAATCCACCAACAATTGTGATGTGTACACTCTAAAATTCCTACATCTTCACCGATTCACTGCGTGCATGACGCGCTACTGGCACTGAATTGGGCCTTTAGCAAAAGGGATGATATTCCGTTCATTCAAAAAAAGTTTCTAAGGATAATCCTTGATTACTGCATTACAAATACCAATTTTTGGTATGCCGGAAACTTCTATAGCCAGAAAACTGGAGTTGCAATGGACGCAAAATTTGCACCAAGCCTGGCAAATTTATTCATGAGTGAATGGGAGGATAAGTGGGAGTACCAAAATGGGAGAAGAGAACTGGTGTTTTACCAACGCTATATTGATGATCTGTTCATAATATGGGAGGGGTCAGAGACCTCTCTTTTGGAGTATTCCAACTGGCTCAACAGTAATACTAATATCAAATTAGAATTTAACTGGAGTCAGGAGCAGAAACACTTTTTGGACGTAATGGTTATGAAAGGTGAAAATTAACCAATTACAAAAGCTTATTTCAAAAGTACCGATAGGAATAGTTGTATCCCTGTGCAAAGTGGGCATCACCCGCAATGGCTGCGCAACATCCCCAAAAGACAGTT
Organism: Lithobates sylvaticus; assembly: GCA_028564925.1. NCBI lineage: Eukaryota > Metazoa > Chordata > Amphibia > Anura > Ranidae > Lithobates > Lithobates sylvaticus. The sequence goes on from CM053026.1 coordinate 382,391,171, forward strand.
TACAAGAATAAGACGTAACTGCACCTTGGATGCTGACTATCAAACACAAGTGCAAGACATAAAACAAAGTTTTCTTGGTTACAAAGCCCAACCCCTGGAGAAATTGATAGGGGAGGTAGGCTCTAATTCACAAGAAATGTTGCAAACAAAGACAACAAGATTCAAGACACAAATGGGGTTTTATTAGTCAGTTTCATGAACAATATAGGGATATTGAATCTATAATCACACATCATTGGAATATTTAAAATATTCCAGTCCTAAGTAGGGTACTACCTGTCAAGCCACCTTTTTTGTATATTGAAAAAATACATCTTTTGGTGATAAGGTGGTAAAAAAGGTGCTTGATCCACCCAAAAGAATGAAAATGCTTTGGGACTGTGCTGGTTTCTATGCTTGCAGAAAATGTAAGGCCTGTAGACAAGTATCTACTCATTTAAGAGGCCTGACAAGCTTTACATCTACTGCAAATGGAAAGGAGTTCCAGATTAAGGAAATAATTTCCTGTGCATCCACACACGTGGTATTTGCTCTTGAATGCCCATGTGGGCTCATGTATATTGGATGCACAAAACGCACGCTAGATAAAAGGGTGTCAGAGCATATATACAATATTACCATCGGATATAAAGAGCATAGTGTATCATTACATTTTAGGGACAAACACAATAAGAACCCAATAGGCCTCAAATTCTATAGATAAACTATACCCCAGATGGAGAGAAGCAAATATGATACAGGAAATATCCATATGCGAATCGCAGTGGATCTCCCTGACTAACACATTTAGTCCCAATTGCCTAAACATAGACCTAGACTTGAACTGCTTTATAAGCAACTATTAGATCTATGTAAACCATCTCAATTATTATTGATGACGCCCATGTTGACGCCAGTGCAATAGTCCACCTCCTTTTTTATTTAAGCACGCAGTCGAGTAGCGTGACCACGCCCTCTTAAGACGGAATTACGAAACGCGTCAGACGTGGCAACACAATGTACCAGCCACACACAGCCAGTGTCATCACGGTGATCAGGTCGTTCGAAACGCTGAGCGGTGCTATGCTGACACTGTTATTTTAGGATGTTCCTGTAAGTGCAACTTTTATCAAAGGGGGTGAGTTTTAAAAATAAAGGGTATAACAATATACAAAGCCTTCGTTCGTATCCTTACATGTTTATACCCACTACTGTGAGCCGGACCTAGACTGGAGGATTGAAGTGTCTGTGTAAGCCAAGCAGTGTTGATCTTACAGGCTTTATTAAGTACTACCTCGGGTAAGTAGCTATCCATAGGGGAGTGCATGTGGTGAATCGGTGAAGGTGTAGGAATTTAAGAGTGTACACATCACAATTGTTGGTGGATTGGAAACCCCCTGTTATCTTCATCCTTCACTTCTGCAGAATCATAGGACTGAGCTGTCAGTGGAAGAAGATTTATCTGCGTATTACTGGATACTTAATACAGCAGTGTGCTGATGGACAGAACTAAGTTTGTCCGCTGACATTGTTTTATTTATGTTTTAAAAGGACATGAAATAGTACTTGTTGGAACCCTTTCATGGTTGCATTTAGTAGGATATGAGGGTTACCGATGCCTGCATTATATGAAATTTCATATTGGTGATTAATTTTACATTAATTTGTTAGTCACACCAAGCGCTGTTTGTGTCTGGTTTTTAATTAGGCATATTCTTTGTGTTCAGGTTTTTATTTTATAACAGCAGCTGTATGTGCAGCGAATTTTATATACATTGAGCGCTGGGTTCAGGACTACTTAGTATTTCTGATCTAGTATACATATGCAAACTTATATCTTGGTGGCTGGGAAAGATTGATAATTTCAGATGAGCGATTCGACAGGTGGTTGAACAAAGTAATCTATTGGTTTTGTTATATTGATGACCTGCTCATCATATGGACGGGACCTAGGGACAAACTACAGGCTTTTCTTGACACCTTGAATACAAATTATTTAAACCTGAGGTTTTACTCATACTTTCAGCCCTAGCAGTATTGCCTTTCTTGATCTCACCATTATGATCAATAATGAAGGTGATCTGAGCACAGACTTATATCACAAACCAAGCTCTGGCAATACAATTTTACATGCGACAAGCGCCCATCCAGCATCCCTTATTAGCAGTATACCATATGCACAATATCTGCGTTTACGCAGAAATTGCTCAACAAACGAAGACTTCATTAATCAAGCTGATCTGTTAAACTTCGACTTCTGGCTAGAGGTTACTCAAGATCACGGTTAAGGAAGGATTTTAATAAAGCTAGATGTAGGCCAAGATCAGATCTTTTATATAAATCCTCTTCTAAGACCTCAACGCATACGGTAAAGTTTATTACACGAGTCTCTGCTCATGACTCCTGTTTGGGAGCTTTGATGTCCCACCGTTGGCATCTTCTAGCTGAAGACCAAACCTTGTCCAAATATGTGCATTCTACTCCTGAACTAGTATTTAGATGAGCAACCTCCTTGGGAGATATGCTCACATCGAGTCCTTACTCGATGAACCCAGACCATCCTTCCAGATCAGTCTGGGGGACTTACAGATGTGGTAAATGTAGTCGCTGCCCTTGGGTTACTGGTTACCGTCTACCCAATGGGCAATGGCACCAATCTCGTTGCCATGTCGATTTGTTGTACCCAAGGTGTGATTTACCTGATGACCTGTAGATGTCACGCTTTTTATATTGTGAATATTTTGTGAATTCGGTCAGGATCTGGAAAGATGGTGACTTCAGCTAGTAGACATATCGGCCCGAATCACCGGTTTGATAACAATGTAGTGTCCTTTTTTGAGGTCATCCCTCCTAATCCCCGAGGAAGTGATTGGTACAACATGATCCTAAGAGCTGAAATCTTGTGGATAGAGAGACTGTTGGCCACTCAATACCCCGGCATTAATGAGATGAACTTGTACAAACCTTTTCTATAGGGAGGAGTTCTTGCGCCCAGGTTTTTTTGGCTATGTAGTCTATTCTATTTTTATGTTCCTTGGTTCCTCTTCCATTTAAGCTGTTTCAATCATTGCCGTTAACATAATATTCTTCTGATGCTGACTGTTTGTTTATAGTGCAATGCCTGATGATCAAGTTACCATATTTGTGTTTTTTCACGTGTACTTAAGTGTTATAGGCACTAGTTTAGTATATTACTATTTACACTACTATTCAAAAGTTTGTTATTTATGTTTATTTTTATGGGTATGTGTTCCTCTTTAATGCATCCCCATGTTTTAGGCCGGCCAGCTATTATGTTATCGTCCATCGTTATGGGGGGTCTTTAATCTTCTTGGGTGAGTGTGTGATACTTTCGTCGGTTGGCTTGCTTTGTCCATCTACCAGCCGGTGGTTTTGGACATTGGAAGCCTCACAATGGATGAACGACAGTCCCGGGAGAGAATTTCCTCTATTTGCCGTTTTCATGGTACTGCGCATGCGCAGTCCGGGATCGTATCCGGTGAAGTCACTGACCGGTGCCGTGCTGCAGCGTCATGATACTACATAATGGGATCGTTTTCCCATTAGGGGGGTTACACACCTGTGGGGACAGTGGTGGCTTTGCTCCTTCCAGGAGTATCTGTAAAGGGAAGGTTCTCTGTGCAAACCGCAGTACTAGCGATGTGGTACACCCACCTTTTGGCTGTTTTATTGTGCAACTTTGGCTTTCTATATTTGATTGCTATCCTTTACTACTATATATATATATATATATATATATATATATATATATATATATATATATATATATATATATATATATATATATATATATATATATATATATATATATATATATATAATTATATTTTTTTTTTTTCTCTATATTTTTTATTTTCATTTTTGACAGTTTTTTTTTCTTTCTACTGCTTGTACCTTCTCCTGGTTCCCACACTCACCCAGGATACTGCCCTTGGGGGCTTTAGATGTCCCTGATTTGGTCGGTCCAGCTGCAGCAAGCCTCCATGTTCAAACTACATACAGTTGGTATGCATTTAAGATTTGGAACTGTGTGTGTATGTATACATATTGTAGAATGTGCTCACTTCTATGGCAGTTTTGAGGAGAGCCTATATATGTTCCAATCTTTACAAATGATACTGTATATACCCTTGATTGATTTGTTTACAATGTTGATTATTTATGTTTGCTCTTTGTAGACATTGGTGCATATAATGCCTCTGGAAATATACTCCTGAAAAAGTGGTCACACCGCGAAACATGTTGAGTCCGAACTGACCTGGACAACATTCCGATTCCTCCTTGGATGGATGCACATCCTATTGATCAGTTCTCATTCAGAGAATTTGTTTATATGCATTATATATCCTGTTTTGTTAGTTATTTTTCTATATTAATGTGTTTGTAAGTCCTTACCGTACCATGAAAGTCCACAGTTGCCTCAGACCCTCTGCCTTTTTTGTTTTCTCCAAATCTATAGGGCGATGGTACATGATTCTAGTGTTACCATTAGTAGCATTAATCTAACTATTAGAAGTGTTATAAAATATGAAATTCACATCTATACAAATTACCTCTTATGCCGCGTACACACGTTCGGACTTTGTCCGCCGGACCTAGTCCGGCGGGACTTCCCCACACACGCCTGGACTTCCGAGCGTGTGACTTGCCCACACACGCCCGGACTTCTCCGGCGGACAATCCGCTGGACAAAGTCCGCGGGACTTTTGAAAATGAACGGACTTGCCCACACACGGAGCAGTCCGTTCATTTAGAACGTAACTGCAGGTAGACGGAGCTAGCGAAGGCAGTGAATGCCGCCGCGCTAGCCCCGTCACCTGGTATGGATTTAAAGGGAATCTCCACGCCGATGTCACAGTCCCGGAGGATGCTGGGACTGTGACATCACAGGGGGACGGGGTCACCATGTGACATGAGCATGTGACCCTGTCCCCTTGGCCCTATATAAGTCCCAGCGCAGCTCTGGCATTCCGGCCAGAGAGTGACGGGTCAACATCGGAAGAAGAAGAAGGCAGAAGAAGGCGGCGGAAGACCCCCGAAGGTGGATCGAGACCCCCAGACGACGGCATCGACGACGAAGAAGGTAGCCGGCCTCCTCCGCTCGGTAAAAGAGCTAGGTAAATGGCGGAGGAGTCCGGCGAGAAGACCCCCGGAGCAGTGCAATAAAATATTTTTTCAAAATTGTGTGTTTTTTTTACTTTACATTTTACACCTTTGGTGAATGGGTAGGGGTACATCATACCCCATACTCATTCACATAGGGTGGGGGGCCGGGATCTGGGGGCCCCCTTATAAAAGGGGGCTCCCAGATTCCGATAAGCCCCCTGCCCGCAGACCCCGACAACCAACGGCCAGGGTTGTCGGGAAGAGGCCCTTGTCCTCATCAACATGGGGACAAGGTGCTTTGGGGGGGGGGGGGCCGCACGGCCCCCCTTTCCCCAGGGCACCCCCCATGTTGAGGGCACGCGGCCTGGTACGGCTCAGGAGGGGGGGGGCGCTCACTCGTCCTCACCCCTTTCCTGGCCTGCCGGGCTGCGTGCTCGGATAAGGGTCTGAGATGGATTTGGGGGGGGCCCCCACGCCATTTTGTCGGCGTGGGGAGTCCCTTTAAATCCATGCCAGGTGACGGGGCTAGCGCGGCGGCATTCACTGCCTTCGCTAGCTCCGTCTACCTGAAGTCACGTGCTAAATGAACGGACTTTCCGATGATCGGAAAGTCCGCTCATTTTCAAAAGGCGGACTAGCCTACTAACGGCGGGATTGTCCGCCGGACTGCCAGATTGTCCGCTGGACTGCCAAGTCCAGCGGATAATTTTAAAACAAAACTTAAAACCTAGTCCGCCGGACTTTTGGCGCCAAAAAGTCCGCCGACGCCCACACACGAGGGGATTGTTCGCTGGACTTGAGTCCAGCGGATAATCCCGCGGGATAGTCCCTTCGTGTGTACGCGGCATTAGTGATATCTCATCAGATCTCAACCAAATAGTCAAACTATTTCACTAACCCACCAATTAATATTAATATTTAAAACTTGATTTTTTTTTAATTATAAGCTCTACATATTCCACTTCTTCATGATATAATGGGGTTGTGAATTCTGAAAATTCTGCACCCATATGTTTTATAACATACTGTATGTATTTTGACACACCATATACAGTTTTATATATCACATATTTTTATTTGGTCTTTAAGTGTCTATATACTAACGTATGTGTCCTCACTGCATATGAAATATTAAAAACAGTTCCCAGTAGGGCCGGGGTCTCTAGAAAACATCAGTGGTGGACTGCATTGGGGTGACGAAATACTAGCAGAACAAAGTTGTCAAAAAATCAATAAATCATCAGAATCTCCTCTTGGGGTTCTAAAAACCATATATTCATAATTTTTACTAGTTCACCACTTGAAAAAACGATGTGTGTTGTTTAAAGCTAGCATTTCAGATGTCAGTTTAACTAACATCAAAGTCTTCTACATCCTAAGGCCTAATGCACACAGATGTAATTGGGGATGAAATATGCATAGTATAAAAACACTGATTAATTGTCAAACTAGCAACTCAACTTCCCCAGTACTCACAATATTTTTCACTCATCCAAAACCTTGACCTTTGTAATTCCACAGAACAAATAATCATATATTTAAAAAAAAAAAAAAAAATTAAATAAGGAAAAAAGTGATTCCAGGGTTTATTTTTGTTGCTTTTTTTTTAGTCTAACTTTATTTAGTCAGCAGAAGTCCAAAAGTCAGGGTTTTAGATGAGCAAAGAATAGTGTAAAAACATGTACCGTAATTCTTCTTTGACTGGGGAGAAGCAGAAATTAATGTCTGTCCACCCCTGTGCTCGTGTAAACATCAGTCATGGAAAAATGAAGTGTTTATTTGTTAGGCATATTTTAGGCCTAATTACATCTGTGTACATGTTGCTGAAAGGTTTATATCAGCCATATATATATATATATGGAGAGTTTAAAGGTTAAGTTCACCTTTGTGAAAAAAATACACACACACACACACACACACACACACACACACACACACGTTTTTGAAGGAAAAAGATGTGCATTTATTATTTTTTTTCACAGTAGCTTGTAGAGGTGCTTTTTTTTTTTTTTTAAATGTGACGGTGGGTGCTGTCACAGGAAGAGGCACTATGGTGGCAGGAGGTGTGTGAATAGGAGAATGTTACAAGTTCCTAAAGGTTAATTATCCTTTAAGGGGGATAGATTTTTGTATATATATCTGAATCTCTGCAGTGGAGATTCACCCTTTTCTTTTGTCCTGGTGAGAATTGGCACTAAGACAGAAAGTGATGAGAAAATCCAAAATTGCTCCATTATAAGCAAAATAGGAATACAGATTTATAATGAGGACACCTATTCCTGCCACAACTATCTAAACTAAGAGAAATCCCCTCACTTTGTACACATTTCCCTTTCAATTCCTGTTGCCTCTCCATAACAGGATGTGAAAGAAAAACTCCCTGGCTTTTTAGCTAGTGTCATGGAAGGAAAATGATAAATGGTTTTCAATTTGTTTTACAAATAAATATGTAAACAGTGTGGCATGTATTTGTATTAAGCCCCTCTGAGTCAATACTTTGTAGAACCACCATTCGCTACAATTACAGCTGCAAGTCTTTTTGGGATGTCTCTACCAGCTTTGCACATCTAGAGTGACATTTTTGCCCATTCTTCTGTGCAAAATAGCTCAAGCTCTGTCAGATGCAATTGGATCCACTAGATTTTAGTTAGGGTATCCGAATAAAGGGGGCTGAATACAAATGCACGCCACACTTTTCACATACAGTGGTGTGAAAAAGTGTTTGCCCCCTTCCTCATTTCCTGTTCCTTTGCATGTTTGTCACCCTTAAGTGTTTCGGAACATCAAACCAATTTAAACAATAGTCAAGGACAACACAAGTAAACACAAAATGCAATTTGTAAATGAAGGTGTTTATTATTAAAGGTGAAAAAAAATCCAAACCATCATGGCCCTGTGTGAAAAAGTGATTGCCCCCTAAACCTAATAACTGGTTGGGCCACCCTTAGCAGCAACAACTGCAACCAAGCGTTTGCAATAACGTGCAATGAGGCTTTTACAGCGTCCTGGAGGAATTTTGGCCCACTTATCTTTGCAGAATTGTCCTAATTCAGTTACATTAGAGGGTTTTCGAGCATGAACGGTCTTTTTAAGGTCATACCACAACATCTCAATAGGATTCAGGTCAGGACTTTTGCTAGGCCACTCCAAAGTCTTCATTTTGTTTTTCTTCAGCCATTCGGTGGTGGACTTGCTGGTGTGTTTAGGATCATTGTCCTGCTGCAGAACCCAAGTTCGTTTCAGCTTGAGTACACGAACAGATGGTCGGACATTCTCCTTCAGGATCTCTTGGTAGACAGCAGAATTCATAGTTCCTTTTATCACGGCAAGTCTTCCAGGTCCTGAAACAGCAAAACAGCCCCAGACCATCACACTACCACCACCATATTTTACTGTTGGTATAATGTTCTTTTTCTGAAATGCAGTGTTCCTTCTACGCCAGATATACTTGGACACACACCTTCCAAAGAGTTCCACTTTTGTCTCATCGGTCCACAGAATGTTGTCCCAAAAGTCTTGGGGATCATCAAGATGTGTTGTGGAGAAATTGAGACGAGCTTTGATGTTCTTTTTGCTCAGCAGTGGTTTTCTCCTTGGAACTCTGCCATGCAGGCCATTTTTGCCCAGTCTTTTCCTGATGGTGGAGGCATGAACGCTGACCTTAACTGAGGCAAGTGAGGCCTGCAGTTCCTTGGACGTTGTTGTGGGGTCTTTTGTGACCTCTTGGATGAGTCGTCGCTGCGCTCTTGGGGTAATTTTGGGCGGCCGGCCACTCCTGGGAAGGTTCACCACTGTTCCATGTCTTCGCCATTTGTGGATAATGGCTCTCACTGTGGTTCGCTGGATTCCCAAAGCTTTGGAAATGGCTTTATAACCCTTTCCAGACTGATAGATCTCAATTACTTTCTTTCTCAATTGTTCCTGAATTTCTTTGGGTCTCGGCATGATGTGTAGCTTTTAAGGATCTTCTGGTGGACCTTACTGTGTCAAGCAGCTCCTATTTAAGTGATGCCTTGATTGTGAACAGGTGTGGCAATAATCAGGCCTGGGTGTGGCTAGAGAAATTGAACTCAGGTGTGGACAACCACAGTTATAGTATGTTTTAACAAGGGGGGCAATCACTTTTTCACACAGGGCCATGATGGTTTGGATTTTTTTTCACCTTTAATAATAAACACCTTCATTTACAAATTGCATTTTGTGTTTACTTGTGTTGTCCTTGACTATTGTTTAAATTGGTTTGATGTTCCGAAAAACTTAAGTGTGACAAACATGCAAAGGAACAGGAAATGAGGAAGGGGGCAAACACTTTTTCACACCACTGTATTTATTTGTAAAAACTGTTGAAAACCATTTATCATTTTCCTTCCACTTCGCAATTATGTGCCACTTTGTGTTGGTCTATCACATAAAATCCCAATAAAATACATTTACATTTTTGGTTGTAACATGACAAAGTGTGGAAAATTTCAAGGGGTAGGAATACTTTTTCAAGGCACTATATATCACATACACTAAAGTCACATTATATGGAACTAACAATGATCAATATATAAAATTAAATGTGGTCAGGAGAAATGAGAATTTAGTCAACCAAACATCAAGGGTCTCACCATTAAGTGACCTTATTCTGTATAGTGAAGCCATACAATGCCCGATACTATGATTATATAAAGCTATGTAACAAAAAAACAAAAAAAAGAACAGGTTTTGCCTTCTCCAAAATTATTTTATTGTAACCTAAACTTCTCCACTTACACTGGACAGGCGTGAAGTTTGTGTAACAGTGCAATGTTTAAAAACAGCTAGGATACTAGACCAGGGCCAAGAGTAGCAAAGAGGAATAAAAATGTGGACAATAGAAAGAAATAATTTCATAAAAAGTCCATTGCATAATATATATGTAGCAAAGTCCCAGGCCTCTTTAAGCCTAATAGTTACCTCCAGGGTTAGGGAGAGCTGACATCCTGGGTTACAAGGCATGGTGGCTGTAATGAAAAATGAACAGGTGGGCACCAAACACTTTTTGAATGCAAAGAGATTTATTGTCTCTTGAACAGAACTGGGGGAGAGATGGTTAGGGCCAGGGCACCCTTAGTTGGATGCAAAGATAATTATCAGACTCTGAGACTTCTATAGGTGGACAGCTATACAGATGAAGGCCTCCAGCCGGACACCACTTCTGTATAGGTAGGACCGCAGTCTCCTATGGCAACAATCTTGTAGCTGTAAACGGTAAAGGTATTCAACTATCTGCAACACAAACAGTCCTCTTTACCCCATACTCACTCACTGTGGGTCTTCACTCAATGAGCTCCCGGTCTCTCTCACTAGACTTCAGATCCACTAGCCACTGGATCCCCTGAGCTCTTTCACTGTAGCACTAAGATACACTTCAAACTTCACCCCTGCTGACACGTTAGGTCCCTGGCTTGGCACTCCACAAGCGTCACCTCTGCTGTCCCACTGGGTCCCTGACTTGGCACTTGCTGAAGTTTTCCCACTTCTTCAAAGTCCCTGGCTGGCGAGAAGTCTGCTCTGGTACTGGCCTCAGCTTACTCACACTCCTATGTTGCTATACCACAGGCAGTTACAGTGGGTGTACTGTGCCCCCTGCACAGTATACACCTGTAGCTACCCCTAATTGCTGGAGTTGTTCTGTTGCTATACCACAGGCAGTTAAAGTGGGTGTATTGTGCCCCTGCACAGTATACACCTGAAGCTACCCCCAATTGCTGATGTTCTCATCTCCCTGCAGGCCGTTAGTATGTCTGGAAGGCCAACAAGGAGAGGCAGACAGTCACAAGGCAATAAAAGAGGGCAAGCAGGCTCTGTGCCTAGAGGCAACAGTGCTGGTTGTGGACACGGTGCATTGTCATCAGCACGTGGCCAAAGGACACGCTTGTCTTTATTTTCGGCAGCTGGATGTGTTAAGCCGCAACATGCCGAAGACTTGGTAGAGTGGATGACCAAGCCCTCCTCATCCTCTCTCACCCTCACTCAGGGTACTGGCAAAGCAGCTGCCAACACGTCCTCTTCCCTCGTCTCAATGGCATCAGTCACTCCTTCCCTAGATCCACCATGTCCTCCTGAGGAGTCCCCCGAACTGTTTGACCACAGTGTTGGATACATGCTCTAGGAGGATGCCCAGAGTTTTGAAGGCTCTGATGATGATACCCAGCTGGAGGAAGGCAGTAGCGTGAGCCCAGAGAGAGGGGATGCTCAAGGACAGCAATCTGGCAGTCATGTTACACCAGCTGCAGCATACTGCCAGGTTTGCTCCAGTGATGAAGAGGGAGAGGATGATGAGGTCACTGACTCCACGTGGGTGCCTGATAGGAGAGAGGAGGAGGAGGCACATCTCCAACGAGGCAGGATGCCCCCTTTGGGTGCCAGCTTAAGGGCAGCACACCGACTGAATCACACCGCAGAGCTCTGCCTGTGCAGGGCGCTGCCTCTGCGTGTTTTTCCAAAAGTTCTTTGGTGTGGGCCTTTTTTGAGACGAGTGCATTCGATCGTACCGCTGCTATTTGCAACATATGTCTCAAGCGTGTCTCGCGTGGTCAAAACATCAGCCGCTTGGGTACCACATGCTTGACCAGACATATGTTGACCTGCCATGCAGCTCGTTGGCAAGCATACCTTAAAGACCCACACCAAAGAACAAAGCAGCCTCTCCTTGCTTCTCATCAGCTGGGATCTCCAACCCCACTATATCTTCAGTCCTCTCTGAAAGCTGCACTGAGAGGAATGAAGGTGTAGAATTAGGTGTGTCACAGCCAAGTACTTGCGGGCACTCTGCTAGCAGTTCACCGATGTCCGATTGTACCAGGCAAATTTCCCTGCCCCAGCTGTTGGACCGTCAAAAGAAGTTCACTCCTAGCCATCCACATGCCCAGCGGTTGAATGCTAGCTTGGCTAAATTGCTAGCACTTCAACTGCTGCCTTTTCAGTTGGTAGACTTGGCCCCCTTCTGTGAGTTTGTGCAATGTGCGGTTCCTCAGTGGCAGGTTCCCAAACTTTTTCTCACGGAAGGCTATTCCGGCTCTCTACCAGCATGTGGAAGGCAATGTCCATGCCTCGCTGGACATGGCGATCAGCGATAAAGTGCATATTACCACTGACTCATAGTCCAGCAGGCATGGACAGGGATGTTACCTATCTTTCACGGGGCATTGGGTGACTCTTCTGGCAGCTGGGAAGGATGCAGGACAAGGTGCAGTAGTGTTGGAGGTTGTTCCGCCACCACGCCTCCAAAATGCTACTACTAGTTGTGACACACCTCTCTCCTCCACCCCCTCCTCTTCCTCCATGGCCTCTTCCTGTGCTTTGTCCTCGGAACCAGCGGTGCTCCGTAGCCGTTCAAGGGGCTACGCAGGTACACAAAAAGATGCCATGCCGTGCTTGCGCTGGTGTGCTTGGGGGACAGGAGCCACACTGGGGCAGAGGTTCTGTCAGCTCTGCAGGGGCAGTCTGAGAGGTGGTTGATGCCACCCCAGCTTAAGCCAGGAATGGTGGTTTATGACAATGGCACCAACCGCCTCTCCGCCCTGCGACAAGGACAACTGACCCATGTGCCCTGTGTGGCTCACATCCTTAACTTGGTGGTGCAGCGGTTCTTGGGCAGGTACCCAGTCTTACAGGATGTCCGGAGGCAGGCCAGGAAAGTCTGTGTGCATTTCCGCCAATCATATAATGCCAGTGCTCAGCTGGCTAAGCTCCAAAAGGAGTTGAACCTGTCCAAGAACCGCCTTATCTGTGACATGCCCACCAGGTGGAACTCAACGCTGGCCATGCTACAGTGGCTGCACACGCAGCAGAGGGCCATCAATGAGTACCTGTGCGACTACGGCACCAGGACAGGGTCAGGGGAGCTTGTTTTTTTCCCCACGCCAGTGGGCCACGATCAGGGATGCATGCACTGTCCTGTCACCATTTGAGGAGGCCACGAGGATGGTGAGCAGTGACAGTGCATGCATCAGTGACACTGTACCTCTTGTCCACCTGTTTGAGCATACGCTGTGTGGCATAATGGACAGGGCACTTGAGGCAGAACAGAGGCAGGAAGAGGAGGACTTCCTTGCCTCTCAAGGCCCCCTTTATCACACAGGAAGAGGACAAGGAGGATTGTGTCAGCATGGAGGTGGAGACTGACACTCAGCATCAGCAGCAGCAGTCTTTTAGGGATGATTTAAAGTCCCAAGAAACCCATGGACTTGTACGTGGCTGGGAGGAGGTGGCTGCGGATCATGTCGTCCTTAGTGACCCAGAGGACTCCGGACCGAATGCCTCAGCTAACCTACACTGCATGGCCTCCATGATCCTGCAAAGCCTGAGGAAGGATCCTCGTATTCTTCGGATCAAGGAGAGGGATCATTACTGGCTGGCAACTCTCCTTGATCCATGGTACAAGGGTAAGGTTGCAGACCTTATCTTGCCACTGCAGAGGGAGCAGAGGATGAGACATCACCGGGAGGCCTTGTAGAAAGGTCTGTGCAACGCGTTCCCAGAGACTGGGAGGTTACAAACTCCTGGTCCTGGACAACGTGTTGCTGAGGCTTCGGTCAGTCACAGAAGGAGCGGTGGAGAAGGTGGCCATCTGACCGATGCGTTCAGATAATTTTTTAGTCCGCAGCCCCAAGGTATGATCGGTTACAGCAACCATTGCCAGCGTCTGATTTACATGGTGTAGGAATACCTAGGGGCAAGGCCAGACTTGGACATCTTTCCCACCGAAAATCCTCTGGGTTAGTGGGTCTTGAGGATGGATCACTGGCCAGAGCTTGCACAGTATGCAATTGAGCTACTGGCCTGTCCTGCATCCAGCGTTCTTTCGGAATGCACATTCAGTGCTGCTGGAGGCTTTGTAACCGATCACAGGGTGCGCCTGTCCACCGACTCGGTTGATCGACTGACCTTCATAAAAATGAATCAGTCTTGGAACACCACCAGCTACCAAGCACCTGAAGCTGATGTAACCGAATATTTTTTTTTGAAATATCACATCCCTTCAAGACTGCCTATGCTGATGCTGAGTGACTATCCTGCTATGTTGACTGACTATTCTCTTCCTCCTCAATGATCCTGCTGATAGCTTGGAAGAACATATTTGGTTCTGGGCGCTGCCACCAGTGGCTAAGGCCCAATTTTTCAGCCCCTGTTTAACAGGGGCGTGTAATCACAATTTTTGATACAATACTTTGCAGCAGGGCTCATTCCTGCTCTCCAACTAGAGTTTCTGTGAGGTGTTGCAGTGTTGTGGCACCAGTGCCTAAGGCTCAATTTTTCAGCCCCTGTTTAACAGGTGCATGTTATTACAATTCTTGATATAATATTTTTCACAGCAGGGCCCGTTCCAGCGCCCACCGAGAGTAACTGTGAGGACTTACAGTGTTGTGGCACCAGCACCACCACCACCACCAAAGCCCCAATTTTTCTACCTCTGTTCAACAATGGCATGTAATTACAATTCTTGATATAATAGTTCACAGCAGGGCGCTCCAGCGCCCACCAAGAGTCACTTTGCAGTATGCACTTTATATTATATATTGATCTACACCATATGTTCACCTAATATTTTTTTATATATTTTATTGATATTTTTTATGTCTCATATTTATGATGTTTTACTAGCTATTATATGTATGTGCCATTAGTCATTTTGACACTCTCGCACTTTTTACATATTTATCTATCGGCCACCACTATTATCAGTATATTTATTGATCGCAGTACATTGTGCTTACCACTAGGTATCATTAACCTCACACTCAGAGTTTGGATCTAACTGGTAGACGAGACAATAGGGATGAGCCGAACACACCCCCCCCCCCGTTCGGCTCGCACCAGAACCCGCGGATGGACCTAAAGTCCGTGCGAGCATTAGAACCCTATTAGTTACAATGGATGCGAACGTTCAAAATCAAAAGTGCTAATTTTAAAGGCTAATATGCATGTTATTGTCATAAAAAGTGTTTGGGGACCTGGGTCCTGCCCCAGGGGACATGTATCAATGCAACGGCAGTTTTTTGCAGGAGCAGTGATTTTAATAATGCTTAAATTGAAACAATAAAAGTGTAATATTCCTTTAAATTTCATACCTGGGGGGGTGTCTATAGTAGGCCTGTGCAGGGGCGCATGTTTCCTGTGCTTAGAACTGTCCCTGGCAGGCCCCCTCCCTCCTGAACCGTACAAGGCCACATGCCCTCAACATTGGGAGGATGCTTTGGGGGTCTGAGGCCCCCAAAGCACCTTGTCCCCATGTTGATGAGGACAAGGGCCTCTTCCCCACAACCCTGGCCATTGGTTGTGGGGGTCTGCGGGTGGGGGGCTTATCGGAATCTGGAAGCCCCCTTTAACAAGGGGACCCCCAGATCCTGCCCCCCCCTGTGTGAAATGGTACGGGGGTACAAAAGTACCCCTACCATTTCACCAAAAAAGTGTCAAAAATTGTAAAAATGACTTTGGTCTTTGACAATTCCTTTATTAAAATCTTCTTTCTTCTGGTCTTCCTTTCTTCATCCTTCGGTTTCTTCATCTTCTCCTTCCGGCATCTTCTTCCATCTTCTTATTCCATCTTCTTCTTCCTCCAATCCTCTTCTTTTTGCGCTGGTCTTCTCATCCTTCTCGTCCGGCATCTTCTTCCATGGTGTCGGCGTCTGTTCTTCTGTCGGGCCGCTCCTCGCAATGGGAGGCTCCCGCTGTGTGAGGCTTCGCTCCGTCTGACAGGTCTTTTATAACGGAGGGCACCTGGTGACCCCGCCCCCCTCTGACTTCATGGGGAAAGCCATAGGGAATTCCCTATGACGTCCCCGTGCGTCAGAGGGGGCAGGGTCACCAGCTGCCCTCCGTTATAAAAGACCTGTCAGACGCAGCGAAGCCTCCCACAGCAGGAGCCTCCCATTGCGCAGAGCGGCCCAGAAGAGACGTCGACGCCATGGAAGAAGATGCCAGATGAGAAGACCAGAGCAAGAAGAAGCGGATCGGAGGAAGAAGATGATGGAGAAGAAGATGGAAGAAGATGCCGGAAGGAGAAGAAGAAGAAACCGAAGGATGAAGAAAGGAAGACCAGAAGAAAGAAGATTTTAATAAAGGAATTGTCAAAGACCGTCTCCTGTCATTTTTACAATTTTTGACACTTTTTTTTGGTGAAATGGTAGGGGTACTTTTGTACCCCCTTACCATTTCACACCGGGGGGGCGGGATCTGGGGGTCCCCTTGTTAAAGGGGGCTTCCAGATTCCGATAAGCCCCCCGCCCGCAGACCCCCACAACCAATGGCCAGGGTTGTGGGGAAGAGGCCCTTGTCCTCATAAACATGGGGACAAGGTGCTTTGGGGGTCTCAGACCCCCCAAAGCATCCTCCCAATGTTGAGGGCATGTGGCCTGGTACGGTTCAGGAGGGAGGGGGGGCGCTCTCGTCCCCCCCTCTTTTCCTGCGGCCTGCCAGGTTGCGTGCTCGGATAAGGGTCTGGTATGGATTTTGAGGGGGACCCCACGCCATTTTTTTTGGCTGGGGTTCCCCTTAAAATCCATCCCAGACCTCAAGGGTCTGGTATGGATTTTGAGGGGGCCCCTACGCCATTTTTTTTTTTTTTTGGCTAGGGTCCCCCTTAATATCCATAGCAGACTTGAAGGGCCTGGTTATTGAATTTGGGTGGACCCCCACGCTTTTTATTTTTATTTTTTATCAATGACTTTTTTTTATGAATGGCTTTCAATGAATGACTGTTTTCTGTGTTACGGGAGCCTTCAATACATTAGCCGTGAGTGATTTTAAATAGCTTTTTTTCCTGCAAAAATTACACTTTTTGCAGGGACAGTTCTAAGCACAGAAAACATGCGCCCCTTCACAGGCATACTATAGACACCCCCCCCCCCCAGATGTGATACTGCAATGCTGTACTAACAGCACGCACACACAAATTCCCAGAATCATAGCACATAATGTCAGCAGTCAGCAGCACATAACACTGACACGATGAGAAAAGACAAATGGAGAAAAGACAAATTAATCTAGAAGAAGTTTTCAATACCACAAATATTAATATTGAGAAAACTAAGTCTGGAAAACCTAATGAGAAGATTAGGGCATAACATGGAAAAGAAAGTGAACATATGGTGGGACATGAGCACCTTTGAAACTTATCTAAAAGATAAAATCGTCCCGAGGAGACTGCGATGAGACATACCGCCTAATGATGGCCTAATTGACCAAGAATCGAATGACGAATGGTTTAAATTTTTTAATGAAAAAGGCATGGAACTCCTGACCTTCTTACTAAAAAGGAAACAAAGGAAAAATAAGAAAATTGATGAGAACATTGCAGAAATTAAAGAAGAATTAGAAATACATAAAGAAACAGCGGAATTCAAAACACTGACAACTCAAGTCAACAAAGATTTAACAAGAAAAGACAGAGAAGACAGAGAAGTGCAGCAGAGAAAAAGCAAAAAATACATCAGAGATATGAACGATTTTCAAAACGATCAAGTGTTCAAATGGAAAGGGCAACTGGGAAAGACAGACACCATTTCCACATACTCATCACAGGAAAAAACAGAATAACCAGAATAAAGGATACCAAGACCCAAGGGAGAGAAATGGCGCCATGACCACGAGGCACGATCACCAAGCTGACAGATATGGGAACCACTATCAACAAACCCCCTTCCGTGGAGAGAGAAAACCACAATATAATGACCGGACACCACAGAATGGCTGGAAAAAACCTTACTATGGAAAGAAAAAACTGTATAATGGGAACAATTGGCATAGACCACCTCATGATCAAAGGGAATACAGAGGACCACCTTAAGACCAAGGAGACCAGAGAAAACCGACATACGAAAATCGGTATAACAGAGAACCACCATATGAACAGTATCGACCACGTGGTAGAAGCCCAGCACAAAACTAAGGATATGGAGAACAGAAAGGACCCCAACAAAGGAACTATCAACAACATCAACAACAGAATTTGATCTCAACTGCTTTTTAAGTGACTTTTAATCACACCTATTATTCCATTTTTATCTTTTACGATTTTATTAGTGTATATTCCACCTCGCATTTTATCCAGATATTCCATCCACTCCCCACACTCCCTGACGGCAGTCCCACAGACATTTATATCTGATTTATATTCCCACTATCATCCACTGTTTACAGTTTTATGGATCTCAGATATATATTCTTTATATATTTTATATATTTTTTATATATATTTTTATATATTTTAAATATATTGGGTCCATTAAATATATATTTTAATATTTTTATATTTGAATATGTTTTATTGGATCTATTATTATGTCCTATTTTTTTAGTCAGGAGTATAGGAATTTTATTGTCTTAGTAACCAGTTTACTATTACCAAGATATGGTCATTCAATACGATTTTTAATTGTATTATGTTATCGCTGCATTTTGTTTACATATGTACCATTACAGGCATGTAAGCCTACAATGTACCTCCGTACATGGCCTAGGACACCCACACAACACTATGCCACATCTTGGCCTTTCTATCTCCAACACTCCAGGTCTGTGTCCCCATACATGTAGCATTCCCGGCCGATTATCGTTCTCTACGCTGGCTGGCGATCTAACAACATAGACTACCAACAAAATGGCCGCGCCCGAGGCGGCGACACATTTACTATACTGTTATCCAGCCGGGAACCAACAAAATTGCCGCGCCCGCGATAGTCGGGAAAATGGCCGCCAATGGGAATTTACATTGGAACCACAGGAAAATGGCCGCCAATTAGACAGACTATTTAAACAACGCACAGGTGCCCCTCTAGCATCCCCTGATGAAGTCACATGATGCCATGCATAGGGACACGGAGAGGCATTCATACCTGAAAGATAACGAGTTTGGCGCTCGTTTGGAGATAAGCAAAACCTTTATTTTGTGAGTTTTTTACTGTGAGTTTCTATTTTAATGCTTGAATAAACTGCTTACTAAGCTATTATTTAAACGTACTACACTATACGACTCCCCCTTCATTTATTTTTCACCTACCACTCCGGCGATTGCCGAGAGAGATAAGGCTAAAGATACCAGGAGCCAGGGAAGGAAGAAGGAAGCACGCACCCTCCTAGGCAGAGCAGCATATTAGAAGAAAAGGACAGCAGAACCCATATCACTATCTTTATGCAGTTAACCCTTTACCGCAAGGTAAGGGTCCATTACTTATCATAGTGTGCCCCGCACGAAGAGGAACGCCCCCCCCCACTATTTTATGACACCCCACTGCACGAACACCACTTCTGTATAAGGATCATATCACTTACACCGAGATTTGTAATCACAGTTATCAAACTGTCAAGGACTTTTTTTCTCTAAATCACGGACCTATGTGCATGCAGCTTAGTCTGCTACTTGATTTTGGTCACATTTACCTCTTTACGGATATTTATTTCAAGCCACGTTCTCATATAATAACTTTGTGCTACTCTATTTTGCATTTTTTTCTGTTGAAATCGCATTTTCTCTGTTAAATCGCATTCTGCGTTTTTTGCAACTCAGTTTTTTGTGCATATCTATATCTCTCTCTAGTCAAGCAGACTAGCTCCACTTAAGCTTCACTATCTGCACCTTTAATGCATTGTGCACTTTCATTCACTGTTTAATTTTTTATTCTTGTCAGTGCATCTTACTTTCTGCACTATCATCACATTCCGCAGATTGAGATATCAACTTCTTCTACACTGTATCGCATAGCCAGTGTTATTATATATACCAGCACCTCACAGTTTTACTATATATACCAACACGTTACGGGTATATATATTTATTCTTTGCAGTATGCACTTTATATTTTATATTGATCTACACCATATGTTCACCTAATATTGTTTATATATTTTATTGATATTTCTCTCATATTTATGATGTTTTACTAGCTATTATATGTATGTGCCATTAGTCATTTTTTTGAACAATAGATTTTTATTGAAGTTTTACAGGTAATACAGAATAAAGGAAACCAAAAAAATGCCAGAATCTGGCAGTACAGTGAAACTGCAAGTGGTAACTATATGGTAAACATTAGTTCAGGACTTTGATGCAACATCACGTAGACAGGAGAAGACAATTTGAACACAATTCAAGTATGAATATCTTTTGAGCGTGAAGACTTGTACTGTCTTTGGAGAAAAGAGGATGAATGGACCCCCAACCTGATCACCCCTAATGGGATCACACTGTGGCCAGGGTGGGAGTCCATCTAACCAGCAGGTCAAAAGTAGATTGTTATATCCAGTAGCTAGCAACTATAAAACCATATACGTAGGTAGTGACAGTACTTTATTTTCTATACTCTGGTCAGTGGGGTGTACATGTCGTCTTGGTGAGTAGTGTATTGTGTAATGGAGCTACTCAATCAATGGTATTTGTGTATTATTCTTGATCCACGTGGACCAAGGGAGCCATAATTGGTCAACACGGTCCCTGTTACCATTCCTGAGTGCTATGTTTTGTTCATAGATATATAGTGTAGATGGGTTGTTCTCACCACCTCACCTAGAGTGGGTGGTTCGGGGTTTTTCCACCTTCTTGTTATGGACAGCCTAGTGGAGAGCAGAATATGAGATATAACGTGTCTCATCTGTGTTGGGTACGTGTCTATGTCTAATGATAGGAGTGCAAGGTCAGGTCGTGGAGTAATATTGGGGTGTAATATGTCCGATAGGAGTTGAAACGTAGATGTCCATAGGGGTATTAGTGCAGGGCAGCTCCAGAATGTGTGGAGCATATCCTCTTTCTGTCCACATAGACGCCAGCATTGGGCGCTGGCGGAGTCAGAGAATTTGGATGTTCTTGTTGGGGTCAAGTACCAGCGTTGAGTTATTTTTATGGCCAATTCCCATAGGTTAGAGCAACTAGTGACTTGGTTAACTGATTTGCACGCTGTGGTCCATTGGTCAATGGAGTATTCTTGTCCTAGGTCTAATTCCCATTTGAGTAAGTGATTAGATTTGGTGAATATATTTTTCTGTTGGAGTAAATTATAAAAAAGAGATATGTCCTTATGCTTGCAAATCGGGTTGTGCAGGAATTGCCAAGCTGGTTGGGGGATTTTGCATGCCCAAGAGGTAGATGTAAGTAAGTAGTGTTTGGTTCTGAGGTACAGATAGTAATCAGAGTCAGATAGGAGAAATTCAGTTTGCAGGTCATGGAAAGACTTGAGATGAGTGTCAGTGAAGAGGTCGTTGATGTAAGAGATGCCTTTCTTACACCAGTGTTTAAAGGATACCTGATCCATTTTGTGATGTAGCGTCAGAAGTGGGATTTTCAAGGGGGTTCTTGTGGGGTAGGTCAAAGTGAGATCAGTGAATTTTTTCCAGGATTGTATTGAGGCCACCATTGTGGGGGGAAAGTGAGACGTAGTGGTGGTAATACGTTGGGTAGAGAACAGCCAAGGGAGTAGGCTTCTCTCTGAAGTCAGAAGATTCTAGTTGTCCCCATATTGTGCATTGGACGGGAGAGAACCATTCTCTCATTTGTGTAAGGATTGCGGCTAGATAGTAATCTCGGAAGTCAACATAACCTGATCCCCCTGCAAAGCATGTTTTAATTAGGTGTTTATGTGCACTCCTGGCCTTCTTACCTTGCCAGGTATAGGAGGATAGAATAGCTTGGAGAGATCTGAAGTAGGTATTTGGTATGGGGATTGGTAGGGTCCTAAATAGGTACAGGATTTGGGGAAGGTGAAGCATTTTGAATGCCGCCAGGCGGCCCATCCAGGACAGCTCAAAAGACGCTAGTTTACGTAGACTGTCTTGGAGTTTGTTGCGAAAGGGGATATAGTTATGATAGAATAGCTCAGCAGTAGTTTTAGTAACTCCAAGGTAGGTTATACTTTTGTCCGCCCAGTTAAACGGATATTGTTGTTGTAACAACAAGCTGGTTGTAGCATCTATCCCTAGGTTCAGAATATTGGACTTGCTATCATTGACTTTGTAATAAGATATTTTGCTGAACCGGGCTAGCGTCTCTTGAACTGCTGGGAGGGAGGAGGTAGGATTGGATATCATAAGTATGACGTCATCTGCGAATAAGCTTATTTTATGTTCTTGTTTTCCTATGTTTATACCTGTAATTTGTTTGTTCATGCGGATGGATTGAGCAAGGGGTTCCATAACTAAATTGAATATTAAGGGGGAAAGGGGGCAGCCTTGTCTAGTGCCATTTGTTATGGTAAATGGGTTGGATAATGATTCCGCCGAGTACACGCGGGCTGAGGGGGAAGAATACAGGGCCATGATTGCACTATAGATTTGTCCCGTGAGCCCGAATTTCCTTAAGACTGACGATAGGTACCCCCAGTGCACTCCATCGAACGCTTTTTCAGCGTCTAGGGATAGGAGTACAGAGGGGGTACCTGTGAGTTTTGTTTGGTGTATAATGTCTATCATCCTTCTGGTAGCGTCTGAAGATTGTCTGTCCTTTGTAATGCCTGATTGGTCTTTATGGATAAGTTCTGGGAGGATGTCAATTAATCTATTGGCAATTAGTTTCGCGTAAATTTTAACATCTACATTGAGTAGAGATATGGGCCGGAAGTTTTGGGGAGAGGTTGGTTCTTTACCTGGTTTGGGGAGCGTGACTACTATGGCACTAAGCATATCTGAGGAAAAGGAGGATGAGGAGGCCGCGGAGTTGTAAACTGCGCTAAGCATGGGGGCTAGAATCTGATGAAATGTTTTATAATATTCCCCGGTGAACCCGTCAGGTGCAGGGGATTTGGCTGTCGGGAGTTTAGAGATAGCGTACTCTATCTCTGGGATCGTGAAAGGATCATTGAGTTTGGTTAATTGAGCTGAGGAGACGGAGGGAAGATCAATGATATCTAAGAATTTGTTGATATCGTCTTGGGAGGGTTGAATGGTTGCTGTATCGTCTTTTAAGTTGTAAAGATCTTTGTAATATGTACTGAATGCGTTCGCTATTTCGTGAGGTTTAAGCAGTTTTTCCTTAGTGTGTGGGTGTTGCATGTATGGTATTTTAGATTTGGCTTTATGCCCTTTAAGTCTTAATGCCATCAGTTTGCCTGCTTTATTGCCTGTGGAGTATGTGTTAGCTCTCAATTTGGTGTATGTTTTTTCAAACGCCTGGAGGAGTAAGGATCGCAGGTCATGCCTTAATTTAAAGAGTTTGGTTTGGAGTGTAGGAGATGGGTCGGTTTTTTTTTGGGAGTCAGTGAGTTCTATGTCAGCTGTCAGTTGGTCAAGTTTTTGCGATTTCAGTCTTTTATCTCTGGCACTCAGTTGTATGAAGACACCCCTAATTACAGCCTTGTGGGTGTTCCACACCACCTCCGGGTCAGACACCGAGTGAGAATTTATGGAGAAATACTCCTCAAGATGATGTTGTATTTCCTGCCTTATGGGCTTTCTGTGAAGAAGGTAGTTATCGAGTCTCCATAAGTAGGAGTTAGGATGGTGGTGTTTAGCGTTAATAGTGATACTGATGGGGGCATGATCTGACCAGGTGGTAGTGTGAATCACCGATGCTGAGATTTTTTGTAGTAAATATTTGTCAGAGAGAAATAGGTCTATGCGTGAGTAGGTGTTGTGACGCGGTGACAAAAAGTATAGTCGCGTTCACTGGCGTGACAACACCTCCACACGTCATACAAATCATTGGAGCTGATAAAACCTTTCAAAGGTGAAGCATGTCTTTTGTTACCCGCTGTGGAATCTATATGGACATCAGGTACCAAATTAAAGTCACCACACCACAATACATGTCCTTTTTGGAGCTTGTGGACCTTTGTTATGAGCTTGTTGAGGAAGGACATCTGACAATGGTTCGGTGCATACAGGGATACCAAGGTGTAGAGGACGCTGTTAATTTTGCAGATAAGGATAATGTACCGTCCCTCTGTATCCGTGATGCATTGTACAAGATCAAACGAGACTGTGTTGCGTATAGCGATTAGGACGCCTCTTTGCTTCTTAATGTAGGATGATTTAAAGATGTGAGGGTATAACCTATGCTGGCACACAGGGGCCGAGTCTCGGGTGAAATGTGTTTCTTGGACACATAGCACATCGCATTTGAGCGATAATGCTGTCTTCCACAGGGAAGAGCGCTTGGCAGGGTGGTTTAGTCCCTTCGCATTTAAGGACACAACTGTCACGGACATTGTAGTGTTCTGTATAATGGTGGTGTGTGTATGTAACTTACAGTTGAGAGGAGTGAAACTTGTTCTTTTCTATTCGTATGTCAGGTGAGGCTGCGGAGGTGACTTTAGAAGATGCTCGGTGGGTAGATATGTTGCTGGAAGACACCAGATAATGGAGGTCGGCTGTGAAGTCTTCTCTGTCTTGACACTGGAGCTTGTCGCAGGTGGGTATCAAAGTCCTAGAACAGCCAAATGTATCTGAAACAAAAAAAGAACAAACGAAGAAGGGAAAAAGAGGAGAGGGGGAGAACAGATGCGGGTTCAGTAGGCGGTAGCCGATGGTGTTCGTTCTGAGACAGGTCAGCAGTTATCAACCAAACGTGGATGCCGACAATACTAGGGGGGAGAAAGTTCAGATTAGTAGACTGAGACAGCGGTCGGCCGGACCGGATTCAGTGTGTTAGATTTAAAGAGAGTACGGGCAGAAGCTGTCAGGTGGTAGTTGTTCGGGTGGTAGTTTCTCCGCTGGGTGTTCTGAGGAGGGTAGTTGAGTTTCCGTGACGGTGCGGAGGAGTTATTCGGTGGATCAGGTATGATACCCCACGCATGTAGCAGTTTCATGCCTCCTTCCATTGTAGAGATCGTGTGGGGTATGCCATTGTATGTAACCAGAATGGTAGCTGGATGACGCCACTTGTAGATTACTTTGTGATTTGTGAGGGCTTTTGTTATTGATTTCAATTGCCTGCGCATTTGCAGCGTGTACTGCGAGAGGTCTGCAAATAGTTGGATGTCTGAGTAAGGGGCTGGTAGTGTATTCATTGCCCTTGCTTTTGCTAGGATCTGTTCTTTTGCTTGATAAAAGTGGATCCTCAACAGAACATCTCTCGGGACCGTATCTGCCAGGTGTTTAAGTTTAGGTATCCTATGGATGCGGTCGATCGTCAACTCAATTGGGGTTAATTCGGGCAACATGGCGGCAAACATGGAGCTGGCGTATGCGTGCAACTCAGCGGGAGGTACCGATTCTGGTATGCCGCAGATTTTTATATTGTTGCGACGAGAGCGGTCCTCGAGGTCTGCGATCTTAGATTTGATCCAGTCAGTGTCATCTCTTTGGGCCATACATGTATCGACCAGGTCATTGACAGTCTCTGTACATTCCTCCATTTTGTCTTCTAGATAGTGTACTCTGTTTCCCATTTGCCTCATGTCAGTAGTGAATTTTTGCATCAGGGAAGACAGATTGGTCATGAGGGATGATTGAAGGGACATTAGCATGTCCTTCATCGTTGTGTCCAGGACTGGTTGTCCTGATGTGGGGAAGGCCGCAATGGACGATTGTAGTGAGGATATGGCATGTGCATTGTGCAGTGCTGTACTCACTGTGGGTCCGGGCTGGAAATTGGCATCCAAGCACATCCGCGCTTTAGCTGGGCTCTGGGAGTTGGGGGTGAGAGGAGGAGATCCATCCCGAGCTGGGGGTGTGAAATCCCCTTCCATTTCGCTCAGATCGCCGCTCTGATGGTCTGTGTAGGCCGCGGCCTGCTTGGCTGCTGCTCCGGCAGCGCCATCTTGTCTGAGGCCGCCGCGCTGGAAGGAGAGGGCCGTCAGCTTTTGGAGGTTCCGTTCCTCCTTTCTTTTGCGGGATGTCATTCCGGAGGGGTCCCCAAGCCTGTCTGAGGTGATGTGGGGGTTCGATGGGTCCGAGATCTGCCCGTAAATCGCTCGTTTTCCGGTCGGCCTGGGAGAGCTGCAGACTCAGGCTTCCATCCGGATCGCACGCAAGCCACGCCCCCCCAATCGCCATTAGTCATTTTGACACTCTCGCACTTTTTACATATTTATCTATCGGCCACCACTATTATCAGTATATTTATTGATCGCAGTACATTGTGCTTACCACTAGGTATCATTCACCTCACACTCAGAGTTTGGATCTAACTGGTAGACGAGACAATACCATTGTCCATTACCATTGTATACATTAGGGGTTCACGCTTTTGCCCCAATACTGCCCAATTGGGGTAGATCTAATACATTCCCCTGGGGAACAGCGCAGCATCACCCCCACTTTTCTACACTTTGAGGGCTTACAGTGTTAACTTGTGGCAACACCAACACCTAATGCCGCATACACACAGTCGGAATTTCCGATGGAAACAGTCTGATGGGAGCTTTTCATTGGATTTTCAGACCGTGTGTATGCCCATTGGTCTTTTTCTGTCGGAATTTACTTTGGATTGCGAACCTGCTCTTAATTTTTCCGCCGGTGTGTATGCAATTCCGGCACGCAAAATTCCGACGCATGCTCGGAAACAATTTGACGCTTGCTCGGAAGTATTAAACTTCCCTTTAATAGTGCTGTCGAACGTGTTGTATGCCGCGGTGTTATTGACCGTCGGAATTTGGTGTGACAGTTTGAGCGAAATTCCATCTGAATTCCGAAGGGAAAACCATCAGAGCTTTTTCCGACAAGAATTCCGACCGTGTGTACGCAGCATTAGGGCCAAATTTCTGCAGAGCCCCTACTTTCAAACATCCAACTTACAAACGTCTCCTACTTGCAAACGGAAGGAGACAACAGGAAGTGAGATGAAAAAAGATGGATGGAAAAAAAATGTATACCATGTTTTCCAAAAAGCATAAAAATAAATTTTTTGACTGGAGCTACACTTTAAAAATGTTTCAGTTCAAAATTACAAACAGATTCTACTTAACACAACAAACCTACACAGTCCCTGTCTTGTTTTCACCGCCTGTATACTGCTGTTCTGAGTATATAGGGCCTGGGGGCCCCACGCCTTTCCTTTTTTTAGTTTGGGTACGGGGTTCCCCTTAATATCCGTTAAAGACTCAAAGGGGCTGGTAATGGGCAGGGGGGCTACCCATGCCATTTTTCTCAATGATTTTCATCCATATTGCCGGAACCAGACATTACATTAAAACCGCAAGCAGTTTTAAATGACTTTTTTTCTGTTAAATGTAATTTTGTGCAGGGACTGTTCTAAACACAGGAAACACATGCCACTTCACAGGCATGCTATAGACACCCCCCAGGCACGATATTTAAAGGAATATTTCACTTTTTTTTTTTCACTTTAAGTATCATTAAAATCAGTGCTCCCGAAAAAACATCTGTTTTAAAAAAAATATTTGCATTGATCCATGTCTCCTGGGGCAGGAGCCAGGTCCCCAAACCATTCTTAGGACAATAACTTGCATATTAGCACTTTTGATTTCGAACGTTCTAGTCCCATAGACTTTAATCGGGTTCTAAAGTTTGCGCAAATTTTCTGTCCTTTCGCAGGTTCTGGTGCGAACCGAACCGGAGGGTGTTCGGCCCATCCCTACCTGTGAGCAAGCATGTATCACTTTTAAGATGTAAAATAATTTCAGGCACGTGACTGAGAAAACACAGAAGCCATTGGATCAGCATAACAGCCATGGATCTAGTACAGTGATGGCGAACCTTGGCAACCCAGATGTTTTGGAACTATGTTTCCCATGATGCTCAACTACACTGCAGAGTGCTTAAGCATTATGGGAAATGTGATTCCAAAACATCTGGGGTGCCAAGGTTCGCTATCACTGACTTAGTATATTAAAGAAAAAGTTTCAATGGCAGTCACTTTTGTGTGGTTACCTTTATGTCCTATTCCTTTTTTTGTGATTTCATGTACAGTATATAAAGCAATGTCTACTTTTAATGATTTGTACCCCGAGTCATATGATCTCAGTAACTGTTTGTGACTGCATGTTTCAGAATGATAGTACAATGATCTATTTATTTCTCTATTCTGATCATATCTACAAACAAGCTTTTTTGCCATATGTGGTGGTTAAATAAAACTAAAGGTTATAAGACAGTTTGCAAAAGACATACTGGAGAATATTGATTGAATTAAGAATTATTAAAAAATAATAGTAAACTTGATCATAATTTTTACATTTCTGAATCCACAAACCCTTAAATCTTCTTCTTTGTTCTTTCTGCATATATATTTTACACTGCTTTATATGTATTCAAAATGGAAAACATGTATTATTTAAATGACAAATATCATATTACAATAAATGTAATTAAATTCTTGTTTAGCACATTCTTCAGACACCAATGGCTCAGGTACACCAATCGAGGACCGAGAATCCCTGGGATTTATTTAGAAATATTAGCACTAAGCCTTTTGTGTTATTGTTATCTTGGAAACATAGCAAATCATTGTACAATGCTTCTCCCAAAACTAGCACCATAAGAAAAGCATGATATGGCTATAATATAGCACCGCTGTGTTAGAATGGCATCACTCTAGTTCAAGCTCTTGGTATCTCTTGCTGCATTAATTCTGGTCCTGGTAGCATGACCAATATTAAATTATGAAATGAAATGGGATAGATAGATAGATAGATAGATAGATAGATAGAGTGTCTTGCAAAAGTATTCACCCCCCCCCCCTTGGCTTTTTACCTATTTTGTTACATTACATCATTTAGTTCAATGTTTTTTTTTTTTTTCTGAATTATATATGATGGATCAGAACACAATAGTCTAAGTTGGTGAAGTAAAATTAGAAAAATATATACATAAAAAAAATTTTCAGAAAAAAAAATGATAATTTGCATCTGCGTATTTTTTCCCCCACTTTGTTATGAAACCCATAAAAAGCTCTGGTGCAACCAATTACCTTCAGAAGTCACATAATTAGTGAAATGATGTCCACCTGTGTGCAATCTAAGTGTCACATGATCTGTCATTACATATACACACCTTTTTGAAAGACCCCAGAGGCTGCAACACCTAAGCAAGAGGCACCACTAACCAAACACTGCCATGAAGACCAAGGAGCTCTCCAAACAAGTAATGGACAGTGTTTTTGAGAATTACAATTCAGGGTTAGGTTATAAAAAAATATCCAAATCTTTGATGATCCCTAGGAGCACCATCAAATATATCATAACCAAATGGAAAGAACATGGCACAACAGCAAACCTGCCAAGAGACGGCCGCACACCAAAACTCACAGACCGGGCAAGGAGGGCATTAATCAGAGAGGCAGCACAGAGACCTAAGGTACCCCTGGAGGAGCTGCAGAGTTCCACAGCAGAGACTTGAGTATCTGTACATAGGACAAAAATAAGCTGTACGATCCATAGAGTTGGGCTTTATGGCAGAGTGGCCAGAAAAAAGCCATTACTTTTAGCAAAAAAACTAAATGGCACATTTTGAGGAAGGTGCTCGGGTCTGATGAGACTAAAATTTAACTTTTTGGCCTTCAAAGAAAAGGCTATGTCTCGGGCAAACCCAACACATCACATCACCCAAAGAACACCATCTCCACAGTGAAACATGGTGGTGGCAGCATCATGCTGTGGGGATGTTTTTCAGCAGTCGGGACTGGGAAACTGGTCAGAGTTGATGGAAAGATGGATGGTGCTAAATACAGGGATATTCTTGAGCAAAATCTGTACCACTCTGTATGTGATTTGAGGCTAGGACGGAGGTTTACCTTCCAGCAGGACAATGACCCCAAACACACTGCTAAAGCAACACTTGAGTGGTTTAACCACTTTCAGACCGGACCAATTTGCAGCCAAAGGACCAGGCCCCTTTTTGCGATTCGGCACTGCGTCGATTTAACTGACAATTGCGCGGTCGTGCGACATGGCTCCCAAACAAAATTGACGTCCTTTTTTTCCCACAAATAGAGCTTTCTTTTGGTGGTATTTGATCGCCCCTGCGGTTTTTATTTTTTGCGCTATAAACAAAAATAGAGCGACAATTTTGAAAAAAAATGCATTATTTTTTATTTTTTGTTACAATAAATATCCCCAAAAAATATATAAAAAAACATTTTTTTTTCCTCAGTTTAGGGCGATACGTATTCTTCTACATATTTTTGGTAAAAAAAATCGCAATAAGCGATTATTGATCGGTTTGCGCAGAAGTTATAGCGTTTACAGGGATAGTTTTATAGCATTTTTATTAATAATTTTTTTTTTTATTAGTAATGGCGGAGATCTGCGATTTTTTTTTGTGACTGCAACATTATGGCGGACACATCGGACATTTTTGACACATTTTTGGGACCATTGTCATTTTTACAGCAATTAATGCATTTAAATGCATTGATTTCTGTATAAATGACACTGGCAGTGAAGGGGTTAACCACAAGGGGGCAGTGTAAGAGTTAAGTATGCCTAGGGGTGTGTTTTTTACTGTGGGGGGGCGTGGCTATCAGCTAGTGAATGCTGATCTCTGCTCCAATACACAGGGAGCAGAGATCGGCGTCACTAGTTGCTAGGCAGAACGGGGAGATGCTGTTTATCTCGGCATCTCCCCGTTCAGCCGCCCCGTGAGACGATCGCGGGGGTCCCTGTGGCGATCGAGTCCGCGGGGACCGCGATCGGACTCACGGGGGTCCCGACCGGCGCGGTAGCGCGCCGCTCCCGGCGCGGAAGCGCGCCGCTCCCGGCGCGCTCCCGATGGCACGGACAGGCTAAAGGAGGGACTTATATATACGCCCTCCTGCCTGTACGTGCCATTCTGTCGACGTATATCGTCGTGCGCCGGTCGGCAAGTGGTTAAGGGGAAACATGTAAATGTGTTGGAATGGCCTAGTCAAAGCCCAGACCTCAATCCAATAGAAAATCTGTGGTCAGACTTAAAGATTGCTGTTCACAAGTGCAAACCATCCAACTTGAAGTAGCTGAAGCAGTTTTGAAAGGAGGAATGGGCAAAAAACCCAGTGGTAAGATGTGGCAAGCTCATAGAGACTTATTCAAAGCGACTTGGAACTGTGATAGCCACAAAAGGTGGCTCTACAAAGTATTGACTATAGGGGGGGGGTGAATAGTTATGCACATTGACTTTTTCAGTTATTTTGTCCCATTTGTTTTTTGCTTCAAAATAAAAAAATAAAACATCTCAAAGTTGTGGGCATGTTCTGTAAATTACATGATGCAAATCCTCAAACAATCCATGTTAATTCCAGGTTGTGGGGCAACAAAACATGAAAAATACCAAGGGGGTGAAAACCTTTGCAAGGCACTGTAAATATGCAGCCAACATGTGCAGTAGATAATATCTTTAATAAAGATTGAATTATTTAAAAAAAAAAGATAATATCTGCCGGCCTTTTTTTATACAAGCATACAATATTCCCTATGTCTCTACACCAAGTAATTTTTATAAATGTTTTCAAATACTGTATATTATATTTGTTTTATAGAGTATTGCATTTGTGTCTTTGCAAATAACAAACAATTGCAGAAAACATGTAACCATAAGAGCAGGAGCAGCACTACCAAACATAAAAATTTAATTTTACATCCACTATTTCTTATTTTTCTTTGTTGACACTTTGACACTTTGTTCCTTGCTGAATATTTTTGGCACCAATCATTATTTGTGTAGTCAAACTCTCATGCCTTTATATACGTGTTGGCAGATAGTGTTTTGCAGAATGTATATTAGAGAGTGTTAGAATGTATTTCGCAGCTATCAAGAGACTTTTTGTAATGAAAGACAAAGTTTTAGTATCTCTCTACTTACTTGTAAAACTCCAATTTTGCAAGCTTTTAAATCATAGACTACAAACCAGGAACTAGCATTAGAAGTCTGGAAAGAAAGCAATGCAGACTAAACTACACATCAAATGCCTATTTTGCTTAGGTATTTTTTCCCTGCCAAATGTTTTCTTTTGTTTCTTTTTTACCATACATTTTTTATGTTCATTTATTTTGTTTGTTAATTTTTTCAGTGTCACCTCTGGCGGTGTCAAATTATTAAAAAAAAAAACTTTATTTAATTTAATTTATAAACAACTGCTTTCACACTGATCCACTGTGATTTTCCCTCAGTGCGGGTACACCCAGTATACTGCTGGTGTTTGTGCAGGTCATGCAGGACTTTGGGTGCACTTTCAGAAAACACACCAAAACCACCTGATCTAATAGATGTCTAGGGCAAAGCATGGGTAACCCGCACAAGAAACATGGGTACACTGCGCTGCACCCTTGCTGTAAGGAAACAGCAGTGGATCATTGTGAAAGCAGCCTCATGCTTTGTAGCAGAAATATTATGTTTGTGTAATTATAATTGGGACAAAATTATTGAATCAAATGTGCACTTTATCTACAGTAAATTACTTATTTTAAAATGAAAATTGGTCAAAATAGAAAGAAAAACATGCACATTTTGGATGCCTTTTTTTTCTAAGGGTTGCATAGGAAAAAAAATATTTTTTGCAGACAATGTTGACAAAAGTATGCCTAGTTTGTCCCCCAAAAAACAAAGTATGTGTAGCACCATAACCCCTGCGGGGCGGCTATGTATTTTCTGGGCTTACCAATTACCTCCTCCTTGTAGCTCGTCTTTCCTTGTCTAGGGGTTCCCAGGGTTAGTACCCAGTAATTTCAGAAGCTGACACTCAAATGTCCTTTTGAGGATTTTTATTTGCATAAAGTAATGTTCAAATATAACACAGTCTCTTAGTTGGGAATAGAGGGCACGGGTGATAAAGCTCAGGCACTTCAGAACTGCTGACATAAAATGAATGTCTCTTCAGAGAGTAGCCACTCGCAACTGGGTGCTTCACTGTTGGATAAACCCCTGTCTGTAGATTTAGCAGCCAACAAGTGATTCAAAGATTTGCAAAGTCTCTGCCACAGACTAGGTTTTAACTGAAGAGGAGTTAGGAACTTTTTCTACGGTACCTGAATCTTCCAGCCCTTTTGTCGATACTGTAAGAAATGCGGATTCACTAGTGTCCATACAATCTCAGCTCCCAGGCTCTTACCGAGCAGCCAGCTTCTTGGCCCTCTTCCGAAGAGTCCTCCCCTGGTCGCTTGTACCAGTTGCTGTGCCTCTCCAATCCTGAGAGAACACTGGGACACCTCAGAATCCTCTTTCAGTTACTGGGCCTCGAACTAGCCAGTTCCAAGGCTCGGGAATGGATGGATCCCCACCCCAGACCATGAGGGCCTCTGGGGCTGGTCAGGGTGACCAGGCTTATGGGGGCAGCAGACACTCCTGGGTCAGGGACCCCTCACGGGTTGGTCTGGACCGGAACCAGGAATCAAAGAGCAAGCCGCACCCTGAACAAGTGACTCCAGCATCTTAAATACCCCTTCCCAGAATACACAGCGGGGCCAGACGTGCCCACTGATTGGCTCCGAGAAAGATTGATACTTAACACGTCCAACCAGACTGCGTTCTCAGCCTGTCACAGGTGCTTCACCTCACCTATGACCAGGCAGAACTCCAGTACAGCCCAGTCAAGCTGATGCCAAAGTAAATGACCTAACAATTAACCCCCAGAACTCAGTTACAGTTCTGGAAAAAATTAATTTACACTATAGAAAGGTGTCGGCTCTACATATGTATTTATTTGTTATATTAAGTTCAAATGTAATGTTATTATAGTTTATGTGGAATCTCCATTAACAGATGTAAATAATATTGTATTGTAATTATGGGTAAATTTTTGTTAGGTGGGAATATATTTAAACCATTTATGGTGTTACTCCTCCCAGCTTCCTCAGCATTGTTACTTTTTTTCCTTATCACTTTTCACATGGGTTGTAAACAGCAGTCTTCTTTGTCATTTCCTTATCCTTGTCTTTGAATCCTGGAATCAGGCTGTGCCCAAAATACATTTACTAGGTACAGTGACCAATTCGGGAGCATTATAGTGTTGGAAAGATCAACAGCATGGTTGCTAATAAACTGACAATACTGTATGCATTATACCCATCTATCCAGCAGGTGGCACTGCAGTATTTTAGCGTGTATTCTCTGTGGTAATGTAATCACAGGATGTACCTTCTGTATATAAGTATTCACTTGTATCCTCCATGTTCCTGTTTCATTGTTTCCAATGCTATAAGACATGTATTGCTAATCCTCCATAAAATAAAAGCTGTTGCTGCAAATAACAAGCTTCCAGTGCATGATTTCAATACGCTGCACCACTTATATTAGCCACTGTACAGAAAGGAGAGAGGGATATAATGAATTGTTACCAATCTCTGCTTGACCAGATCTGAAGCTGAGAGGTAAACCAACTCCATACTTGTACTGTATGTTGTATTGTAAATGGTTTGAGGTGTAATTTGTAAATATCATGTAACTCAGTGTACTTATACAGTTGTACTTATACGTATATTTAAACTTATGTTTAAATATTATGTAATCCTATCAAATGCATACTGAAGTTTGAACTACCTTTTTTGTTCAAAAATCCTCAGCTCTAGCTGTGTATATGTAACTACTATCATTGTGATTTGAGTGTATTTGCATATACACTTAACCTAGTTAGCAGTATTCTGGTGTTAACCTTTACTACCTGGGCCAGTGACATTGGTCACCAGAAAAAAAAAGTTTAAAAAGGGTTAAACACACAGCATGAGCACAGGCAGCTATAAATAACTGACATGGGGTTATAACTCTTCCCTACACTATACAAAGCTAAAAAAAAAGTACACATTTTATTTAACTGTTATGGTAAAAGTTTGGGTGTTAAGCATTAGGTAACTGTAGAGTGTGGTAGCATGTTAAGGGCTTAGTTTAAAGATCAGGTTATGTGCTAAAACTTAAATTGGTTGTAAAGACAATTTTTTGTCTTACAATAATCAGCAGTATCAGATTACATTATGTGCCCCAATGTATGTTCTTTATAAAAAATATAAAATATGCCGCTGTATACCTTATTTCATTATGCCGCTCAGTGCTCACTTGACTGCCCCCGCTGTCTTTCCCGATCCAACAGTTACAGCAGCAGGGGGTGAGAATCCCCCGCTGAGGAGGAGAGCGGCAGGCGGCCACAAGAGCGGCACTATGAAAAAAGGTATAGTGCATTTTTTTATGAAGAACATACATTGGGGCTAGGGATGAGCCGAACACCCCCCTGTTCGGGTCGCACCAGAACCTGCGAACAGACCCAAAGCTTGTGTGAACTTTAGAACCCTATTAAAGTCTATGGGACTCGAACATTCAAAATCAAAAGTGCTAATTTTGCACGTTATTGTCATAAAAAGTGTTTGGGGACCTGGGTCCTGCCCCAGGGGACATGTATCAATGCAAAAAAAAGTTTTAAAAACTGCAGTTTTTTCAGGAGCAGTGATTTTAATAATGCTTAAAGTGAAACAATAAAAGTGTAATATTCCTTTTAAATTTCGTACCTGGGGGGTGTGTATAGTATGCATGTAAAGGGGCGCATGTTTCCCGTGCTTAGAACTGTCCCTGCACAAAGTGTAATTTTTGCAGGAAAAAAAGCTATTTAAAATCACTTGCGGCTATAATGAATTGTCGGCTCCCGTAATACAGAGAACAGTCATTGAAAGTCATTGATAAAAAAAAAAAAAAAGCGTGGGGTTCCCCCGGAATTCATTTACCAGACCCTTCAGGTCTGGCATGGATTTTAAGGGGAACTCCAAAATAAAAAAAAACAGCGTGGGGGTCACCCTCAAAATCCATACCAGACCATTTATCCGAGCACGCAACCTGGCAGGCTGCAGGAAAAGAGGGGGGAACGAGAGAGCGCCCCCCCCCTCCTGAACCGTACCAGGCCACATGCCCTCAACATAGGGAGGATGCTTTGGGGGGTCTGAGTTTTAGTGCTAAAAATAGCGTTTGTAAAGCGCCTGAAAACTACCTCCCATTCATCTCTAAGGATGCTTTCACACTGGGGCGCTGGTGGGGCGTTGAGAAAAGTCCTGCAAGCAGCATCTTTGGAGCTTGTTTGTAGTGCTAAAAAAGCGCTTCAAAAACACCCAAGTCCATTGAAATGAATGTGAAGCGCTTTAATAGCACCTGAAAAGCATCCTAGACCATATGGGAATAGGAATTAAAGTAAGAGGGCAAATGAAGAGTATGGAAGTGTGAGAGATTGGGGATGAGAGGGAAATGTGACATAGTAGGAATTTAGATTAAATGGAACATCAGACAGGATGGCCCCCATGATACCAATTTCCTCTCAGGCCACCCAAGATATGAATGATTTTTTGTTGTCATACATTTATTTGATAGGGTGATGGGAGGGAGGGGGGAGGGAGGCTGAGGGGATGTTTGATTTTGATGTATTTTGTAAACAAAATAAATATCTTAATAAAGAAATAAAAAAAAAAGAAAAGAAAAGCATCCTTGACAGTAGACTGGAGATGTGGGAAGGTCACATGACCTCACAGCGCAGTGAAGAATGCTGGGATACAGGAGAGAGACATGAGAGCATGGATGCTGCAGATAACCGGATGCAAGCCAGTTGAGAAAAGGTTCAAGACCATCCAGTTCCAATGCAGCAGCAATAGAACCGGAGGAGTTTATTCAATCAGTGCGGGACCACCCTGAACTTTGGGACACCAAAAAATCCCTGGTATGCCAACTGCAGCAAAAAGTCTTTAGGATGGTGTGCCATTGCTGAACAACATATTGAGGACTGGAATGACGTTCCAAGAAAACAGTCAGAATAATAGCAAAACACTAAATTTCCACCATAATCCCAGTCAGAATAGTCACAAAACATACAATTTCCACCATAATCCTAGTCAGAATAGTCGCAAAACACAAAATTTCCACCATAATCCCATTCCCGGTAGTCCCAAACCACCAACCCTAACCCTAATCCCATTTCTATTAGTCCCAAATCACCAACCCTAACCCTAATCCCACTTCTATTAGTCCCAAATCACCAACCCTAACCCCACTTCTACTAGTCCCAAACCACCAACCCTAACCCTAATCCCACTTCTATTAGTCCCAAATCACCAACCCTAACCCTAATCCCACTTCTATTAGTCCCAAATCACCAACCCTAACCCCACTTCTACTAGTCCCAAACCACCAACCCTAACCCTAACCCCACTTCTATTAGTCCCAAATCACCAACCCTAACCCTAATCCCACTTCTACTAGTCCCAAACCACCAACCCTAACCCTAATCCCACTTCTATTAGTCCCAAACCACCAACCCTAACCCTAATCCCACTTCTATTAGTCCCAAATCACCAACCCTAACCCTAATCCCACTTCTATTAGTCCCAAATCACCAACCCTAACCCCACTTCTACTAGTCCCAAACCACCAACCCTAACCCTAATCCCACTTCTACTAGTCCCAAACCACCAACCCAAAGTAATTTTAAGTTTATGTATATTATTGTTATTATTGAACTCCTAAAGAAACTATAAATAACGTCAAAGTAAACATGTTATTATTGTCTTGAATCAATACACCAATAAACAAATATTCGGAATCGATAACAATATGCTATTTTTTAATAAGGTATATACTTACAAACAAGAGAAAATATTCAATGAAACATATTAATGATCATTTTCATTTGATACCTATAATTTTTAAATCTTATTTCTTTGCCAACTTACTGCTCCTGCAGGGCTCATAAAATAATCTGCCAATTCATCCCTAATTCTGAAATCCACTGTTGGACCGTGGACATGAGGGAAATCAGCAGGTTCCAAATTGTGAGCCAATATGTCTTCAAAATTCACGCCATCTCTATCCCTTACCACACTGTGCAACACACATGCTGCCTTTGTTAATTTGGATGCATTTTCGACCTTGAGATTGATAGGTTTATGGAATATTTGCTTTGGCAAGAATACCAAAGCAACATTCAACCAGCCTACGTGCCCGACAGAGACGATAATTGAAGATTCTCTTCCAGGTGTCAAGATTCCTCCGTGAGTAAAGCTTCATTAAATGTTCGTTGATAGTAAAAGCCTCATCAGCCATGAAAACTAATGGCATATCCGGACTTTCTGTACTGGGTAATGTTCGATATTCAGGCAAATCAAGTCGATTAGATTGAAGACACTTCCCAAATGTCGAATTCAGGAAAACAGAAGAGTCTGCAGAACTCCCAAATGCTCCTACATCAATAAATATGAATTTATGGTCTGCATCAACTACAGCCATTAGCAGAACTGAAAAATTCAGAATTCATACTGTAATGATGTATAGGTATTTCCTGTGTCAAGATATCTGTTATCAAACAAAAATGGATTACTTATTTCAGTACGAGTAATAAAGAAAAGTTGGAAGACTATGAGGGGTAATTCTATGAGAGATGACACAATCTTCAAAATAAGATACGGAGTGGTTCTGCTGGAAAGAGAAATGGGAGAGTGTATTGTCACTATGAGGACTCATGTTCCTGAAGCCCGTCATGGAGATGAGACCGTAAGTATACCAACATTTATTATGTAAAGGGAGAAAGGAGCCTAGTGACAGCACATTGAGGAGAAGCAGGGCGCACAGCCCACAAAGTCTGACTGTGGTAACAGCTACCGCAATAGAAAGCGCTGGGTGCATGTGAGTAGTTAGAAGCCCAAACTCACCCCACACCTTACACAGCGCTGCCCAATGGTATGTCTGTCTTTTTCTATGTGGATCGGAAATCTGACAGGAGGCAAAAGAAAAATCCTTAATTGAAGGATTGCAGCACATGAATCCCCACTCATAAGGAAAAGGGAAGTGTTTCATTGTTTCATTTCTAGATATTTGCTATAAGGATTTAAACAGCTGAATGTGATCAGATATATTACATGCAGAAAACCCTCTGTTGTTGCATATATATCTGCTAGTGTATTATATCAGGAGGATGGTGTGGTTTGCCTTTGTCCTTAATTTTAAACACCTAAACCAATCGTTTGGGAAGATTGGCTGGTGTATGTGGACTAAGCAACCGAATCTCAGTATATTTATTCACATGTTTTAACGTATTTTCTGCTCAATCACATATTTATATTCTAGAGGTTTTTAAACACAGACATTTGTTAGATATTTGCTGTAAGGATTTAAACAGCTTTACATAAGGAAAAGGGAAGTTACTTCATTGTTTCATTTCCAGATTTTTGCTATAAGGATTTAAACAGCTGAATGTGATCAGATATAATACATGCAGAAAACCCTCTGTTGTTGCATATATATCTGCTAGTGGATTATATCAGGAGGATGGTGTGGTTTGCCTTTCTTCTTAATTTTAAACACCTGACCAATCATTTGGGAAGATTGGCTGGTGTATGTGGACTAAGCAACTGAATCTCAGTATATTTATTTCACATGTTTTAACGTATTTTCTGCTCAATCACGCATTTATATTCTAGAGGTTTTTAAGCACAGACTTGGAATTATTTATATATTTATATTCACTTAAAAGTTCTCACCGTTTAAGCAAATTATTTATCCAATAGGAACAAGATGTTCCAGGAAACACAATTGCACTTTATAATTTGTTTAAACACAGGAACTCACAAGAAGATCTACTCATTTATTTATTTTAAGGTTGATTAAAAGCACTAATTGTCTACAGTATTGTACACTTTATTTCATGATTATTTTTGCACAGAATAATTTTTTTTATAATTTTTTCAAATTGTCTATTTTTTTAATTTCAGTACAGAAACCAATATGGAGAGTGAAAGCGAAGAGGACCCTGAGGATACAGAGGAGGTCAATGAATGAAGACAATTTGCAAAGAAATTAAACTGAAGCAGAAACACCAGAAGCAACATTGCCCAACAACAACGGAAACTAACAAAACAACAACTGTCAGAGGACTTCCTAGATGTTGTTAAACAATTGTTTACCAAACAACAAAAAGATGGAGAATTGGAGTCCTTTGCCAAAAGCCTGGTTCCTCAACTGGCCAAAGTATCATCAGATTATCAATGTGAGATGCGTTCTGAAGTAATTTGTCTCATTCATTACTACCAGCAGCAATCTACACAAAATAGAGATGCACCATATGAGGGCAACATTAGTAATCAGTTTTCTGGGTGGTACGATGGTCCAGGTACCTCACACTCACACACATACCCATCTGCTGCAGCTTGCAGATTTAAAATTATGTCCCAAAACCCATGTTCCAGATTTCCAATCATGTCCCAAAACCAACCATGTTTTCAGGGAGGACCTTACGAAATGTAACAATATTTTCAACATGTCCAATTCCCCTTCCCACCCCTCTAGAGGAGACACATCATCCTCCCAGCTATTATAATCTGTGATATTTTTTGTTTGATATATTTTTTGTAAAGGTTTACATTGGTTAATAGAATGTTTTGTGAAAAATGCACATGTTGATGGTATATCATAAAACGTTTTCCGTTTTGCACATGTTGTGCATTTTTGATAATATATATGCAATAATAAATATAAAATGTTTGTAAAATTATTTTCTGTTTTGCACATGTTGTGCATTTTTGATAATATATGTGCAATAATAAATATATAATTAATCGAAAAATGTGCACTTATTAAATATTTATACATACTTACCTTAGCGTTATAAGTAAATGTTCACATGGTGATATTGCCACCCTGCCATTGGTATCCTGTCTTAACAAGTCAGGGGTTAAAATGTCAAGCAGAAAGCCAAATCTGGTAAAG
This sequence comes from Lithobates sylvaticus, assembly GCA_028564925.1. Classification (NCBI taxonomy): domain Eukaryota; kingdom Metazoa; phylum Chordata; class Amphibia; order Anura; family Ranidae; genus Lithobates; species Lithobates sylvaticus. Next base: position 382,431,824 of record CM053026.1, read on the forward strand.
AAAATATGAAAATTGTTTTTCAAACTTTAGAAAATGCACTGCTAAACATAATCCAGGTATTAGGGATTGAGGACTAGTGGGGGGGGGTTAGGGTTAGAGATTTGGGACTACCGGAATTGGTATTAGGGTTAGAGATTTTGGACTACCGGAATTGGTATTAGGGTTAGAGATCTGGGACTACAGGAACTGGGGTTATGGTTAGAGATTTGGGACTATTGGGGGCATGGTTAGGGTTACATATTTGGGACTAGTGGGGACGGGATTATGGTTAGGGTTAGAGATTTGGGACTACCGGAACTAGGATTAGGGTTGGAGATTTGGGACTAGTGGGGGTGGGGTTAGGGTTAGAGTTTTGGGACTAGTGGGGGTGGAGTTAGGGTTAGAGATTTGGGACTAGTGGGGGTGGGATTATAATTATTGTTAAAGATTTGGGATTAGTGGGGGCGGGGTTAGGGTTAGAGATTTGGGACTACCAGAAGTGGGATTAGGGTTAGAAATTTGGGACTAGTGGGGGCGGGGTTCAAGATTTGGGACTACCAGAAGTGGGATTAGGGTTAGAGATTTGGGACTAGTGGGGGTGGGATAATAATTAGTGTTAAAGATTTGGGACTAGTGGGGATGGGATTAGGGTTAGAGATTTGGGACTACCAGAAGTGGGATTAGGGTTAGAGATTTGGGACTAGTGGGGGTGGGGTTAGGGTTAGGGTTAGAGATTTGGGACTACCAGAACTGGGATTAGAGATTTGGGACTAGTGGGGGTGGGGTTAGGGTTACAGATTTGGGACTAGTGGGTGTGGGATTAGGGTTACAGATTTGGGACTAGTGGGGGTGGGATTATAATTAGTATTAAAGATTTGGGACTAGTGGGGGCGGAGTTAGGGTTAGAGATTTGGGATTAGAGATTTGGGACTAGTGGGGGTGTGGTTAGGATTAGAGATTTGGGACTAGTGGGTGCAGGATTAGGGTTAGAGATTTGGGACTAGTGGTGGCGAGATTAGGGTTGGAGATGTGGGACTAGTGGGGGCAGCATTATGGTTAGGGTTAGAGATTTGGGACTACTGGAACTGGGGTTAGGATTAGAGATTAGGGACTAGTGGGGGCGGGGTTAGGGTTAGAGATTTGTGACTAGTGGGTGTGGGATTAGGGTTAGAGATTTGAGACTAGTCTCAATAGGATGGGATATTATCACTTACGTTGCCATGCTCATCCGTGTGTAATTTTTGAACTTTAATGGGTGCTCTCTCAAGTCCTGATAGAGCAACACAAATTGTCCTCTTGAGGAGTGCATTTGTAGGATGGGATGGATCCAATAGCAACGTTCCTGCCTCTGTTTCAGGATATGTTCCAAAACATTAGCACAAAAAGCAACAGCAGCTCAGTAAACTCCACTTTCTCTTTGTTCAGTGTCTTCACCCATGAAATACCAGGAAGTGTACAGGATGTGATGTAATGGGTTGGGCTTGTAAGCTAATGCTAACGCTTTAAAAGCGCATTAAAAACACTTCAAAAACGCTAGGCTAGTGTGAAAGTAGATTTAGTTCCCTGAGTGTCTGATAGCTTCCCTAAGAAGACCTATCAGACACTCAGGGAACTAAAGCTACTTTCACACTAGCCTAGCGTTTTTAATGCTCTTTTACCGCGTTAGCGCTAATTTTATCAATTGACTTGGAAATGAGTCAGCTGAACATGCCAGACGAACCAGGACAATAAATGTAATCAACTCAGACACTGGCTTTAAAATAATCTGGGATAGACTTGATGAACGTTATGACTCAGCAGAAGCAATAAAAAATTCACTATTCAAAAGACTTGATAGCTTCCCTAAGGCCGCAAACACACGAGCAGACTTTCCTGCGGGAGTCCAGCGGACAATCCGCCCATGTGTGGGCGCCGGCGGACCTTTTCCTCCCAAAAGTTCGGCGGACTAAGTTTTAAGTTCAGACTTAAAATTGTCCACTGGACTCGGCAGTCCGGCGGACAATCCCGCGGTTGTGTGCTAGTCCGCAGGACTTTTGAAATGAACGGACTTGCCTCGCACACGGAGGAAAATCTGTTCATTTAGAACGTAACTGCATTTAAACGGTACTAGCGAAGGCAGTGAATGCCGCCGCGCTAGCCCCGTCACCTGGTATGGATTTAAAGGGGAATCCCTACGCCGAAAAAACAGCGTGGGGGTCCCCCCCCCCAAATCAATTTCAGACCCTTATCCGAGCATGCAGTCCGGCCTTCCAGGAAAGGGGGTGGGGACGAGCGAGCACCCCCCTCCTGGCCGCGTGCCCTCAACATGGGGGGTGCCCTGGGGAAAGGGGGGCCGTGCAGCCCCCCCACCCCAAAGCACCTTGTCCCCATGTTGATGAGGACAAGGGCCTCTTCCCGACAACCCTGGCCGTTGGTTGTCGGGGTCTGCGGGCGGGGGGCTTATCGGAATCCGGGACCCCCCATTTAATAAGGGGGCCCCAAGATCCCGGCCCCCCACCCTATGTGAATGAGTATGGGGTACGATGCACCCATACCCATTCACCTAAGGTGTAAAAGTGTAAATAAAAAAACACAATTTTTAAAAATATTTTATTGCACAGCTCCGGGGGTCTTCTTCGTCTTGGGGGGTCTTCTCGCCGGACTCCTCCGATATCCTCTGCTCTTTAACCTAGCTCTTTTACCTAGCGGAGGAGCCCGGCTTTCTTCTTCGTCGTCGCCGCCGTCATCTGGGGGTCTCGTTCCGCCTTCGGGGGTCTTCGGAAGTCTCTTCTGTTCTTGCCGCTGTCGCCGCCTTCTGCGCCGTCTTCTTCTTCCTCTTCTTCTTCTTCTTTTTCTGATGTTGACTCGTCGCTCTTTCTGGCAGGAATGGCAGAGACACGCGTTGTTGTGACTTATATAGGGACAAGGGGCGGGTCACATGCTCATGTCACATGGTGGCCCCGCCCCCATATGATGTCCCAGTCCCGGGGGATGCTGAGAGAGCGATGACTCAACATCGGAAAAAGAAGAAGACGGCGCAGAAGACAGCGGCAAGAACAGAGGAGACCCCCGAAGACCCCGAAGGCGTAACGAGACCCCCAGACGACGGCGGTGACGAAGAAGAAAGCCGGGCTCCTCCGCTAGGTAAAAGAGCTAGGTTAAAGAGCAGAAGATATCGGAGGAGTCCGGCGAGAAGACCCCCAAGACGGAAGAAGACCCCCGGAGCTGTGCAATAAAATATTTAAAACAATTGTGTTTTTTTAATTTACACTTTTACCCCTTAGGTGAATGGGTAGGGGTACATCGTACCCCATACTCATTCACATAGGGTGGGGCGCCGGGATCTGGGGCTCCCTTATTAAAATGGGGCTCCCGGATTCCGATAAGCCCCCCGCCCGCAGACCCCAACAACCAACGGCCAGGGTTGTCGGGAAGAGGCCCTTGTCCTCATCAACATGGGGACAAGGTGCTTTGGGTGGGGTCGCACGGCCCCCCTTTCCCCAGGGCACCCCCAATGTTGAGGGCCCGTGGTCTGGTACGGCTCAGGAGGGGGGGGGGCGCTCGCTCGTCCCCACCCCCTTTCCTGGCTGGCCGGGCTGCGTGCTGTAGACAACAGTGCATTTAACGGGTTAATCCCCATTCCCAACTGCGGCTCACCGCAGTTGAAGTGCCCCGCACGCATGCGCGGAGCGACGTCTTCGCTGCTCTGGCCAATCACAGCGCTGTGATTGGCCGGAGCGGCGATACCTGGAAGAGAGATGGCTGCGGCTGGAGGGGGAGAAGAGGACCGCGTCGGGGGCCACGATCTAAGGTAAGTGATGCATAATGAGCTAGTATGCTAGTCATACTAGCTCATGACTTTCTCTTGCAGGTAGTTTAAAAAAAAAAAAAAGTTAAAACGGGTATACAACCGCTTTAAAAAAAATGTATCTTATAAAATCTTGATTTTGATTTACTGCTTGTGTTTCTTTTAGCTGTCTCCTAGGTTCTCCTAGTGAACTTGTAGCGCCAAGTGTTTTTTTACATTATTAACTAACCCCCATTGTCACTGAAAAAAACACCAACTTAATTCAAAAACTGGTATTGAGCATTGAAAGAAGAAGCCACACATTATTGAGTATAAAACCTTTTTACTCGGTGCACATGCGCATGTGCGTTATAAGCTTTTTTGGTAAAAAAACAACATCTTGGTTTTATAAAGTTTTACCTTGAATTTTTTTTATAAGTAGATAAACAGGCATGTTTCAAAACATAACATACACAACTCAGGAACTTACAAAGTTCAGCATTGAAAAACTGAAGGCAATATCAGACATTATAGTGTCAAAAATGTGTTGATATTGTCTTCTTCAGATGAGGTGATGTCACCCCTGTAAAAGCCAAATTTGGAAGATGCACACAAATTGGAAGTCAAACTAGGAATTTCCCTCCTGATCCCATGCCTAATGTCAACATGTGCTATCTCCCATCATGGGGGATCAATGGACGTGTTTTGGGGGTGCAACCACTTCCTCACACCTACTAGAGATGCAAGGAAGGGGTTGCACCCACAAAACGCGTACATTGAAATCCCCTGATGGCAGATAGCACATGTTGACACACTGTGTGCATCTTCAAAATTTGGCTTTTAAAATGTGAGAAAAATGTTTGAAAATTGTTAAAACATTTTAAAAAATTGTGGCATTTTGTTATTTAAATTCTCCCTAATACATCAATCATGTTCTTCAGTTTTTGTTCAACCTCATTTGTTTTTTGCTTTATGTCTAAATCTCGACTACACCACATTATGACCTGGATTCGTTTTTGTGCACTGTTACTGGTGAAACGAGGAGATTGTTCTTCCACAACCTGCCCATCACCTAAAAGAAAAAATACACACCATGTATTATAAATATGCAGGCATACCTCTATTACCTGAATCTGTGGTGTCTGACACTGACCTGTTGTGGTGACAATTTCAACCACTTCCACCACATGCTGAGGTTGTGGTGTCCTCTGTTCCCCTTCTTTCGGAGGTGTGGGGTTCCTGGTGTCCTCAGACAACCCAAGTCTTTTTTCCCCTATGAGAATGAAACAAAAGGTATACTTAGCACACAGATATTTGAGGCCAGAAATAGGAATATGAAACATTGCATGGAAGTGGCATACCATTGTCTGTTTTGGCAGAGTTCCAAGCTGAAGACATGCTTTTTTTTTCATTTAACAAAGCTGGAATACTTACCTTTTTTGGACAAGTTCACACATGGAGACACCCCAAGTATCTACTGGAGCACCTGTGTTGGTCACCCTAACAAATTTGCTCTGGTGTCTCACACTATTGCTCCTGAGTCAAGATGTGTAAACAGCTGCTTAGTGTCCTCTCCTTACATTACACTAAATCAAGTTTGCAATTCATTACAGTTTCAAAGGCATCTAAACAACAATGTCCTAAACTTCTTTTAATACAAATTAGCATGACCAAATGTATTTAACCATGTATTTGCCAAAAACATTGTATTTAGTTATGTTTACTATGACCGATTACTGTGCCCACGAACATGAATTTCCATTAGCCATTTAAAACTGTACAACAGTAAAGAAAAGCACATGGAGCAGCATCCAAGTAATAATAATAATAGGAACACACGACAAATACTTACTTTTTAGAAGCACTTTCTTGATCCTTCTGTACTGATCTTGCGCCCTCAATTTCAGGTCTGACCAGCGTTGGTCTGGGCTTTGACTAGGCCATTCTAACACATGAATATGCTTTGATCTAAACCATTCCATTGTAGCTCTGGCTGTATGTTTAGGGTCTCTGTCCTGCTGGAAGGTGAATCTCCGCCCCAGTCTCAAGTCTTTTGCAGACTCCAACGAGGGAGAAATGCTCCGGCTCAAAAATGTTGTATGTGTTTAGCTGCAGGGATCTGTAGTTAGGAGTGATTGGTTGTGATGTACAGTGTAAATAACTACCAACAATGTATATATCTCTTTTTGTACTGATATTTATTTGTACAGTTCCCCATCCAAGTTTTTTCCCTTACCCCATCCAACTAAATTCATTGGATGCCCTTGCACCTGGGCCCAGGAGCCATTTTTCAATTCTTCTCAGCTGGGGACCAGATGAATTCTGGTCGGGGTGAGTGTAGCACCCTCTACCTTAGTTGGGATGTGCTAGATGTAGTGGTTTTGTTTTTTCAGTCAGGGCAGGTAAATTTCGGCAGGTCTAGCAGTTAGCTAGGCCTGTGTGTTTTAAACTGGGGGCTGGGAATGGTTTTGAGAATAGCATTAGGTGACTGACATGCACTTAATCTCTCTGGCACCTCCTCTGTTTCTGAAAGGTTCTGGAAAAGAGGCAGGGCAGGGGATTGGAGTGGCATGGAGTGTATCTGGGAGCCCTGACCAATCCCCAACTAGGATTGGCAGGAGGCAGGCCTCCTATATATACTCATGGTCAGCCTGCTGTGGGAGGAATTGTCGAGTGGAAGAACTAGTGATGGAGTGTTAGGCAGTCGTGGCCCTGTGGGGAGCCCCCTTTCTGGTGGAGGGGGGGTGACTCTGGGTCTGAAGCTCGGGAGCTGGGAAGGAACCCCTTCATACAAAAGCTATCTCGGGGTGTCCTGAACAGGAGCATCGCCGGGTAAGTCACTAGGAGGGATCTATTCCAGGGTCCGTGAGTGACAGGCACAGTGTGGAAATCTGAGAGAGACATGCCAGGATTGGAAGTGAAGCCAGAGGGAGAGACTGTGATGTTGCTGGTGTTAGGCCTCATGTACACTGCTGCTGGTAAACAGACGTTTAGGAGCAGTTGGGCATTTTTTTCAACTGCTCCTGAACTCTCTTTTTTTTTTTGTTTCTAAACCACTTCAGAAAAGACTTTTATGTAGGACTAAGTCAGCTACGCCATTCATCTCTGTCCCATGTCGTCTTAACATCATTGTGGTATTTCCTTTTGCCTTCTTTGACCCTCTTTGAGGGTTTTACATTTACTCTTTATTTTATACATTTTTGTAGTAATTAACAATAGTTTACACACTCTATTAGCAGAGAAAACCAGGAAGTATAAAGAAAAAATAGACAAGATAGTATAATCAACCTCACCGCCCCCTTAACTTCCACTTCCTTGAATGTACTTCTATGGTCTAACTAAATTCCCCCTGTTGCCCGACTGATCCCCCCCCCTTCTCCCCCCTCCTCCATCCCCTACCCTCCCCATCGCTACTTCAACTTGTGTGTGTGTTTTTTTATTTTTTTTATTTACCCTTTCTTTTTTTCTCTTCCTTTAAATTTTAAATTGAAGACACATACTTTAGTCTTTTCCTTTAAGCCTCCCTCTTACTGGATCCTCAAGACCTCCGCATAGCTCCAGTTTTTTTTGAATTTTTTCCAGCACTCCCATTTCTCCTTTATACCCTCCTTTTCCTCCTCAGCACTATTTTTCAGGCATTCCATTGTATACGTATTTTCAACCGCATCGACCCACTCCCAAAGGGGTGGACTTTCAGGGTCCTGCCACCTCCTTGGTATTACTCTTTTTGCGGCATTCAAAAGATGTGGGACCAATGTTTTCTCATATTGCCTAACTCCTCCTGTTGTGGCATGCATCAAAATCACCCAGGGGTCATTTTCCAGCTTTAGTTGCGTAATTTCCTTAATATATTTTAAGATAGATTCCCAGTATTTTTTTATTTTATGACACTCCCACCATAAATGACCCATAGTCCCTATTTGTTTGCAACCTCTCCAACAATTGGCAAATTTGCTTATTTTGTCAGGGGTCGCATACCACCTAATTAAACATTTGTAGTTCATTTCGGTGGTCCTTGCATCTACCGCCGAACTGTGAGTAAGTTTTAATATTTTCTTAACCGTGCCCGTGTTTATTTGTGATCCCAACTCCCTCTCCCATTTCTTGAAGAATGGCGGGATCTCCAGTCTGTCCTTTTCCAACAACAATTTATATATTTTAGAAATTGTCTTTTTAGTATTTTCTGCCGTACATATTCGCTCCAACTTTGTCAGGTCACCGGCATCCCTTAACGGTTGGGGTAACGTTTTCACGAAGTGACCTAACTGGAGATACCGCCATCCATCAATTGTGATCATTTCATTCTTTTTTTGTAATTCTTGAAGTGCCAATATTTTTCCCTTATCTATTACATCACCTAATTGTGTGTTATCGTTTCTTATCCAATCGCCTCCTATCTTTTTTTTCCCCGGTGGAAAAAAAATCATTCTCCTTAAGTGCTATCAGGGGTGAGTTATATTTTCCATTAAACAATTTATATATCTTATCCCAAATTTTAATTGTATTCCGTGTAATTATATGTGTTTTCTCTCCCAGTGCGCTAAACTTTGGGGGATTCCATAAAATCTTCCCAAGATGTGCATTGCAAAGTGCCTTTTCTAAGTTAACCCATCTTTTGTCACTATACTTTTTTCCCCATTCTGGAATCTTTAATAGTACTATCGAGTAGTAATAGTTCACTATATCTGGGACTGCTAGGCCCCCGACTCTTGTCTTGTTTTAAAATTTGCAGGGATGTTCTATGCTTCTTGTTTTTCCATACAAAATTTATTAACAGGGCTTTTAACTTCCTTAAATACTGATGTGGGAGTGGGATTGGGAGCATCTGGAACTTAGATGTTATTACGGGTAACATCATAATTTTTACAGCATTAATGCGCCCTATCCACGAGAGTGGCTTATTTATATATTCTTGGCATTTTTATTTATTTCATCTAAGGAAGGTAGTTTATTTTATAAATTTTTTCCATGGTGTTAGACAGATTTATTCCCAGATATTTTATTTGTTTCTGCCACGAAAATTTAAAGTCTCTCTGTAGGTCCTGCTTCTCCATCTTATTTAAATTAATATTTAATATGAAGGTTTTCAATGAGTTGATTCTAAAGTTTGATATTTCTCCATATAGGGATAACATTTTTAGAAGATTAGGCATTGACTTCTGGGGGACTCCTACATAAAATAAAATATCATCGGCAAATGCTGCCAGCTTGTGTTCCTCGCCTCCTGCCAAACAACCTTTTATATCTGAATTTCCTCTTATCGTGGCTAGTAGGGGTTCGAGGGACAGGACAAAAAGGAGGGGGGACAGGGGACAACCCTGTCTCGTCCCATTTCTCATTTCAAAGAGAGAGGATGTAATTCCATTTACTTTAATATTAGCTTCCGGATGCCCATATAAAACTTTGATTTGCTGAATAATTTTTGAGCCAAACCCCATGTACTCAAGTGTTTTAAACAGGAACCCCCAGTCTACGCTGTCAAACGCTTTTTCTGCGTCTATTGACAGGAGTAGGCTGGGGGTCCACGCGTCTTTAATTTTCTGTAGGGCCAGTAGTGTTCGTACGCCGTTATCTCTGCCTTCCCTGCCCAGTATGAATCCTACTTGGTCCGGATGGATCAGTGTACCCAAGTGGCCCTTTATACGTTCCGCCAAAATTTTGGCATAGAGCATTGTATCAAAATTTAACAAAGAAATAGGCCTATAACTTTAGCACACTGATCCATCCTTACCTTCCTTCAGCAGCACAGTAATGGTTGCAGACAAGGAGGCCTCACTCATACCGTATTCTGTCCCCAAACCATTCATATACCGCCAGAGTCTAGGGATCAAAATCTCTTTGAAGGCTTTGTAATAGGATACCGTAAACCCGTCAGAACCCAGGCTCTTGCCTGAAGGAGAGTTCATTAGTGCTCTCAAAATTTCATTCTCTGTGATGGGTCTTTCCAACACCTCACTCTCGTCCTGACCCAGGGTGACCAACCCCGCCTTACTAAGAAAATCATTTATTTTCTCCCTATTGTCCCCTTTTTTGTTACCCTGTGACTCAACTGAATATAGCTCTTCATAATATTCTCTAAAAGACGACGCAATGTCTTTAGACACATATTTCATCTCACCATTTTTAGTTTGGATTTTTTCTATACAATTTTTTGATTTATTTTTTGAAGCATTCTCGCTAGGTGTTTGCTTGATTTATTCTAACGTTCTTTAGCAATCCTATGGTATGTCTGTTTGGCCTCTTGCTCTGCAAGCTCTTTTAATTCCTCTCTCTTTGCTACTACTTCTTGGTATAACACCCTGTTGTGGCCCGGGTGTGACTTATGTTTTTGTTCAAGTCTATTTATTTCCACCATCAAATCCTGTATTTTCCTCGTCCTCTCTCTTTTTTTCCAAGATGCCTTTGCTATTAAGATCCCCCTTATAAAAGCTTTATGGGCGTCCCACAAATTAGACCCCTGTACTTCACCATTATCGTTGGTTTGGAAAAACCATTCCAATTCTCTTCTCACAGACTCCCGCACCTCGCTATCCTGTAATAGCTCTTCATTTAATTTCCACCCACTTGAGGGTTGCTTGTATTCTGGGATATTTAATTTCATAGACACCGGGGCGTGATCGGACAGTGAAACTATCTCGATATTGGTTTTATTGACTCTATCTAATATACCATGATCAATGAATACATAATCGAGTCGGGAGTACGTCCCGTGTACAGGGGAGAAGAACGTATAATCCCTTGTTTGCGGGTGTTGGATCCTCCATACATCTGCCAGTTGATCCATACATAATTTTTTTTTTATCGATTTTAGCTGTACGTTCCTAGTCCCCTGTATACCGGACGTACTGTCGAAATCAGGATCTAGGCAGAAGTTTAAATCCCCCATAAGGATTAGATATCCTTTCTTAAAGGCATTTAATTTCCGTAAAATCGCCTCCAGGTATTTAATAGGCCTTATGTTTGGGGCAAATATATTGGCAAGCATAAACGTTGTTCCATATAGGGTTCCCCTTAAAAAAAGAAACCTCCCATCTGAGTCAACTTCTCTGTCCTCCAATTTAAAGTGTGTGTTCCTAGCAAAACCAATGGCCACCCCTCTTGCTCTGTTTGAAATTGTATCACCATAGTACCAGGTTGGATATGCCTTTGAGAATAATTTGACGTTTGAGGTATGTGAGAGGTGGGTCTCTTGTAGAAAGACCACACTAGTCCCATATCTTCTGACCTCCTCTAGTATCTTGTGACGCTTGCCAGGGGTATTCAAACCTTTTACATTATATTCTCCCTATTCAATTCTCTTTAGTTTGGTGCATTTAACTAGCAAGTAGCGATGGGGGCTCCCCTCCCTGTTTCTCCCCCTCTCCCTCCCTCCATCCCCCCTTCCCCTCCTCCCCTCCGCCCCCCTCCCCCCTCCTACCACCCCCTTCCCTTTATCCTACCCTCCCTTGCCTCAATGACTCCATCTCGGGTCTTTGGGTCTTGTGGCCTCCCTCGATTCTCCTAGTTCCGAGGTGAGGTGAGGTGAGGTTCTGATCCCGCCCTTTTATACTCATGCACATCCCAGGTTTCAACAGGGTATAGTGGTTGAGTAGGCTGACTCTGGTGTAACACTACTTTAAAACAATTTTCTCTGCTTATAACCCCTCTCCCCCCCGACCACCCCCACACTTTAAGTTTTTACTTCGTTCCCCCACGTTTCAGTCCAGCCCGATAATTCCGGGACTTGTATATCGAGTTTCTTACAAAATCCCTGTTACTTCTCCGGATATCTTAATCTGGCCGAACGACCTTCTTTAGTGCCTATAAGACAGGCCGGGAACCCCCAATTATATTTGATGTTTTCTTTGCGCAGAATCTCAAGTAGGGGTTTTTGGAGCCTTCTTCTTTCTAGTGTTCGCGCAGATAGGTCAGCATATATCTGGATTTCCGCATTTTCATATTTCAAGGGTGATTTTCCGCGTATTTTAAACCATAATTCATCTTTATCCTTAAAGAAACAAAATCTTACTATTATATCACGGGCTCTACTGGAGTCTGCAAAGTCTGTCCTCCCTATACGATGGACTCTTTCAATCTTGGGAAATTTAGCTTCTTTTCCAATGACAGGACTAAATATGGTTCTAACTATTTTCTCCAGATGTTCCCCTCTTTGTTCAGGGATCGTACGGATTCTCAAATTTTGTCTTCTGTCTCTGTTCTCTTGATCCTCAATTCTGTATAAGATTTCCCTCTGGTTTAGCTGGGTCGTTTTCAATTGGGTCTTCAATTTAAGGATTTCTTGGTCCATTTTATCTGCTCTCTCTTCCACCACCTCCACTTTGGTCAATAAATGTCCCAAATCCTCTCTAATGCCTCGTACACACGATCGGAAAAAACTGTGTCGGTTTTTCCGACGGAATTCCGCTCAAGCTGTGTTGCCTACACACGATCACACCAAATTCCGACCGCCAAGAACGCGGTGACGTCCACCACGTACAACGAGACCATAAAAGGAAAGTTCAGCACTTCTGCTGATCTCGTGTTTATCGCGTGTTAGTAGGAGTTTCGCTATAGACGATTCGTGTCTTTTCAGACTTGTGCTTCAGATCGTTCCTGCTCTACAGTTTGTGCTTGTCAGTGTGTATTTGCTTATCAGTGCGTGTAGTCAGTTTGCATTTGTTTGTCTTTGCGGCCTATATATTTATATATAGTACGCTTTGATTTTCAGTGCTTATTGTCCGCTCGTTGCTTGATTTGCATTTCGTTCTTTCAGGCCTTGCTGTTTATCAGTGCTTTCTTTAGACCGTTCTGATCAGCCGACCGTTTAGAAGCGATGTTACGTGTACGTACTCGTCGTAGAGTTCGTGCTGTGCGGGGGCTTGGTGTTGGGGTTCTTACTTTGACACAAGCCCGGTCCATGAACAGGGTGTGGAGGAGTTCGTGGACCAAGAATTGGTTGCTCCAGCGTGACCAATTCTCGCACATGCCTCTGCTCCGTGAGATCCGTGAGAATAACCCTGATGATTTCAGGAATTATCTCAGGATGGCAGACCCCGTTTTTCACCGTCTGTTGGCTTTGCTGTCCCCTTATATTACCAGGCAGGATACCTGCATGCGGCAAGCCATCACTGCGGAGCAGAGGTTAGTTGCCACGTTGAGATACTTGGCGACAGGGAGAAGCCTGCAGGACCTCAAGTTCTCGACAGGCATCTCCCCCCAGGCTCTGGGGATCATCATTCCAGAGACCTGTTCTGCCATCATCCAGGTCCTGCAGAAGGACTATATGAGGGTAAGTTTTATTCTTTAACATCACATTCTATTGTATTTACTGTTTGCTAATGTATTGTATTTCTTTCCTTGTTCCCTAATTACCAGGATTTCATTATGCTGTAATATGCGGCAATATGCTGTAATATGCTGTGCCCCTTTGTCCTCATGCATGTTGGATTTTTGTATGTTTCCTTTTTTGTCCTTCATGCATATTTGCCTTCACTAACCCCCCCCCCCCCCAAGCATGCTATCTGGGGCCCATATATACCTATAGTCTAGTCACTTAACAATGTATTTTGTCAGCTCTATTGTAATGCTTTACCCTAAACACCCCCTAAAATGTGTACAAATGTTATAGTTGTCCTTAAATTCCTTCAGAGGGCCTGAGGCTTTGTTTTGTGGTGCCTCAAATCTTTTTTGAACCCCCCCTCCCCCAACTGCTCAGTCAGCTGATACTAATCCTCTATGTGCTGACTTTGCCAAACCCAATACACACTATACCTACCTCTTTAGTGGTCATATTTATGGATGAATTTTTCCAAGCATGTAGTGCCAGGGCCTGCCTCAATACTTTCAAATGCTACTTTTTTAATTCTTCTCCTTCTATTATTATTGTGATAGGTAATAGCAGAATCCAAAAATGTGCTTCCATTTTCCTTTTTTTTTACCTGTCCAGTGGGCTGCCAATAGTGTAATGAAGGAGGGGCTGGCCAAACTATCCCACATTACTTTGTTACTCCATTACGTAGTGGAGAGGGTGGTTACCTGTCCAAAACATACCCCCCCTAAAATATTTACAAGGGGCCATCAGAGGGGGGGAGGAATCTGATAAGTGGACCTTATATTTTTAGCCTTTAAATACTACAAGAAATGTTATACTGATGTTTGCCAACAATGTTTGTGTAAAATCTGCTTGTAATGTTTATTATCAAATGTACTAATTATATTTTTCTTGTTTGACTCCACAGTTTCCTTCCACGCCACAGGAATGGCAGACTGTGGCCTCCCAGTTTGCCCAGCGGTGGGATTTCCCTAACTGCGGAGGGGCAATCGATGGGAAGCATGTCCACATCGTCCCACCACCCCATTCGGGGTCATACTATTTCAACTATAAGGGGTTCAATAGTATCGTGTTGATGGCGGTGGTGGGGGCGAACTATGAGTTCCTATATGTGGACGTGGGGTGGAATGGTCGGATGTCGGATGGAGGAGTGTTTTGCCGGACGGAGTTCTACCGACGTCTCGAGAGTGGTGGCTTGGGATTGCCACCCCCGGAGGAGAATGTCGAGGGACTCCCATTTGTCTTCGTGGCAGACGAGGCGTTTGGTTTGGCAAACCATTTGATGCGACCGTTCCGCCAGAGGACCCTCACCCCGGAGAAGAGGGTATTTAATTACCGGCTGGCCAGAGCCAGAAGAGTCGTGGAGAATGCGTTTGGTATTCTGGCCAGCCGGTTCCGCCTGTTCCAAACGGCCATAAATATTGCGGAATATAAACTGAACACCATCGTGGTATCATGTTGCATCTTGCACAATTTTTTTAAACGGACAAACCCAAATTATGTGGTTACAGTTGGGCCTGACGCTGGACTACAATCCCTGACGTCCCTGGAAGCGGCCCGTCCTGGCTTGCCCCCCCAAAGCGCCCGTGAAGTGCGGGAAAATTATTCAGACTATTTTTCGGGGAGGGGGGCCATTGCTTTGCCAGCAGTGCTTGAATAAATTTTACCTTGAATTATCTAGAAAAATCTTGCTTTGAATTTCCTGCTTGTGTTTTTTTTTTTTTTGTGTCTCCTAGTGCACTTGTAGTGCCAAGTGGTTTTCACATTATTATCTAAACACCCATTGTCACTGTAAACACCAATTTAAACACCAAGAAATGGTATTGAAAGAAGAAGGCACACATTGTTGAGCAAAAAATATTTTTTTTACTCCGTACACATTCACATGTTTTTTTTTTTTTATACAAAAAAAACAAGTTTTGCATTTTCACCCCCAAAAATTGGGGTTACGGTACATAAACAGCCATGTTTACAAAAATAAAATACACAACTCTGGTGCATAACAAAGTTCTACGTAGAAAAACGTTTGAAGCCAAGATCACACATTACATTGTCCAAAATGTGTGGATCTTGCCTTCATCAGATGGGGTGCAGTCACCCCTGTAAAAGCCTAATTTTGAAGATGCACACAAATTTTCTGGCAAACTGGGGATTGACATCCTGATCCCATGCCTAAAATGTCAACATGTGCTATTTCCCATCATGGGGGATCAATGTATGTGTTTTGGGGGTGCAACCCCATCCTCTCACAGACTTGAGTTTTGAGGAAGGGGTTGCAGGCACAAAACGCGTACATTGATATCCCCTGATGGCAGATAGCACATGTTGACATACTGTGTGCATCTTCAAAATTAGGCTTTTGAAAATGTTGTAAACTTTTTTAATAAAACAGCAAAAATAAAAGGTTGGACATTTTGGGAAAAATTATATTCTCCCAAGGACATCAATCATGTTTTTAAGTTTCACTTCAATATCCCTAGTTTTTTTGCGAATTATCTCTAAATCCTGACTACAAAACATTATGTCCTGGATTAGCCTTTGGGCACTGTCAGTGGTGAAATGATGTGACTGTGACTGTTCTTCCACAACCTGTACTTCACCTAAAAATAAAAAAAACACACCATGTATTATAAATAGGCAGGCATACATGTCTGATTACCTGAATCTGGGGTGTCAGACACTCACCTGTTTTGGTCTCGATCTCGACCACTTCTCCTTCCTCCACATCCTCATACTCTGGTGGTGACCTCTGTTCCCTTCGTTCCGGAGATGGCCGGTCCCTGGGGACATGATATTTCCCGATTCTTTGCTCCCCTATGAGAATAAAACAAAAGGTATACTTAGCACACAGATATTTGAGCCAACAAATATAAATGATAAACATTGCTTGGAAGTGGGGGGCAATTGTCTGTTTGGGCAGATTTCCAAGCTGAACACATGATTTATTCCCTTAATTCCTCAGGCTGGAATACTTACCTTTTTTGGATAATTTTCCCACCTGGAGACACCCCAAAGTATGCACTGGAGTACCTGTGTTTGAGACCCTAAAATGTTTGTTCTGGTGTCCCACACTAGTGCACCTGAGTCCAGATGTGTAAACAGCTGCAGAGTGTCCTCTACATACATTACACTGAATGAAGATTGATATTACTTCTAGGTTCAAACACATCTAGACAACAATGTCCTAAAAAACTCTTTTGGATAAATGTGAAAAATTGAAGGCCCTACAGTATTTAATCATTTATCTGTGAAAATCGTATTTTGGATAAGGAACAATGTTTACAACGAACGATTACTGCGTATGACCATGAAAGTAGCCATTTTGGAGTGTACAAGACCTTATTAGGGGAAAACACATGGCGCAGCATGCAATATTAATAATAATAGGTACACACGACATAATATACTTACTTTTTCGAAGAACTTTCTTGATCTTCCTATACTGATCGTGCTCCCTTAATTTGAGGTCCGACCATCGTTTCCTCAGTTGATCCTTCGTTCGTCGTACCCCAAAATTACTGTACAGACTCTTCACAACTTTAGTCATGATCTTGGCCTTTCTCATATTTGGGTTGGGGTACGGACCTTAATTCCCGTCATAGTCGTTGCTCCTCAAGATGTCTACCATCTCCATCATCTCCACAAAGGACATATTTGAGGCCTTAAATCTCTTCCTTGATCGTGACGTTTCAGACTCTGGGCTATCCTCCTCCTCGTTACTGCTTTTATGCACCTGCTGTGTCTCCGCCATGTTCCGCTCCCACTGCAACGAAAGAGACTGGGCGGCGAATATTCTAGAAAGAATGTCAGGGGCCGGCGGAGATTCACACATGCGCAGTGTATATAAAGCTTCAAACACGTGTGTGTCGTAACTACGTTCTGTGTGCACGGGAAGGAGGAACGGACGCCACCAAGAACGTCGAACAACGACGAACATTAGAACGAAGGTAAGATTTGAAACTTTTTGGAGTCATGTGCGGTCTATACTGAATCTAGATTGATGCCTATATTGTGTTGAAAGATTATCCTGAGATTTTTATTTTTGTATTTTGTTTGGTCTTGCAGAGAAAATGCTCCCATTTAAGGACCCCGAATTCCTTGGGGAATTCATAGATAAGTACAGGGATATGAGAAATCTCTGGGAGGTGAAAAACCCCCTGTACCACAATAAGCCAGCTAGGAGGGCAACGCTGGAGAAATTGCTTCAATTTGTGAAGACCCGGGTACCTGATGCAGACATCAAATTTGTTGAGGCAAAAATAGGTAGCTTGAGAAGCACCTATAAAAAGGAGTACCAGAAGGTCCAGAAGTCCCTGAGATCCGGAGTAGCAGCAGATAAGGTGTATGTGCCCAGTCTGTGGTACTACAACAGGATGAGGTTCATAGATGACCAGATGGAGGGCAGGGAATCACTTTCTACCCTTCCGGCACCCCTTCCCTCCAGCCTTCCAACCAGCCTTCCCTCCAGCCTTCCCTCTACCCAAGCTGAGGCATCTGTGGACCAACCTGGGCCTGCCATACAGGAGGAGATTGAGGAGCCCAGATGGAGCCAGGTAAATGTTTTTTATACATAATTTATCTGTGCAAAAAAAAGATTGTTGGTAAGTAGATATAAGTTATTATTGCTAATAAATGAATGAAGTAACAAAAAGTGTTTCACATATCAATAGACAGAAGTGGCCAAAAAAGATTAGGACAAGAAGGGAAAATGCTGGGCTCACAATGATAGTCTTTTCTATTTATTAACATTAAATTTGCAACAGTCATGAGCTGAAAATTGGGTGTGTTTGATGAACAAAAAGCTAAAACTATGTCCCTTTTTCATACACAGGATGACCTCAGCCAGGACGAGGCTCTGGCTAGTGGCACACAGGAGGAGGCAGGGGGAAGTGTCACCCAGGAGGTGGCAGGGCCCAGTCACACCCAATCCCAGATTCCTCCCCTCATCCTTCCCTACAAACGCCAGAGGAAGGGCACAAAAACAGAGGAGGCAGCACTGGCCCTGATCAGGGAGGCTAATGAGTCCCTCAGATCCCCAATTGATGCTACGGAGGCCTATGGCATCTATATTGCCTCTAATTTGCAACAAATGGAGGAGGGCCAACGGCGAAAGTGTGAAAGAATCATTTTCGATACTATACAGAAGGGGTTAAGTGGGGAAATGTCGGACAACCAACACCTCTGTTCTCTCCCCCATCCTCCTCCTGCCACAATGCCACCTCCAGAGCCACAGCCTCCAGGGAAGGCTGCAGGGAAGGCTCTACGGAAGACCAGGAAGTGATCCCCTGCCTTCACGTCTCAAAGAACCAACATCCTGTTGTAGGACCACAGACTGGGTACATATACCATCTGCTGCTGCTCCGGTTCTCTGGGACTCCTGGACCTCATTGTCCTCCTTTTTCTATGGACTTCTCAGCTACCAGTTTATTTGATGTCTGCCTTGGGGACCCGGGTCTTCACAAATTGAAGCAATTTCTTCTGCGTTGCCTTTATCTTTATTTTGTAATTATGATGGGAAATAAATTTTGATTTGTTTTTCAGAAAATACTTGCATATGTGTTTTAATACAAATAGCAAATCAATTTATTTTGGGGGAGTAGGCAGGTACATTTCAAAAATACAATGTCAAAATTAACAAGGGACACCAACAACAAACAGGTTTACAAAGAATACAGAATAATGGTGTTGTGGAAACATAACATTAAAAAAAAGGAGAGCACGAGAAAATAATACAATAATACAAATATTCTTATTAAAGAAAAAAAAAAAACACTTTAAAAAATTATATCTATTTCATGCAGATCTGGCTTAAATTCTAATCTAAATATTATTCTGGAGAGACCTAGAAATAATAAAGAAATACGTTTGTAAAAACTCTGTGTGAATATAAGCAGCAAAACCACTTCATTCTTCTAGCATTATAAAGAAGAGAATGAGCGGCGTAATGAAGAATTAAAAAAAACCCAGTGTGAAGAATCTGCTATCTCCATTACGAACGCTTTTGGGACCTGTGGGACCACTCAGAACTCAATCCTGGGACTCTCCCTATACCTTCCAATAGCATAATACCTTCTTAAATAGGTATGTGGAATGTCTTACCCCCCCTGACCCCGCTAACATTTTCCCTTAAAGATTCCATGGTGCTCCCCTCCCCCCTTTATGTGGGAATTCCATGGAGTGCCTCTGTCTGGTATAGGCACTCCTGAGGCCCCACTAACCCTAGACCCAGTGAGCAACTCCTATGGTATGATATACCATATACCTGGATTGCCCACTCCCTGGGTCCCTCCCCATCCCGCCCCCTCTCTTTGCCTTCCTCCCTCGATTTATACATCTGTTATACTGTAAACTCGCAAAGTCAGTAGCATTGTAGCTTCGGCCTCTGTTATATACTTTCTGAATGATTGTACTTATTTTGTACTGACAAATGTTTGATGTTGCCTTCCCCTCTGTATTCTTGAAATCCTTTAACCACCTGATTACTGTGCACTTAAACCCCCCTCGTGACCAGACCAATTTTCAGCTTTCGGCGCTGACGCACTTAGAATGACAATTGCGCGGTCACACAACACTGTACCCAAATGAAATTTTTACCATTTTTTCCCCACAAATAGAGCTTTCTTTTGGTGGTATTTAATCACAGCTGGGGTTTTTATTTTTTGCTAAACAAATAAAAAAAGATGGAAAATTAAAAATAAAAAATAAAATCATGTTTAATAGTTTGTTATAAAATTTTGCAAACAGGTAATTTTTATGCTTTATTGATATGCGCTAATGAGGCGGCACTGGTGGGCACTGATAGGCTGCACTGGTGGGAACTGATAAGCTGCACTGGTGGGAACTGATAAGCTGCACTGGTGGGGACAGATAAGTCGGTACTGATGGGCACAGCAAAGATGGCACGGATGGGTGGCACCGATGGGCACTGATGGATGGCACTGATAGATGGCACTGATAGGTGGCACTGATGAGAACTGGTAGAAGACACTGATGAGCACTGGTAGGTGACACGGATGTGCAGCACTGGCACTGTGGGCACTGACAGATGGCACTATGGGCACTGACATATGGCACTGTGGGCACTGACAGATGGCACTGTGGGCACTGACAGGTGGAGCTAGTGGGCACTTTTATTAGCCAAATGTGGGCACCATGGACCCTGGGCATATTGCAGTGAGAGGGACTGATCGGCTTTTTTTTTTTCTCCTCGCGCTGTCAGCGCGAGCAGGAAAAAAAGCCGATTACCGGCTCGGTTATTGTCACATGATCAGCTGTCATTGGCTGACAGCTGATCACGTGGTAAGGGGTCGGGATCGACCCCTTACTCGGATCTGTGATGCAGCGAGTCTCACAAACTCGCGGATCACAGAGCGCGCGCGGCCTTCAGGGGGCACGCAGGCAGCTCGTTGCCGGGACGACGTCAATAGACGTAGTCCCGGCATATCAGATCCGCGCTGTAGCCGTCATTCGGCTATAGCGCGGATCTCAGGTGGTTAATAAAACATACAATTTAAAAAAACAATCCAGGCAATGGGAAAAAACACTAGCTGATAATATGATGAAAGCTGAACTCTTATATATAACCAATCCAAATGATGATACAAAAAAAGAACGGCTTCATAGCCAACAGTACTATGCAGCAGTGGTTAAGAAAAGGGCAGAAAACAATAGGATTTATATAACAGCTTAACTGTAAAATCCTTTTCTTGGAGTACATCATGGGACACAGAGCCTTAAGTAATTACTTAATGGGTTATAGGCCACCTTCAGGTGATGGACACTGGTTATACCCAATCCAGGAAGTTCACTCCCTATATAACCCCTCCTCCTTCCAGGAGCACATCAGTTTTTGTAGCAAAGCAATATACTTAAATCCCCAAAAAGGAGGGGAGGGACCTCTGTGTCCCATGATGTACTCCAAAAAAAGGATTTTACAGGTAAGCTGTTATAAAAATCATATTTTCTTTATCGTACATCATGGGACAAAGCGCCTTAAGTAATTACTTAATGGGACGTCCCATAGCAATGCTACTTAAGGGGAGGGAGACACAACATGGAGGGTACCCCCAGACTTGAGGACCTATGCTGCTGCCTGCAGCACACTGCACCCAAAGGCGATATCCTCATACCTCCTACATCCACCTGATAACATTTTGTAAATGTATGTACTGAAGACCAAGTTGCAGATCTGAGCCATGGAGAGCTGATGGCACACTGCCCAAGAAGCACTAACCGCCCTGGTAGAGTGCACCTTAACTTGAAACGGGGGAATCTTACCCCTTAAATCATAAGTTTGAATTATCACTTGCCGAATCCACTTAGCGACAGTGGATTTTGGCGCTGCCTGTCCTTTCTTAGGACCTTCTGGCAGAATAAATAAGACATCAGTCTTACGAATCTGAGCAGTTGCCTTTAAATAGATTTTCACTGCTCTCACCACATGCAGACAATGTAGTGACTTCTCTGGAACATGGTTTTGTAAAAAAATATGGCAGGACAATATCTTGGTTCAGGTGAAAACCTGAAACTACTTTTGGCAAAAAGTCTAGACAAGGGCGTAACACCACTCTGCCCTCCTTGCTGAGGATATAGCAACCAAAAATTACCAATTTCCTTGTCAAAAGGACTAACGAAATACGTTGTATCGGTTCAAACGGCTGTTTTTGTAACACAGACAAAACGAAGTCCCAAGGGTTCAAGGGAGGTTTGACGGGCGGAATAAGCCACGTTACCCCTTGTATAAAATCCTGGACTAAAGAATGTGTAGCAAGTGGTCTTTAAAATAAGGCCGATAAAGCTGAGACTTGGCCTTTAATAGTACTCAAGGCCGATTTAATTTCTACCCCTAATTGTAGAAAGGCAAGAATTCTGCCTATGATATATCTCCAAGGGTGCCAACCCTTGGATTCACACCAGGAAACATAAGCCCCCCAGACCCTATAATGTATAGTTCTGGAAGCTGGCTTCCTTGCATTAATCAGGGTAGAGATAACTGACCCGAAAGCCACGTTTCTTTAAAATGTGGGTTTCAATAGCCAAGCCGTTAAATTTAGAGACAGTAAGGAAGGATGGAATATCGGTCCCTGTGAGAGCAGATCTGGCCATAGTGGGAGGGACCATGTGCGCTCCACTGCCATCTTTACGATTTTTGCATACCATGACGTTCTGGGCCATGCTGGTGCCACCAGAATTACCGGCTTTCTTTCCAGCTTGATCCTGCAAAGAAGTCGAGGCAGCAACTGAATAGGGGGAATGCATAGATCAGTGAGAACTGATCCCATGGGTCACCAATGCATCTGTTCCGCATGTGAGTGGATCCCTTGTTCTGGCCACAAACTTCACTAACTTCATGTTGAACCTGGACACTAGAAGATCTACGTCCGGAGTCCCCCATCTTTGGCAAACAGCCCGAAATATTCCCAGGGGAATGGTCTCTTCACCCCAACATAACTGCTGGCGACTCAAGTAGTCTGCCTGCCAATTCTCTATTCCCGGAATGAAGACTGCCCATAAGCATGAAATATTCCTTTCTGCTCAAGTTAGAATATGGTTCACCTCTCTCTGCACTGAGAGACTCTTGGTGCTCCCTTGGTGATTGATATAGGCCACAGTTGTGGCATTGTCGGATTGGATCCTGACAGGACAATCCCGTAACCTGAAAGTCCAGGCCTTTAGAGCCAGACGCACTGCCCGAATCTCTAAGATATTGATGGGCAAGGTTCTTTAGGTTCTTGACCACTATCCCTGGACAGTTGTCTTTTCTAGTACTGCTCCTCAGCCTGAAAGGCTGGCATCCGTCGTTACCACTTTCCAGATGACTGGTGTTAAGGATTTTCCTTTCAACAGATTATGGGTTAGTAACCACCAAGTGAGGTGTTGGGACACTCTTGGGGACAGCCGCATTGGCAAATCTAAAGCTTGAATTGTTTTGCTCCAAGCAGACAGGATACTGTTTTGCAACAGTCTTGAATGAAACTGGGCATAGGGAACTGCTTCAAATGAAGCCACCATGGTTCCTAGCAACCTCATGCAAAGGCGAATGGAGGGATCGCATTTTGACCTGACCATCGGCACCAGCTCTCTTATGGAGTTGATTTTTGCCTGAGCAAGAACACCTTGACCCAGGTAATCCAGCCTTTTTAGCGGTATTAATGAAGATTTCTCTAGGTTGAGAATCCAACCCAAATTCTCCAGATAATTGGTTGTAGTGCGCACGCTTTGCTCCAAACGAGCCACCGACTGATTAGTAATAGATCGTCTAGGTATGCTACGACTGTTATGCCCTGTGCCCTTAACTTGGCTAGAGGTGGGGCCAGCACTTTTGTGAACACCGTGGTGCTGTTTCTAGCCCAAAGGGCAGGGCTACAAACTGAAAATGCTGCTGTTCTAACTGGAACTGCAGAAACTTTTGGTGAGTGGGAAATATAGGGACATGCAGATATGCATCCCTGATGTCGATTGATGCCAGAAGTTCTCCTCCTAGAAGGATAGAAACTACTGACCTGATTGTCTCCATGTGAAAGGAGCGGACCTTCAGGAATTGATTTCGATTTTTTAGATCTAGAATGGGTCTGACATCCCCATTTGGTTTTGGTACCATAAAAAGATTTGAATAAAACCCCAGACCTTACTTTTTTGTGCAGATCTGTATGATCACCCGTTGAGATATTAATCGGTCTAGTGCCTGAGACAGAGATTGTCTTTTCTCTGGATCTTTGGGAACGCTTGACCTCGGGAAGCGAGACGGTGGAAAGTCTTGTACCCCAGCGTTACCATGGAGATGACCCATCTGTCCTGAATTTCCGCTTTCCAGACTTCTGAAAACTGCAGAAGTCTTCCCCCCACCTTGGTGCCTTGGGGCTTTGCAGGTTTTATACTATCTTTTGACTGCCAAAAGAGTACTTTTCCCACTAGAAATTGAATATATCTGTCCAAGTCTTCTCCAAATAGTCGCTCCCCATGAAAAGGGAACCCAGTTAGGAGGTTTTTACATGGTGCTTCAGCTGACCAATTTTTTAACCACTTGATTCTACGCATATGCACAAGCATAAGCGTAAGGCGGGATGCCTGGTGAATAGAATCTTTAATGGCCTCTATGGCAAAGCATAATGCTTTTGGTAGTTCAGCCAATTCCCCAGCTTGTTGTGCAGGAAGCTCTCTAAGGGCCTGTTTAAATTGGTCCTTTAATGATTGCCAGATGCCTATTGCAGTGACTGCAGGCTGAGTAACGGCACCTGCCAGGGAAAAAGTTGATTTTAATAGGGATTCCAACTTTTTATCTGTTGGATCTTTAAGCATTTGTGCATTGTCCACAGGACGAGTTATGCCTTTATTCACACTGGAAATTGCAGCGTCAACTGCTGGTACTTTCCATTTTTTGGAGAATTTTTCCTCCAGGGGATTGAGAATTGAAAATCTTTTAGAAGGGAGAAAATGCTTATCCAGGTAATCCCATTCAGCAAAAATATAATCGATTTGTTTTTCCTCCTGATCGACTGAGGGTAACACCTCATCCTGAGCCCACTGTTCCTCTTGAAAAGGTTCTGAAGTGGGGGAGGGGGATCTAGCATGCTTCCTATCCATTTGAATGGAGGATGCGATTAAAGCCACTAATCTTCCTTCCAGACCCTGTAGGGAGGAGGAAAGAACATCTTCAGTCACGTATACAGGGGCTGAGATGTGAGAAGCAGTTGCACCATCAATTTGTTCCAATGGCTCACCCTGGCTTGCCATAACAGGTAATTGAGGCGAGGATGACAGCGTGGAAAAGCGACTCGAGATCCTAACGCCTGGAGATGAAACCTTTACTTTTTTGTGGTGTCTTTTTTGTTAGGCATAGTCTACAGAGGCACTATATAAATTGCACTTAATCGCTGAATATAGTCATGACATTTAAAGCCGCTATAAAGTTCAGCCTAGTTGTGGGAAAAAGGTGTCCTTCCTGTATCAGGAATGCCAGTTTGCAACCCTCACGTGTCCCACAGCTCTTGTGTCCCTGTGTTGTCAGCTGAGGAAAGACTGTCACAGCTGTAGTTTTATTTGTTTTAGCCTGCCGTGAGTCCTCGTGGACGTTAACGGCACCGTGCTTAGGCCCCACCCCTACCGAGAAAAACTCTGCCCCTTTTTACATTTAAAAATGTTCCTGCGCTCGTGTGCGGCGTTTTCGGGTCCACAGACCCAACAAAAGGGGGGGAGGCAGAGACTTGTCCAGCAGCAAGCACCAACATCAGTAAAATCAGCCAACAGTAATGCAATTAGCAGTACCAGCGGGACCTTCGCACGGGGGGGGTAATGTAAGGCGGTACAGCACTGATGTCCGCTGATGTCCCCCTAACCCTCTGGTCCCTTCAGGGGGGAGAAAGTAAACATTTGCAGATTTCTTTTACCTTGATAGAAAATCTCCCTGCACACGCTGCTGCGACCACACACAGACTGAGCTTTACAGTGAAGACAACAGAGTAAGGTATATGCATAGATTGCCTCTAGTGGAGAATTAAGGCATGACAACACTTTTTCCCTAATGAAAGAATACATAGGTGTTTTTAATACCTAAGTTTCTTCCCTTACATTATCCCTGGTTTAGGATTTGCTGAATTAACAGACAATCCAACCTTCACCCATCACGGCAGGCTGCGTTTAGCAAACCTTCAAGGACTGGGTCCCTAGATATCTTATAGCTTATATGTGTTATGTCTGGCACTGTGGCTTTTGCCCTCTGGAGACTGGGGACTATCTGCTGGGGACTTGCTTCCTTTCTGTTTATCCCAGGAAGTAATGTAGAGTCTCCCCCTTTCTCTAGTGGGGATTTTTACCTATACATATGTTTACAAGCAAGATAACTGAACGCCCTTTGCTGTGAATATAGACATGACTAATGTTGTTTTGAAAAGAACACAAAAATATATATATAATAAGTCAAACAACATTTCATATATACTAAAGCTACAACCTATACCCCTCAGCTACATTTTCAATGCCTTTTGGGATATACACATTTGGACCACTTGGGAGGGCCATCACTGGTGACTTCGATTTACTATCTTAGACATCTTTGATTAATTGTTTTTCTCAGAGCCATCGATCGAACCACTAACGGTACCCAAATTAGTAGTGCAAGCCAACGAAGATACATCCACAGATACACAATACAGGTCTGTAACATATGCAGTACACTTTGAGAGGTACTCTCTACTATTCTGTGTACTCAAATAGTTCTTTGTATATATATTCATAAATGTTTTAACTCAATAGGGCTTTCATCTTCTATACTCAACCCCAGTGTGTCTCACAGGCGTCCTCTTTCGCTGCTACGCCAAGATAGATGCAACAATCCCAGCAATCTAAGTAACTTTGGGCATCCGTTATCTCTTTTTGAGATACCAATTTCTTCTATCTTATGGATACTCATTTCCTGCCAAATTATACCATCTAAGAAAACATAGGCAAAGAAGCTCCTCCTCCCAGCCATTGTTTTTAACTATACTGGAATGTTCTTGCAAACGGTATGTGAGTCTATTTTTCTGTATGTATATTTCATATAAAAATCTTTTGATGTTGTAATTGTTATTACATATATCAAGGTTCACTTTTTGACAAATCACTTCATTATGATATTTTCTAGATATTAGGAATGTTGTTATACTCTTACCTCTGAAGAAGGAGGAAACCACTAAACCTCCGAAACGAGTCAGGTGTGAGATAACGCCTACAACATACATTCATATATTGTACTCTACAAATCAAGTACTGTTTGAATATTCCAAAAAGCTTTTTATATTGTCATATTGTTAACTTTTTATATAACTCTTGCAATAAACGTTTTTTCTAATGTATATCATCTAGTGTTCAATCTGGGGTTAAATATTTTACATGCTTTAAAAGTCCAAACCCTTAGGGGACCCCCTCTCCCTTTTTCTTCACTATAGGATGTGGCATATAACAAAAAATTCCCCTCCCTCTCATATGTGTGCTCTCTGCTAAGCCTACAACCTTTCTAGACAACAGAGTAAGGTATATGCATAGATTGCCTCTAGTGGAGAATTAAGGCATGACAACACTTTTTCCCTAATGAAAGAATACATAGGTGTTTTTAATACCTAAGTTTCTTCCCTTACATTATCCCTGGTTTAGGATTTGCTGAATTAACAGACAATCCAACCTTCACCCATCACGGCAGGCTGCGTTTAGCAAACCTTCAAGGACTGGGTCCCTAGATATCGGGGTTCCAACTCCCTTGGACCTGTAAAGCACCCCACCAGGAAAGCTAGGTAATGTAGCAAGATCAAAGCCCTGGGTTCCTGGGGTTCAGCCCTACAAAGAGGTGTTACAGGTGTTCGGATACGAGACCCCAGGTACCATCCTTTTAGGCCTTAGTGGCACTTTGGATAGATCTGGTCTTTATGGAGGCTATTTAAATCGAGCATGGATCCCTCCTGGAGCTCCTCAGAGCAAATCTTCACTCGTGACCAACACCTTAGACACTGGCGAAAAAATCTGATGTGCTCCTGGAAGGAGGAGGGGTTATATGGGGAGTGAACTTCCTGGATTGGGTATAACCAGTGTCCATCACCTGAAGGTGGCCTATAACCCATTAAGTAATTACTTAAGGCTCTGTATCCCATGATGTACGATAAAGAAAAAATATTTTTTCTACAACAACCATACTTTGAGGAGGGAGAGGGGACAGGGCATTTATGGGCAACTATTGTAAAAGCACAACGTTTGGCATCATATATAACTTAATTAAAATCCTAATCCCCAAATGGGAGGGCTGATACTACCCCAGAGATACTGGAGTTACTTGGGGGATTTTTCCAGGTATTGTACAAGAGCAGGGTATCATATTCGGAGGAGTCTCTGGATGGATTCCTCAATACTATTACTATACCAAGCATTTCAAATGATCAAAGGGTGGCTCCGGAAGGTGCATTAACATTGGACGAGTTAAGAAATGCAGTGTCTAACCTACCTAATAATAAAAGCACCAGGACCAGATGGTCTTCCAGGGGAAATATATAAAAAGTATGGGGATCTACTGTTACCTGAACTGCTTGACGTTTTTAATTACGCCATGGAGGTGGGTACATTACCACCCTCTATGAATAAAGCAGTAATTAAAGTCTTGTTGAAACCAGATAAGGTCCCAAGTAGCCCTGATTCATATCGACCAATATCTTTGTTAACGTCAGATGTTAAGTTGTTGGTAAAGGTATTGGCGACATGACTATCAAGATATATTTCAAAACGAATCCATTGTGCTCAATCAGGCTTTATTCCTAATAGATCAACCGCAAATAATATCTGACGGTTATTTCTAAACTTACAACAGATAATATGGGAAATAGAGCCATAATGTCACTTGATGAAGCTAAAGCATTCAATAGCATAGAATGGGCCTTTTTGTGGAATTGCTTAAAATGGTATGGGTTTGGTCCTAGATTTATCAAATGGATACAACTCTTGTATAACTCCCCAAGTGCAAGGGTACAGGTGAATGGATGTGTATCGCTCCCCTTTTTCGCTGTCCAGAGGGACGAGGCAGGGATGTCCTTTATCCCCACTCCTTTTTGCTCTGGTCATTGAACCACTTGCGGAGGTCATTTGTTCCTCTACAAATATAGTGGGATTTCGTAGAGCTACAGGTGAAGATAAGATAGCACTATATGCGGACGATACTTTAGTGTTTCTGGGGGACACGGGCCCATCCTTGTCTGCAGCTATGTCCTTAAAAGACCTGTATGGATCCTTTTCAGGATTCAACATCAATTGGGACAAATCTGTAGTGATGTATATGGACCCTGGGTATGAGGGGCATCCACGCCAGACACATCGGTTGGCCTTGGTTTACATCATTTAATTATTTGGGAGTGGTAATTACACCTAATGTTACTGAATATACAGATAGGAATATACAAAAAAAAAAAAATAACGTATAAGCAAAGAGGTACACCCCAAAAGTTTGGTAAAATATGGTCATGGTGGATAGATCCTAGTAACAAACTTTACGATGGTTTATCTAGTAGAGAGGAGTAAAAGCAATGAAGATAGATGGGAGTAAGGAGCTGAGGCAGATGAAAGTGGAGTAGATGAGAGGAAAATAAACATACATGTGAAAGAAAGATAAGCTGAAGCTGCAGGGAGGAAGCTACCATAGTCTGATGATTGATATCAGGGGAGCTTAATTGGATGAATAAATTGCATTTATGCTCCTGTTATGTTTTGGTTATTATATGAGAATGCCACTTTAATACAAGAGGTGCAAGGCTTGTTTGGTCTATGTTTTTTGTTTTTTTATCTTGTTTTGTGTTTTTTTTATATATTATATATATATATATATATATACTAATTGATATTTTTTGATATTTAGTAATTTAGTTGATATAGTTTTTTGTTTGTATAACTATAAAAAATTAAAGTTATTCTATTAAAAAAAAATTGTTCCATTGAAAAAGATCAGCAAGCATTATTCATCTCAATCTCTGGGCCTCTTTAGCTGTGGCATCGGTAGAATTTCTGCCACTTTCCTTCCTTCCTTTGGATGATGTGACTTTTATAGTATGGAGTATCTAAAAAAGCAACTGCTGGAGAGGATGGAAGGCAGAGAAGGTGAGGTTGGCTATGCAACTGTCTGACTATGTCCGTTCCTACATCCTAAGCCATTACCTCAGCTGGAACCTTGGCATCTATAGACACCATTTTGACAGCTATATCGCCAGTGTCCAAAGAAAACATAAAAATAGCCCTTTCCCTAATGTGATCCAGATCACCTGTCAGGAAAACCTCACATGCTAGCAGAAGATCTAGGACGGATGCTCATTGGACTCTGATTTCAATAAAAGTGATCTGCGCAGTGCTATAGTAAGGTTTCTGCATCTCCTGCTGCAGGTGGGAATTCCATACTTAGATTTTTTTTTATTGTTTTGATATAAGAATTAGCTCAATAGAAAAGATTCAACAACTTCTTGCATTTTGCATTATCCAACACTTACCATTTCAACAGTTAATCACATTAGAAAGAAGCTCTTACTTGCAAGCTTTCCTATTTAGGCTTCAATGTAATA
The DNA here is from genome assembly GCA_028564925.1 of Lithobates sylvaticus. Classification (NCBI taxonomy): domain Eukaryota; kingdom Metazoa; phylum Chordata; class Amphibia; order Anura; family Ranidae; genus Lithobates; species Lithobates sylvaticus. The sequence goes on from CM053026.1 coordinate 382,461,939, forward strand.
TAAGCTTAAATAGAAAATATTTAAAAGGGTGAGTGCTCTCTCCTTTACATCCCTTAATATTTTTGCTTCTGCTTACTTTCGGTAAACCTTATAGGATTTAACTCCTTATGTTTTAATTGAACAGTAAGTTTTACTTTGCCAAATGCCTTCCCATAGGCTATTCTTTTTCATGTCATTAATTTAAGGCCTTTTTTGTCTTTTCTACAATAAGTGACATCTCAAATACTGTAGATACTCGAGTATAGGTCGACCCGAATATAAGCCGAGGCCCCTAAATTACCACAAAAAAAACCTGGGAAAACGTATTGACTCGTGTATAAGTCGAGGGTGAAAAATGCAGCAGCTACTGTAAGTGGAAAAGAGGGTCAGCAAATGCCCATCTGCAGCTGCATGTCTCCCTGTGTCCTGTACATACCCCCCTGTGTCCATTGCAGCCTACCTGTGCCGATCTGCATCCCTGGGTCCTGTGTATGCCTCCCTGTGTGATCTGCCACCCGTGTCCACCATTGCAGTCTTTATGTGCCGATCGTTAGATGCCTCCCTGTTTGATCTGTGTCCTGTGTCCCCAATTGCTGATCCTGCCGATCAGCGTGTAAGGCGCCATTCCAATATACAAAAGCCGCGCCTCCTCCTCGTCCTCGTCCGTGATAGGAGGAACACTCTGTTTTCCCAGCAGTCAGTGTTCAGTGTTCCGCCTATCACAGACATCCTCTCATCCTTGTCCTTGAGATGAGAATGACAGGATGTCTGTGATAGGCGGAACACTGCACACTGATTTACAGTGGGACATAGCATTTTTGGAACAGTATATAAAAGAACGCATGGTTCCAAGGGGTTTAAGATGGGATGTATTTCCCCAACAGGGTGATACCGATCTTGAACCTTGGTTCCGGTATTTTAATGATGCCGGCATCAAGCTCATTGGATTTCTAGTAGAGCGGAAACAAGCTAGGCTGGTAGCCATAGATCAGGAGATCAAAGATCTTAAAATCAAACTCACACCCTTAAGTGGGACTCCTGAGTATGTTACCCTTTCAACTAATTGAAAAAAAATTCTTGAAAAGGAAGAAAAAGATCAAAAAAGCAAGAAACAGAAAAAGTATAAACGAGATCTGACTGATTACAAAAGTAGTTTGGTGTTTAATTGGCAGAAAAAGATCACCACTAACAATGACACCACAGCTAACGTTCCATCTATGGAAACAGCAGAATCGGTTATATTGAATTCTGACTGGAGGTTAACCTATGAGCCTCCTTTACCACAATCCCGGAGAGACAATAGGGATAACTTCCATACCCCAGTTGAATACACCCAGAACACGTATGCCCACAATAACCCCAATCAGGGTAGACACATGTCCAGGGGCAACAACCACCATACAAGGGGTAGAAAGAACCAACACAGGGAGAATGTGGGTCCCCGTCATGCTGAACAATATGGCACACCTCCTAGAGTCTGGCGTGATGATAGGGATTACTATCCCCAAAATACACCGTTGCAGAGCCACAATAGGTATTCTCCACTTCGGGAATATGACACCCATGGGACTTATGGGGAACAGTCCCCACATAATATCTGTGAAGGTGATTCTATAAGGAATTCATATTCCTACAATTACAATTCCAAACCCCGTGGGTCCTCACAGTCTTTGGGTTTTTACAGGGACCCCCCCAGTTACCCTGTAAGCCCAAAACGAAACGAGGCACCAGAGGGGGGTGGCACCTCCAGAGGCAAAAGAAAAAGAGTTTAATTGGTGCAGGTGCAGGCATTTTTAATTTAAGCAAAGTCAATCTTTCGGATGCAGAAACTCGTGTACTTGATAAAGGTTTAAAATTTGTCCCACCACGTAAACTTGACAGATTTTCTACCTTTATCGATGTGCAAAAATACATCCGCAAGTTGAACATACAACGGCACTTCTTAACAGTACCCTCTAGGGACACTAGAAGTGAGGTTCATACTTTGAGTGTCCATTCAGGACTCTCAAACCCGTCACTGTTTAACCCTCCTAATACTACATCCCACTCTATCAATGTGTTCAAGAATCTAGTACTTAATGATTTAGAGGCTCTTCCTGTCAAAAAAGTACACCAAGATCCCGCCATTTCTCTGGGATTAAAATCCCTATGTGAAAAGAAAAACCTCATCGTACGTCCTGCCGATAAGGGAGGAGGGATCGTTGTACTCGACAAGGATGATTACAATAAGAAAATGTTGAGACTTCTAGATGATCGTTCCACGTATGTCATCTTACATGGAGATCCCACTATCAAATATAAGAAGGCTTTGTTGGAGGTGATTGAGGAGGGCTTTTCTTTGAATGTTCTTGACAAAAAGGAGAAGGACTTTCTCGTCCCAATAGCCCCTAGGATTCCTATCATCTATTACCTCCCAAAGGTTCATAAATGTCCTACCAATCCTCCCGATTGTGAGTGGTATAGACTCCGTGACCTTGAGGATTGGTAGGTACATTGATTTCTACTTGCAGCCACTAGTCAGACTTGTGCCTTCGTATCTTAAAGATACAAAGGACGCTATTGGGCTGTTAGAGTCTGTTGAGGTTCAAGAGGGCCTTATCTTGGTCACTGCGGATGTGTCCGCTTTGTACACTTGTATTTCCCATCAATTAGGCCTTGCTGCAGTAGAATTTTACTTATCTCGTAATTCATCCCTTTCTTTGATACAGAGGAACTTTATTTTGGATTTATTAAAATTTGCCACTGAGCACAATTATTTTTGGTATTAGAGCATTTTTTATTCCCAGGTCAAGGGAGTGGCTATGGGGGCTCAGTACACCCCCAGTGTGGCCAATCTCTTTATGGCCCAGTGGGAGGAGGACGTCGTCTATGCTCTCAAACGACCAGAGTTGGTCCTATGGGCTAGGTATATAGACAACGTCCTCCTCCTATGGAAGGGAGATATGACATCCCTAGATAATTTCATGGCCATTTTGAATCGTAATGACCGTGGGATAATCCTCAGTTATGAGGCTAGTTCCACCAGTGTTCATTTTCTTAACCTTGAGATCATGGCCACCGGCCGTGGTTTTGTATTCAAGACTTACTTCAAACCTACCTACAGGAATGGTTACATTCCTGTCGGTAGTTGTCACCACGACCAGTGGCTAAAATCTGTTCCTCGAGGACAGTTCCTCCGACTTCGTAGGAATTGTACCAGTGATTCTGTCTTTTTACAACAATGCCAGGTCCTTAGACAGAGGTTTGTAGAGAAGGGTTATTGGCCTATGACCCTGGACATGGATATTGAATCTGTATCCCGGGTCGAGAGAAACACTCTACTGGTGGACAATCCTAAGCCCCCTAGAGATAATAAGTTCAGGTGGTCTTTCTTTACCTCCTTTTCTACTCAGCATAAGGAGATTAAGAAGATTCTGGCCAGACATTGGAAGGTTTTGCAAAGTGATCGCATCTTGGGACCCTCTCTCCCTGAACAGGAGGGCATCATTTTTAGGGGTGCCCGCTCCATCCGGGGCGACATTGCTCCTAATGTTGTAGACCCTCCCAAAGTTGTCTCTTTCTTTCCTGTAGGAAATGTAACGTCTGCTTGCACAATACACTGGGTAGACGTATGACAGACAGTTTTTCCTCCACAGTCACCTTACATAACCACACTATGAGACACTTTACAACATGTGCCACTAGGTTCATTGTGTACTTGATTACTTGCCCTTGCAAGTTACAATATGTCGGACATACTATCCGTACGGCTAAAATTAAGAAGGGGTGCATTAAACATAGTGTTCCTCGCCATTTTCTTGAGCAACATAATAAAGATCCCACTGGCACCCAGTTCCAAGTGATAGACAAATTTGTCCCTCACTGGCGTGGGGATAACTGCGTATGTGGAGTCTCTAGATTAGAGACTTATTGGATATATGAGTTGAAGTGCTACTCGCCCTTTGGTATGAATGTTGAATGGGACATCAACAGTTTCATTAACCGAGGGTGAGTGGCACTTCACTGATATTAGAGTGGTCCAATTATAGTCATTTAGGGTTCAGTGACATAACCATACCTGAGTGTTCCATTTTTAAGATTGTTGTCTATGATGTCTACACTTGAGTATTTCATTTTTACGATTGGTGTTTATCGTCTGTTTCTAATGACCTTTATGGTCTCTACAGACTAATATGTTGTTATTTATTTTTAACATTGGAGATAGTATCTCATATTATATTGTACACCATATGCAAGATTGATCGTTGTGTGTTGAGATATACGAGATGGTATCACATAGTATATTGTACACCATATGCGCGATTGATTGTTGTGGGTTGTCACGTAGTTTTTATGTTTGCAGGGCATCACACAACTCCAGTTCTTTTTTTTCTTTTTTTTCCCCCCTCATCTCACATTTATGTGAAGTAATAGGAGGGCTTGTATTCCCCCCTCTTTTATAATTTTAGGAGCATTTGTTATTAAGCTATCTAATTATGATGTGCCTTTGGGGTGCTAATATGATGCTTGGGATGGTGTTCATGATCCACCTGTCTGCTGTCCTGCGGAGTGGATTCTGTTTATTATTGGCATCATTGTTGTAAGTGGATTTGTGCCACTACGCATTGTGCGCTGCCTTGTTCTGGCTGTGTTGGGCGGGATCATGGATTATGCTCTTGCTACTGCGCACTGGACGTTGCTGCGTTCCAGTTGCGCAGAGCGGGATGACAAGACACGTTGTTTGCGTTCCACGTTACCGCGCACTGGACGTTGCGTTCCAGTTGTGTGGTGTGTGGTGATGCAACGCCGGATTGGATCCCTAGATGCCGTTGCGTTCCAATCACGCTGGGCGTGATGATGTAACGGGTCAACGTGGTGCGTGATTCACGCCGGCCCCGTCTTGTGTATGGCGCCGCCACGGTGTGATTACAGTGACGCTGTATGTTGCGGTCTTTGGGCATTCACTTTATCCCTATTACATGGGGCCCATACATTTGATTCTAGGTGTTTGGTGTGTTTTGTGTCAGTGACAAGCTTATTATCATAGCGCTAGCGCGCTTGAGGATTGGACTTGTCCCTGTCTGGCTTGCTGCCATAGTGGCTTATACGCCATCTGCCTGCGATCTTCAATTAATTTTGGCGGGAATTGTGTTTGTCCACAATCATTGGTTCATACAGCTTGTGGTCTGGCTGATCCATTATTAGGGGTCAGGTAAGTGAATTCAGGCTTATGGCATATGTTATTTACTTTATTAGCTGTTTGTGGACCATAAGATCTATCTCGCATATGGTATTCTTTACATGCAGTGCTTTTGTATTTCAAATGTGAAGTGTCTTTCAATTATGCCGATTTTATTATATATCCAACTTGTATTAAGGGTGATCGGTCCCCCTATTCCACTTGGTTCGAGCCAGAGGTGTGCACTTCCTGTTTTGGATCAAGGGGGCGGTGTTATGAGAGTCCTTGTCTTATAAATTGTTCTAAGCAATGTGGGGAGGTTAGAGATATGCCCCAGTAGATGACCGATTTGTGTCGAAACGCCGCGTCGGGCCAGCTATCTCGCACTTCTCACATTGCTGACCCTTTTCTTTTTACATTCTCGAGACTTTATTTGTCACATGCGAATGTGAATAAATGTTAAACATTTTTGACCTGCACCATTGGAGTCGCTTCCATTTTCTCTTTTCTCCCTGTTTTTTGGGATCGCATTGAGTTGACTGCCTTGGGATTTTACAACTTGTCCTTGTGAGGTTCATCGGTCGTGGTGTCTGCTGTTTGGTTCCTACCTGACGTGGTGTTTGCCTCCCGGTTCCCGCCTGCCTGATTCGGTACCCTTTTGGCGCAAGAGGTCTAGCGCACAAGCCTACCCGATGCACATGTCGTATGGCAGCTGCATCCAACTTTTGCGGTAAGAGTACCCAATCCTTTTATATCTTCTGGCAAGCTGTTTAATCATCTTTATCCAGTCAACTTCAAGGATTCGCTGGCATCATTGGTCCACTTGATTTGGACTTTACATTACATTAATTCACTGATTTATATATACTTTTTATTGTGGTTTCACTAGCACATGCCATATATGTCATATTATTTATGATATCTATTTCACAACGTGTTTACCTTTTATACATGTTCCCGGTTTACATGTCACTCACCTTCGAAAGTGGGTTTATCCTAGCGCTACATTTAATCCATGTCCTTAGTCTGCTTGTCTTCAGCAAACTGTTTGCGGGCTTTCTTATGCATCATCTTTAGAAGAGGCTTCCTTCTGGGACGACAGCCATGCAAACCAATTTGATGCAGTGGCATTTGGTCTGAGCACTGACAGGCTGACCCACCACCCCTTCAATCTCTGCAGTAATGCTGGCAGCACTCATACATCTATTTCCCAAAGACAACCTTTGGATATGACGGTGAGCACGTGCACTCAACTCCTTTGGTCGACCATGGCGAGGACTGTTCTGAGTGGAACCTGTCCTGTTAAACCGCTGTATGGTCTTGGCCACTGTGCTGCTGCTCAGTTTCATTGTCTTGGCAATCTTCTTATAGCCTAGGTCATCTTTATGTAGAGCAACAATTCTTTTTTTTCAGATCCTCAGAGAGTTATTTGCCATGAGGTGCCATGTTAAACTTCCAGTGACCAGTATGAGAGAGTGAGAGTGATGACACCAAATTTAACACACCTTCTCCCAATTCACACCTGAGACCTTGTAACACTAATGAGTCACATGACACCGGGGAGGGAAAATGGCTAATTGGGCACAATTTGGACATTTTTACATAGGGGAGTACTCACTTTTGTTGCCAGTGGTTTAGACATTAATGGCTGCGTGTTGAGTTATTTTGAGAGGAAAGCACATTTAGACTGTTATACAAGCTGTACACTCACTACTTTACATTGTAGCAAAGTGTCATTTCTTCAGTGTTTTCACATGAAAATAAATAATAAAATATTTACAAAAATGTGAGGGGTGTACTCACTTTTGTGAGATACTGTAAATAATAAACAGTGCTTGCTCCTACCTAAAGATATACCATATATACTAGAGTATAGGCCGACCCGAATATAAGCCGAGGCCCCTAATTTACCACAAAAAAACTGGGAAAACGTATTGACCCGTGTATAAGCCGAGGGTGAGAAATTCAGCAGCTACTGTAAGTGGAAAAGTGGGTCAACAATGCCCATTTGCATGCCTCACTGTGCCCATTTGCAGCCATAGGTCCCCGAACTTCAAACTTCGTAGATGACCCAACATTTTGGGTCTCTGGACCCAAAGGGTCCTGGAATGACATTGCTGCAGATGGACACAGTTGACCGACGTTGGGGCCCCGTATCTTGGGCCCACTTGGTGCTAGGAACCCCAAATTTGGTGTGCAAACCCAGTGTAACTAGCACTACTATATCCAAAGATGGGGTTCCTATCACCAAGATACGGGGCCCCAAAGTCGGTTCGGAAAATTTCAAGCACTTTTCTGCAGCAGAGAATGAAATTTTCTGAACCAAATTTGGGGCCCTGTATCTCAGGCCACTTGGTGCTAGGAACCCCATCGGATATGTTATAGTACTGGCTCCCCTGGGTTTTACAGCAAATTTGGGGTTCCTAGCACTAAGTGGCCTCCAGATAAGGGTTAGAAAATGTCATTTTCTGCTGCAGAAAAGTGCTTGACTCCAGTATAAGCCGAGGGGGGCATTTTCAGCACAAAAAAAATGTGCTGAAAAACTCGGCTTATACTCGAGTATATACGGTATGTGAATACAAATAAAATGAGTGCGCTACTAAATCTAAAATACAATCACAGTGCAAAATAAATTACCCAAATGTGCGGGTCAGGTAAATGCTGATAGTAATAAATATAGATAGTAATAAATATTCCCAACAGTGTAAAATTGCTAAAACAAACTCATTCATATAAAAAACATGGTGACAACCTCTCACTTGCAATCTGTGCAAAAACTTGCTGGTTAATAAATTATATATGTACCATAAATGGTGATTATATATAAATATACCAAACCTGGTAGCAGGGTAAATATACCAAAGTTGCTCCAATGTTCACATTTACCAATGTTCACATTGGTAAATATACCAAAGTTGCTCCACATTGATAACCGGACAGATTGGGGTAGTGATTTCCAGAGGATGGAGGTGCTTTAACAGCTACTTTTTTAGATTAGTCTTTCCATATATTAGCTTCTTCCAATTGCCTTGTTAGCATGATCCAAATTGGGAAAAGGAATGAGTTAGCAGTGTCACCAAATCAGGCTTTATTGTACTGTACAGTGTTGTCAACCCAACACAGAAAGGTTGACGACAGGCATAAATAAAAAAATTAAGCAGATTCACAACCTTATATACTGTAGTGCTGCTCTTTTATAGTCCGATCAGGAGGCTGGGGTCGGGTCCTTGACCAAGATTGCTAAAGCACTGTGGACAAAAGTGGAGTCACCAGCCTAGGCCCCAGCCTTGCTGTGCTGTCTGGCACAGATGCTAAAGACACAAGACTGTAATTGGAGAATTGGAAAGCATTTGTTAGGGCAGAAAATTCACATGTATATATTTAAAGCCTATATTTAGCTGTTTGCTTGGAGTTTTGAAACACTGTAAAAATCCATATTTATTTATCTAAAGTGAAACAAAATTAATATGGCATTCAGCTAACCTTTAAACCTCGTGCCTGGGAGACAAATCTCACCTTTTGATTATGGAATAAAAGTTAATGCTATGTAATTTATCACTATGAATTACGTTTTATTCTAGGAACATATAAAGAATATCATAACTGAATTTCAAAGCATTTGGTCTGGGATTATGTTTATTACAGTTACAAAACACTTTTAAACAAGCAAACAAATATATACAGTGGTGTGAAAAAGTGTTTGCCCCCTTCCTCATTTCCTGTTTCTTTGCATGTTTGTCACACTTAAGTGTTTCGGAACATCAAACCAATTTAAACAATAGTCAAGGACAACACAAGTAAACACAAAATGCAATTTGTAAATGAAGGTGTTTATTATTAAAGGTGAAAAAAAATCCAAACCATCATGGCCCTGTGTGAAAAAGTGATTGCCCCCTAAACCTAATAACTGGTTGGGCCACCCTTAGCAGCAACAACTGCAACCAAGCGTTTGCGATAACGTGCAATGAGGCTTTTACAGCGTCCTGGAGGAATTTTGGCCCACTCATCTTTGCAGAATTGTCCTAATTCAGTTACATTAGAGGGTTTTTGAGCATGAACGGCCTTTTTAAGGTCATACCACAACATCTCAATAGGATTCAGGTCAGGACTTTGGCTAGGCCACTCCAAAGTCTTCATTTTGTTTTTCTTCAGCCATTCGGTGGTGGACTTGCTGGTGTGTTTAGGATCATTGTCCTGCTGCAGAACCCAAGTTCGTTTCAGCTTGAGTACACGAACAGATGGTCGGACATTCTCCTTCAGGATCTCTTGGTAGACAGCAGAATTCATAGTTCCTTTTATCACGGCAAGTCTTCCAGGTCCTGAAGCAGCAAAACAGCCCCAGACCATCACACTACCACCACCATATTTTACTGTTGGTATAATGTTCTTTTTCTGAAATGCAGTGTTCCTTCTACGCCAGATATACTTGGACACACACCTTCCAAAGAGTTCCACTTTTGTCTCATCGGTCCACAGAATGTTGTCCCAAAAGTCTTGGGGATCATCAAGATGTGTTGTGGAGAAATTGAGACGAGCTTTGATGTTCTTTTTGCTCAGCAGTGGTTTTCTCCTTGGAACTCTGCCATGCAGGCCATTTTTGCCCAGTCTTTTCCTGATGGTGGAGGCATGAACGCTGACCTTAACTGAGGCAAGTGAGGCCTGCAGTTCCTTGGACGTTGTTGTGGGGTCTTTTGTGACCTCTTGGATGAGTCGTCGCTGCGCTCTTGGGGTCATTTTGGGCGGCCGGCCACTCCTGGGAAGGTTCACCACTGTTCCATGTCTTCGCCATTTGTGGATAATGGCTCTCACTGTGGTTCGCTGGATTCCCAAAGCTTTGGAAATGGCTTTATAACCCTTTCCAGACTGATAGATCTCAATTACTTTCTTTCTCAATTGTTCCTGAATTTCTTTGGGTCTCGGCATGATGTGTAGCTTTTAAGGATCTTCTGGTGGACCTTACTGTGTCAAGCAGCTCCTATTTAAGTGATGCCTTGATTGTGAACAGGTGTGGCAATAATCAGGCCTGGGTGTGGCTAGAGAAATTGAACTCAGGTGTGGACAACCACAGTTATAGTATGTTTTTTACAAGGGGGGCAATCACTTTTTCACACAGGGCCATGATGGTTTGGATTTTTTTTCACCTTTAATAATAAACACCTTCATTTACAAATTGCATTTTGTGTTTACTTGTGTTGTCCTTGACTATTGTTTAAATTGGTTTGATGTTCCGTAACACTTAAGTGTGACAAACATGCAAAGGAACAGGAAATGAGGAAGGGGGCAAACACTTTTTCACACCACTGTACATATTTCACTCCTCTGGCCTCTTAGCATGATTTTGTGGGGAGAAACAACAGTCACAGAAAAGATTGTGACTACGGTTTGCAAAATTGCCCAGGTTCAATTTGCCAAGGGTTCAGTGATCCTGGACTTAGCAGAGAATCCCAATAAAGTCTATGGGAGGCAAATCCTGTTAGTAAATGCTGACCATTTTTAGGGCTAATAGGCAAACTACTGTCATAACAGTGGGGGAAGGGGCCTTTACTGGAGTTTTAAAATACGCAAATATTTTTTAGTGATGCCTTACAGCTGTATGCATTGTCTGATTTTTACGGACAGTCTCAGTGACAGAACACACTACCGTGTTTCCTCGAAAATAAGCCCGGTTCTTATATTAATTTTGTCAGTAAAAGACATAGTAGGGCTTATTTTCGGGCTAGGTCTTACCATGTAATGTGCTGTCTTCTCTCCCCCTCTCTCTCCCTGCCTGACAGGAGTAGTATATAGCGTACAATGTGTGTGTTTCTGTAATATAATTGTGCCAAATACCTTCGTTATAGCGCCGCTCTGCGCTTCTGTGACCCACCGGAGCTCTCTTACCCACAATTATATTACAGAACACACATTATATACTACTGTAATAGAGTGGATTATAGGATTTTACAAGCATTTTAAACTAGGGCTTATTTTCGGGGGTAGGGCTTATATTCCAGCCCTGCTGGAAAATATCTCTAGGTGTTAATTTTGGGGTGGGTTTTATTTTCTGGGAAACACAGTAGCAGTGCATATTTTACTGTAGAATTGATTCTTTTGTTTTACAGTTAGTTTGGCTTATATATAGCAGCAGCACCCCAAACCTGATTCATTTCAGTTAGAAAAAAATAGATTTTTAGGTAAAGTTTGTGTTGATTTAATCAAACAGTAACAGGCCTTCTTTGACTGTGAAAAATTATCCAGCAGTTTACCAAGACTATCCATATACCTCCCAACTGTCCCCGATTTAGAGGGCCTGTCCCTGATTTGGAGCAATGTCCCTCTGTTCCTCATTCCTCCTCATTTGTCCCTCCTTTTGGTCTGATCTATATAGTTGTATATAAAATGCACTTTTTATCTTTCAAAAAGCGTTTCCCAGTGCTAAACCTTTCATCCAATTTCTAAATTGCTGCATTTGTACATTTTAAAAGCCAATATAAAGGAATAGTAGTAAAAAAAAAAAAACACTTGTGGATTTAATTAACCTTTTTTGGGGGTTAATTCTTCTTTAAGGGGGTGTGGCAGGGGGCGTGTCCTATGCCTACATACATTTGCTAGGTGTACCTCATTCCCATCTCAAAATGTTGGGAGGTATGTATCCATGTTCTCACTGTTGCTAAAAACTGTCCTGCCACTAGCCATATCTAATACATTTAGGCATCAGTGCAGTTTTAATGAGCAAGGCTAAGCCCAAATTTACTAGAGACAAGGAGCACAAGCTAGAGTTTTTATTCAGCAGTGTAAAATTAACCAGCAGCAGGATCATTTTTAATTAGGGATTACAGGCCCACTCGGTATATGATAAACCCCAAAATACCACCCCTAAAACAAAAGCCAACTTTTGTAAAGGGAAACTTTTCCGCAAAAAAAATTAAATAAGAAAGGCCTTATCAACATACAATAAAATCAATATACCCTCAAATAAATGAAAACCCCAAAATGTATCTTTTTTGTTAAGGGATTCCTTAGTTTAAAGAAAAAAAAAAAAAGTAGTTTAATCTAAAATAAGGGCCTTATCGGCATAATATAAAAATTGCCCAAAAAATAAATGAAAAATCTCTGAAACAAAAGAGCTAGCAGGGAAAATTTAAATATAGTTTCTTAACTGACTTTAAAGCGGTAGTAAACTGCCGGAAAAGGCAAAGTTAAAATGTGCTAGTATGCATTGCATACTAGCACATTATGTGAAACTTACCTTGGAACGTAGCCCTTCCAGCAGCAAGCTGACACCGTTGACAGGGCTTCCATCTTCAACCGTCTTACTTCCCAGTTCGCCGACTCGCTGCATCTACAGAAAATATCTCCTAAATGGTGCATGTTTAGGAAATATTTACAGTACCTCTCGGTAAGCCTTATAAGCAGCTTATCTATAGGTAAAAGTCAGAGATGGGAGTTTACTGCCACTTTAATCTCACCACATGGAGCTTGTCAGCTTTCCCTATCCTTTCCCTACAATAGCTTACATAACACTGAATCCATGGCTGTCATGTTCCCTCTCTCCCCCCACCCCACCTTTTATAGTGAGTTTTTTAAGCGGGTCTGGCTCTACACACCACATACTGCAGCTGGCGTGTCCTTGTGGCTTTCCATGGTCGGTATTCCTTGGTTGGTTGTCCCGGTCGGTCCTAATGATCCATCAGTGCCTGATCCAGCCTTACAGCCTTGTGGTAATGTTGTCATTCAAATTTATACTGTCTTAATCTTTGGAATAAATTGCCAGCAACCTTTTTGAGTATACATGTGGCTCATTGCAGCCATTACCCATCAATTCCAGCTCCGTTCCTGAGCGCTGTCAACCCTTTTTGTCTTTAGCATTGCAGCATCTGACCCTTTGCCATTAGACAGCAGCACGGTTCAGCTGAACATATATTGCATTATGTGTTTTTTTCCTGTGATTAGCGCCTGGGACTCAACCTTTCTTTTTCTTTTCGAATGATGAAGAGGAAGACTTTTAAAATAATTTTTAAAGTGAACCTGTGGCCAGGCTATAGACTTGTAAATATTTATATAATCATAACAAGAATTAAATGAACTTTAAAGCTACTTTCACACTGGGGCGGTGAGAGCGTTGGCGGTAAAGCAACACTAGTTTTAGCGGCTCTTTACCGTTGTTTTAGCCAAACCATGAATCAGATTGACTGACAGACTGGGGTGCTACAAAGGCCAAAAGGCATTACAAGGTACTCATAATGGCCTGTTCTGGTATTAAACGCAGTTTTGAAATCGTCGCCCCCTTAATCCTCACAAGATTGTATGCCCCTCTCAAATCAAGGTTTGTAAAAAACGTTGCTCCCTTGAGTCGGTCAAATAACTCTGCAATCAACGGAATCGGATAGGCATTCTTAATCGTGAAACGACTGATACCCCTATAATCAATACAAGGTCTCAGTTCACCACTCTTCTTCTTCACAAAGAAGAAACCAGCACCAGCAGGAGACGAGGATTTGCAAATGAAACCTTGTGTCTGCACAGAGACTGGAGCAGCAGCAGGGATGGCCTGCAACACAGGTTGTACCGGAGCAGCTACAGTGGGAGATTCCAGGTGAACCGTGCGATATTACCAACAAGTGGATTCACTGCATCTTCTGAATTTATGGCCTTCGCCTACTGTCAGAAACCATGAATCAGACTGAGACAGAAGTACAGTTAAATCACATTTGTTTAAAAATGTTAAAAAAATTGTAAACAGAGTAAACGTAGTCAAAACATAGCCAGAGTTCAGGAATCGGAACGGATAGTCAGACAAGCCATAATTTCAGGGAGCCAGAGATGAGTGTAGTAGAACTGCAAGCAGGATCTGGAGCCAGAAGAAATGTCAGCCAAGCAAGTCTTTAACAGGAACACAGGAGAGCATCTCTAGAGATGTAATCAAGGAGAAGGCAGAGATTATCTTGACTGGACAGCTTAAGTAGGCAGGACAGACGAGCAGGATATCATCAGCAGGTGAGTCACTGTAGAGAGATAGGAGATGGCAATTAGCCGACAGATGAGCGGCCAGCTTTGAGAAGGAAGGGCTGAGCCCAGCCCTGACACACTCATGGTTAGTTGTTTACTCTTTTTAAATCATAAATGACAACAGAAACTACCCAAATGACCCCGATCAAAAGTTTACATACCCTGGTGATTTTGGCCCGATAACATGCACACAAGTTGACAAAGGGATTTGAATGACTATTAAAAGGTAACCATCCTTGTCTGTGATCTGTTTCCTTGTAATTAGTGTGTGTGTGTGTATACAAGGTCAATGAGTTCCTGGACTCCTGACAGACCCTTGCATCTTTCATCCCATGCTGCACTGACGTTTCTGAATTCTGAGTCATAGGGAAAGCAAAAGAATTGTCAAAGGATCTGCGGGAAAAGGTAGTTAAACTGTATAAAACAGGAAAGGGATATAAAAAGATATCCAAGGAATTGAGAATGCCAATCAGCAGTGTTCAAACTCTAATAAAGAAGTGGAAAATGAGGGGCTCTGTTGAAACCAAACCACGGTCAGGTAGACCAACTAAAATTTCAGCCACAACTGCCAGGAAAATTGTTCGAGACTCTCTTAAATTATGTGGTGTGGCTGTTTCAAGATGCACAAAAAGGAGGCACTTGAAGAAAGATGGGCTGCATGGTCGAGTCACCAGAATAAAGCCATTACTACGCAAATGCCACAAAGTATGCCACTTACAATACGCCAAACAGCACAGAGACAAGCCTCAAACCTTCTGGCACAAAGTCATTTGGAGTGATGAGACCAAAATTTAGCTTTTTGGCCACAACCATAAACGCTACCATTTGGAGAGGAGTCAACAAGGCCTATGATGAAAGGTACACCATTCCACATGTGAAACACAGAGGTGGATCGCTGATGTTTTGGGGATGTGTGAGCTACAAAAGGCACAGGAAATTTGGTCAAAATTGATGGCAAGATGAATGCAGTATGTTATCAAAAAATACTGGAGGGACGTACTTGGATATTGCAGCATGACAATGATCCAAAACACAAGGCCAAGTTGAACTGTCATTGACTACAGAAGAATAAAGTGAAGGTTCTGGAGTGGCCACCTCAGTCTCCTGACCTCAATATCGTTGAGCCATTCTGGGGAGATCTCAAATGTGCAATCCATGCAAGACAGCCCAAGAACTTACAAGAACTGGAGGCTTTTTGTCAAGAGGAATGGGCAGCTTTACCATCTGAGAAGATAAAGAGCCTCATCCACAAATACCACAAAAGACTTTAAGCTGTCATTGATATTAAAAGTGGCAATACACGGTATTAAGAACTAGGGTATGCAAACTTTTCATCGGGATCATTTGGGTAGTTTTTGTTGTAATTATGATTTAAAAAGAGTATACACAGTTGATTGATAATAAATAGGTCCAGCCAAACACTAAACATGTGTGAAAGAAAAGTTGTTGTGTTATCATTCATATTCTCTGAAAAATGGCCAAGAAATCATGAATTCTGCCAGGTTGTGTAAACTTATGAGCACAAATATATATATATATATATATATATATATATATGTATATATATATATATATATATATATATATATATATATATATATATATATATATATATATATATATATATATATATATATATATATATATATTCATACACACATATACAGTGCCTTGAAAAAATATTCCTCCCCTGTTGAATTTTCCACATTTTGTCATGTTACAATCAAAAACGTAAATGTATTTTATTGGGATTTCATGTGATAGACCAACACAAAGTGGCAAAAATTTGTGACGTGGAAGGAGAAAATGATAAATGGTTTTACATTTTTTTTTACAAAAAAATATGTGAAAAGTGTGGCGTGCATTTGAATTCAGCCCCCTTTACTCTGATACCCCTAACTAAAACCTAGTGGAACCAATTCCCTTCAGAAGACACCTAAATTAGTAAATAGAGTCCACTTGTGTGTAATTTAATCTCAGTATAAATACAGCTGTTCTGTGAAACCCTCAGAGTTTTTAGAGAGAACCTTAGTGAACAAATAGCATTATGATCACAAAGAACACACCAGACAGGTCAGGGATAAAGTTGTGAAGAAGTTTAAAGCAGGGTTAGGTTATAAAAAATATCCCAAGCTTTGAACATCTCATGGAGCACTGTTCAATCCATCATCCAAAAAGTTGTGCACTACTCAAAACTGCAAACCTACCAAGACATAGCCCTAAACTGACAGGCTGGGCAAGGAAAGCATTCATCAGAGAAGCAGCCAAGAGGCCCGTGCTAACTCTGGAGGAGCTGCAGAGATCCACAGCTCAGGTGGGAGAATCTGTCCACAGGACAACCATTAGTCGTGCACTCCACAAATCTGCCCTTTATGGAAGAGTGGCAAGAAAAAAGCCATTGTTCGAAGAAAATCTTAAGAAGTCCCGTTTTCAGTTTGCAAGAAGTCATGTGGGGGACACAGCAAACATGTGGAAGAAGGTGCTCTGGTCAGATGAGAATTCTTTTTTACTTTTTGGCCTAAAAGCAAAATGCTATGTGTGGCAGAAAACTAACAGTGCACATCACCCTGAACACACCATCCCAACTGTGGAACATGGTGGTGGCAGCATCATGTTGTGAGGATGCCTTTCTTCAGCAGGGACAAGCTGGTCAAAGTTGATGGGAAGATGGATAGAGCCCCATACACACGGTCGGACTTTTTCATCAATTTGGTCCGATCGGACAAGGTTGTTGAAAAATCAGACCGTGTGTATGCACCATCGGACAGTGTTCGTCGGTTTGTCCGTCGGACAAAGTCTTATCTCCTGCTGGAAAGATTTCGCGTCAACCCGGTCCGATCACACCAAATCCGAGCGTGTGTACGCTTGTCCGACGGACAAAGTGCTACGCATGCTCAGAAGAAATTCTGTGACGGAAGCGCTCGGTCAGGTAAAACTACCTTTCCTAATCGACACAGCACATTCGTCACGCTGCAATGTTAAAATGTCTTTAATGCAGCGCATTCTCTTTTTCTTTACAATGCAACAAGAATGACATGTTTTAGCTGCTCCTATTCACCCGCACTTCTCACAAACTTACTTCTTTATTACTTTGCAGCATTTATACACTACATGTTTATTTTTACTCTGAACGGAAAAGAATCTTTGTTATTTTTTTACCATGATTTGTCTTTTTTTTTTTTTTTTTGGGGAATACATATTTGAATGTTTTTTTTTTTTTTTTTTTTTGGAGGGGGGTTGTGTGTCTCAAATTACCAAAAACACATTATTTACATTTGTATTTCTTGCTTAAATTTACTAGGAGGTTGTTTGTTGTTGTTGCCCCTTGTTAATTCTACTTTAGGATTAGTGAAATGTACCAGCCTACTCAAAGAAAAACTGTCATTGTAGCAAAGTAAAACACAATAGTCAATGATTATTTCAAATCAAAAAAACCTTTATTTAGGTCACACCAACAAACCAAAGAGGAACGCAGCCATGGTGAAACTTGGGGAATTTGCAAAGTCTTGGCCCCCCACGGCAACCATCATTGTCCAAGCGTAGAAAATTGGGGGCCTGAGGAGTACGTATATTAAGGGGAGTGCAATCTGGTCGTGAAGTCCAAAGTATCCGGAACTGCAGCAGATGCCATCTAGGTCCCCAGGCTCTGGTACTACAAGAGGCTCCATCTTCTCTCACACCAGACTGATTGCAGGTCGTCACTCTCAGGTCTTCCTTCCACGCTTCCTTCCACGCTGTGGCTGTCGTGCTGGTGGGGTGGCAGAAGGAGGAGGAGGAGGAGGCGGAGCATGGTAACTATGGCAAACATGTGTGACTGGGGTCATCTCCCCAGCCCTACCCTTATTTAGGACATGGAGGATGAGCCCCTCACACATGTTGCGTTGCCCCACCTCCATACCCATCATTTTTGTGACAACCACCGAGCCAAAGGTCTCCTCGTCGGCGGGTGTGGCATGTAGGGAGGCTGAAGCCTCTCTGATCATGCGGAGCGCTGACTGTGCCGCATAACCCCCCCTTCTCGCCCTTTTGTAGGGAAGGCGGAGGAGAGGGATTTGGGAGTCAGTCAGGCTCCGCGGCCTAGCCCCCTCTTGGCTGCCACTACCCAGCTGGTGGCTGCCACTAACCCCTGCCTCCTCCTGACTGCCACCTTCCACAGCCACCTCCTGGCTGAGGTCTTCCTGTGTAGGAAAAAGGGACATAGTTTCAGTTATTTGTTCATCAAACACACACAATTCTCATCTAGTGACTGGTGCAAAATGTTTACAAATAGAAAACCATACAATTCTCAGCCCAGCAGTTTAGATTCTGGCCCCAAATGTCTCCCACACCACTGTCTGTTGATATGTCAAACACGTTAGGAACTAAGCAATTGGCGATCCTGAATTAAGTGAACATCATTCATTATTCCCATAAATGGTAACAAAACTACTATACCTGGAACAAGCTGGGCTCCTCCACCTCTTCCAGACTGGAAGGCCCAGGTTGCTCCTCGGAAGCCTCATCAGGGGTGGGCTGTGCGCAAGGAAGCGTGGAAGGAGGAGTTGAGGTTGGCTCCGTGACATCAGCCTGGTCCTTCAGAAAATGGAGACTCTGATAGTACCAGAGCTTGGGGACATAGACCTCATCTGCTGAAGTTGCAGTTTCCTCAGACTTCACGACCTTCTTCCTCTCCCTGATATACGCACTCCTCAGGCTGCCAATTTTCTTTCTAATATCATCAACAGTTGCCGTGGGGAACCTTGGCTTGACAAATTCCACAAGTTCCTCCAGGGCTGCGTGCCTCTTTGGTTTGTTGGTGTAATGTGGGTGTATACCCTGCCACAATATGGGAAAATCCCTGTATTTGGCAATGAAGAGGGGGAGAAAACTCATGTCGTTGAATCCCTTCATATCAATCTCTGCAAGACACAACAACACACCAAACCCTATAAATTATGTCAGGCTAAACTCTCCTAATCTTCTCCATAAAGAAGCCTCAAGTTCAAATCAGTCTAGGCTAGTTATGTACCAACGTTAAATTGTACCTTCGTTTGTAGCGATCGTCTCGTGTGAGTTTTCTCTCCCCTCGTCTCCCAGATCGTGGCTACGACACAGGCGTGTGACGTTTTATATACACTGCGCATGCTTCAAACTCCGCCCGCCCCTGACGATCTTTCTCGTCTATTCCCCACCCCTTCTCTTTACGGCGTAGTGGGGAGAGCACATGGCGGGGACACAGCAGGTGCGCCACAAATATCCCACCAACGAGGAGGACGAGGAAAGTCCGGAGGCAGAAACGTCCCGATCCCGGAACCTGAAATTCAAGGCCTCCAATATGTCATTTGGAGAAATGTTGGAGATGGTGGACATATTAAAGAGGAGCGACTATGATGGGAAGTATGGGCCTTACCTCAACCCCAATGTCCGCAAGGCCAAGATCATGTCTAAAGTTGTGAGAAGGCTGTACAATAATTTTGGGGTACAACGATCCAAGGAGCAACTCAGGAAACGCTGGTCAGACCTGAAACTGAGGGAGGCCGATCAGTACAGAAAGATCAAGAGAATTCTTCAAAAAAGTAAGTAGTTGTGTTTTGTGTTTGATTTCTTGCTTGCATACTGCTCCATTGTGTTTTGATTTTTACCAAGTTGTACATTCCAAAATGGCCACTTTCAGGTTCGTCTGTGCATTCGATCGTACTCAGCCTCGATCTTTCTGCCACTGTCATGGTCGTGTGTGTGTGCATTCGATCGTACGCAACCTCGATCGTTCGGCCACTTATAATACGATGTTTGGTGTTTTTTTGGGGAAAGGAAGTTTGTTCTCACTAGAAATGTCATCAAGAATGTAAAGCCAATTTATTCAATGTAAAGGAGAGGTCACTCAGTAGCTGTTTACCCATCTGGACTCTAGAGCACTAGTGCTGGGACACCCAAACCCCCTTTTTATTATGCTTTTCCACACATGTGCTCCAGTGGATACTAGAGGGGGGTCTCCATCACACAAACTTCTACCAAAAAGCTAGTCAGTTTAGCACCTTTACAAAGTGACTTCATTCATGTAGTTGACATTTGTAACTGGCCAAACTAAAATAGTGTCCGTCACTTTCAAGCAATGTTTGTCATTTCCTATTTCTGCCCTCAATAGCTTGTGTTGCTAAATCTTCCTTTTGGACATTCTCATAGGGGAGCGAAAACTTGGGCCGTCTGAGGAAACCCCCAAACCAACACCTACCAAAAAAGGGGAAAGAGCAGAAGCAGAGGAGGAGGAGGAGGAGGAAGGAGAGATCATCGAACTTGGAGAAATTGTCACCACAACAGGTGAGTGTGGGAGAACACAGCTACTGGTAAGCTAATCCATGTATGGCTGCCTCATTTCCAACACCCCATTTTTGTTTGTTTGTGGTTTTTAGGTGACGTGGATGTTGTGGAAGAAAAATCGCACTTTACCACAGAGAGTGCCCACGTACTCATCGGAGAGATAATGGTCTGCAATAGAGATCTAGATTACATAAAGCAAAACATCAATGATGTTCAACAAAAATTGAAGAACATCATTGATGTTTTAGGAAAAATATGAAAACGCACCAAGTAATTAACACACATTTGTGCCAGCTTCAGAACACATTTGCAACTTAAAAACTGTCTGAAATTTGGAACATGCACACATTGTGTCCACATGTGCTAGCTCCCACCATGGTGGATGAATGGCAACTTTTTTTTGGGGGTGCAAACACTTTACGAACTACGAAAGTGGTTGTGGTGAAGGGGTTGCACCCCCAAAAAACGTCCATTCATCCCCATGATAGAAAATGGCACTTTTGAAGCTTCTAGGCATGTGTTTTACCATCTAATGACCATTTTCAGTCCCAAATTGTGTGCATGTTCCAAATTTCCACTTTTCGGGGGTGACCCCCCCATGTGATGAAGGCAAGATCAAACACACTTTGAACATATAGTCATGTCTGATCTTGTCTTCACTTTACAAAGTTGAACTTTCCAAGTTCCTAGGTTCTGTTTTGCTCCATGCCTGGTTTTACCAATTGCGGAATGTTTGTAAACAATGTTGTAAATAACCAAGATGTTGTCAGTTTTGGCGTGAAGATTGTAAACGCACTTGGGAATGTTTTCCTAGTAAACTTTTATTTTTCTAAATGTGTGGCTTCCTTATTTAAAAAACACAATGCATTATGTATGTAAAATGAAAAGGATATGGGGGGCAATGGGTGTTATTTACTAAAGGCAAATCCACTTTGCACTCCAATTTTCTTTCCCGGGGAACTTTTTCAATGCACTTGTAGAGCATAGCGGATTTGACTTATGTAAATGACACCCACAGTGCTTTGTACGAAAACACGGAGCACAGCATTTTGGAGAATACACACATGTCAGACCTGGTGATGAAAAGGAGTATTTTGGGTGTCAGTTATGCAGTACAAACCTTCTCTAGACCAAAGATTAGGTAGCAAACACACAACATGAGAATAATCTTTTTGGGAAGAAGAGACTGTTACCTCCTTTTGCCCAGAAAGTGCATTCCCACTGTCGAAGGCAAAGGGAAAAAATGTCAAAGTAAAATAAGCTAAAAAGAAGACTGAAATGACATGAAATCATAGGTTGGTTAAAATATCAGATTTATTAAAAAATGCCTCTCACACATCGTCAGGCAGAGCAATGGCCCCCCTACCCACAAAGTACTGCATATATTGGTCCCGGACCACACGGGCATTTAGAGGGGGCAAGCCTGGACGTGCCACTCGAAGGGCTGTGAGTTCGGCATTTGGAGGGCCCTCCACATCTGGGCCAACGGGCACCACATAGTTCCTGTTATGTCTTTTGAGGAAGTTGTGCAATATGCAACAGGCAAGAACTATGTGGTTCAGTTTGTATTCCGCCAAGTTAAATGCCGTCAGGAACAGGCGGAAGCGGCTGGCCAGGATGCCAAAAGCGTTCTCCACAACTCTTCTGGCTCTGGACAGCCTGTAGTTGAAGACCCTCTGGTCCGGGGTGAGGGTCCTCATCGGGAACGGCCTCATCACATGGGGAGTCAACGCAAACGCTTCATCTGCGACAAAGACGAAGGGGAGTCCTTCGGCATTCTCCTCTGGAGGTGGCAAGCACAGACTGCCACTTTGGAGACGCCAGTAGAACTCCGTGTGCGTAATGGCCCCACCATCCGATATCCGGCCGTTCATCCCCACGTCCACATACATAAACTCGTATGTTGCCGACACCACCGCCAACATCACTACACTATTAAACCCTTTATAATTATAATAGTAGGACCCCGAGTTGGGCGGTGGGACGATGCGGACGTGTTTCCCATCAATTGCCCCTCCGCAGTTAGGAAAGTCCCAACGGCTGGCAAAGTGGGAGGCCACAGTCTGCCATTCCTGTGGCGTGGAAGGGAACTGTGGAGTGAAACAAGAAAAAAAAATTAGTCACTTTGCACCTAAACATTGCAAGCAGATTAGACAATCAACATCTTGGAACAAGAGCATTGTCTAAAATTGGAGGCTGGAAAGTATTTGCACAGAAAAGTAGAGGCTCCCCTTCACAGATTACTCACCCCCCCATCAATCCCCCCCCTTCTGATGGGCCATTGGCAATAACTAGGGGTTTTGGGGGGGGGGGGGGGTGGTGGACTGCTAACCCTCTGCACTTCATTGATTGGCAAATGGCTCAATAATGTGGGCTTTTTGGGCCAGACCCTCTGTAATTAACACTATTGGCAGGCCACAGGAAAGATCAAATAACATTTCAACCCCCCCCCCCCCCCCAAAAAAGGCAGGCACAGTGTGACATTATTAAATTACCAAGCAAGCTAATAGGAGGGAAAGAAGACAAAAAAATAGGAAATGGAATGTATGGAGGCAGTCCCTTGCACTACATGCTTTGCTGAATTCATCCCTAAAGATGCGCACTATAAAGAGGTAGGTATATAGTGTGTATGGACCTTGGGAAAGCCAGCAGATAAAGGATTGGTACCATCTGACAGAGCAGTTGGGGGAGGGGGTTCCTAATGAGTTTGCCCCCCCCCCCCCCCACCAAAAGAACAAAAAAAGGGGGCTCTACATGAAGTAAACCACACAGCAAACATTTGTGCATATTTTAGGGGGTGTTTTGGGGCAAACAATACTATGCAGCAGACAAAAGACATTGCTTAAGTGACTAGGCCATAGGTGTCTATTGGGGCAGAAGAGCATGCTGGTGAGGTAAGTGAAGGGAAAAATGCATGAAGGAGAAAAGGGGCACAGCATATTAGAACATATTGCAATCATGGTAATTAGGGAAGGAGGTCAAAAATACAAGTCATTAGCAAACAGAGCATACATAGAAGGGAATAGTAAAGTAGAAATGTTACCTTAATATAGTCCTCCTGCAGGACCTGAATGATGGCAGAACAGGTCTCTGGAATAATGATTCCCAGGGCCTGGGGAGAGATACCTGAAGAGAACTTCAAATCCTGAAGACTTCTCCCTGTCGCCAAGTACCTCAACGTGGCAACAAGCCTCTGCTCCGGAGTAATGGCTTGTCTCATGCAGGTATCCTGCCGGCTGATAAAGGGGGTCAGCAAAGCCAAAAGACGGTGAAAATCGGGGTCCGTCATCCTGAGAAAGTTCCTGAAATCATCAGGATTATTCTCCCGGATCTCACGAAGCAAAGGCATGTGCGAGAACTGGTCACGCTGAAGCAACCAATTCTTGGTCCACATACTCCTCGTCACTCTGTTCATGGACGGGTCTTGGGTCAAAGCTAAAAGCCCGACACCAATTCCGCGTACAGCACGAACTCGGCGACGAGTACGCACGGGAAACATCGCTCAGAAGGTCACAAAAGGTCGGCTGGTCAGAACGGACAAACAGAAAGCACCGATAAACAGCAAGGCCTGAAAGAACGAAGTGAATACCAGCAACGAGCAGACAATAAGCAGTGCAAATCAAAGCGTCCTATATCAAGATATAGGCCGCAATGACCAACAAATGCGAACTGACTACACGCACTAATAAACAGATACGCACGACAAGCACAA
The DNA here is from genome assembly GCA_028564925.1 of Lithobates sylvaticus. NCBI lineage: Eukaryota > Metazoa > Chordata > Amphibia > Anura > Ranidae > Lithobates > Lithobates sylvaticus. The sequence goes on from CM053026.1 coordinate 382,486,073, forward strand.
ACTGAAGAGCAGTAACGATCTGAGTCAGAAAACTGAGAAGCGCGAATCTTAAGTCACCAAACTTCCACTAACTCTCGATAAACACGGGATCAGCAGAAGGAGCCCAACGGGTGCCTGACGTGGTGCTGAACTTCCCTTTTGTAATCTCGTGGACGACGACTTACGTCACGACGTTCTTCCGGACCGGATATTCCGACAACTTAGTCCGACCGTGTGTACGCAACGCCAACATCGGACAAAGTACGTCGGACAAAGTCCGACTGACCTGGTCCGCGGATTGTCCGAGCGTGTGTATGGGGCTTAAGAGTCTGCAAAAGACTTGAGACTGGGGTTCACCTTCCAACAGCACAACAACCCTAAACATACAGCCAGAGCTACAATGGAATGGTTTAGATCAAAGCATATTCATGTGTAAGAAGGGCCCAGTCAAAGTCCAGACTTAAATCCAATTGTGAAGAACTTTGACCCATGACACATCCATCATGGGGTACAGGACAGCCAATTAAGACATTTCAGCACATGGACATACCCCCTACCTCATAAATAAACCTGATCTGGCGGCCATTTTACATTCTGTCTTTTGTCAGTGTAGGGAAAGGACGCTGTGTGGAGCAGGGGCATCAGTCTGCAATCACTAGCTATTACTATTAGGTCCACAAACGTCCTTTTAAGGACTGGTATAGGTGTACAGTATATAGGGTTGTTGTAATACACTTATAATATACTTTTTTCAAATATAGAAAAGCATATTTTCAAATATAGAAAGCCTATTATAGTGACTGCAGTGCTGGCCAATTCTGCAGCTCTTTTCTCAGTGTAGGGACAGTTTGGTGTTTGGAGCAAGGACAGTCTGTAATTCACTAGCTAGCTACTATTGAGTCCACAAAAGTCATTTTAAGGACTGGTATAGGTGTACAGTATATAGGGTTGTTGTAATACACTTATAATATACTTTCTTTCAAATATAGAAAGCATATTATAGTGACTGCAGTGCTGACCGATTCTGCAGCTCTTTTCTCAGTGTAGGGACAGTTTGGTGTTTGGAGCAGGGACAGTTTGTAATTCACTAGCTAGCTACTATTAGGTTCACAAAAGTCCTTTTATGGACTGGTATAGGTGTACTATTTGGTGTGCAGTATATAGGGGTGTAATACACGTATAAAATACTTTCAAATATAGAAAGCATAGTATAGTGCATTTCTACTGTGCAGCATTGTGACTGCTGAGCGGTTCTGCATCGATACTACAAAGAGTGACAAACGCAATTAGAAAAAAGTATTATAACTGGTGTGATAGACCAGTGGCCCCGCAAAACGACAGATTGAAGCAGGGTGTTAAATACCTTCTTCCACATATACTGCACTTCTCTAGAGACTTTTGTCACAGGGTCAATTAAAAAATGACAGGCAGAGGAAGAGGCAGGCCCTTCTGCAGGGGAGGTAGGGGTAGGGCAGGAGCAACAGGCTTGAGCCAAAGTGAGAAGTTGCAGAAGGTGCGTTCGATTACGTCAAACAGGTGGAACAGAGGAGTCGCATGAAGACTTACCCCCAACAAATCCTTCTCCTCTCTCCTCAGAATTGTCCTCCACTCCATCTTCCATCATGCCGTCCTCACGTATTTCTGGAAAATGGCAGGCTTCCATGGGCCAAATGTTCGAGCGTAAAAAAAAATGATGACGCCGGATAACCCTCTTGCCCAACGGTTGACCGCTGGCATGTCAGAACAGATAGCCCGCCAACTACTGCCATATAAACTGGTGGACTCGGAGGCCTTTCGAAAATTTGTGGCCATTGGAACACCACAATGGAAGGTCCCAGGAAGAAAGTATTTCTCACAGAAGGGCAATCCCAGAGCTATATGGCCATGTTCAGCGGCAAGTGAATGTATCTCTGGCACACAGTGTTGTCTGACCCCAGACAAGTGGTCTAGCAAACACAGGCAGGGAAGGTATATAACTTTTACTGCCCACTGGGTGAAGTTTCTGACGGCCGTCAAGCATGTAACCTGTGGCACCCTCCTACTCCATCCTCCCTCTTCTCCTTAGCTGACTCCTCCTTTTCCGCTGCTACTGTCTCTTCTGCTGTGCCACCCAAGATCCCCAGAACATATTCGATATGCCAGGTGAGACGTTGCCATGCTGTGCTGCGTCTGTTGGAAGCCAAGAGCCACACTGGCCCTGCACTCCTTTCAGCTTTGTGTTCACAGGCAGATCAGTGGCTAACACCGCTCAATTTGACAGTTGGTAAAGTGGTGTGCGACAACGGTGCCAATCTGCTTAGAGCGCTGAAACAGGGCAAAATTACACATGTGCCATGCATGGCACACATCTTAAACTTGGTCGTGCAGCAATTCGTTGTCAAATACCCTGGGGTTCAGGACATCTTGCGGCAGGGAAGGAAAATCTCGGCCCATTTCAGAACATCTTACACGGCCATGGCTAGCCTTGCAGACATTCAGCGGCGACACAATCTGCCTGTCAGACGTCTTATTTGTGATTGCCCGACACGATGGAACTCAACCTTCTATATGCTTGATAGGCTGCTCCAGCAGAAACGTGCTACCTGCACGAACTCTGTGGCAGAACAGGTTCTAGGGGGGGCTTGTTTTTTTTTCACCGTGCCAGTGGCTGCTCATGCGCGACGCATGCAGACTTCTGCGGCCATTTGATGAGATCACCAAACTGGTCAGTCGCAGCCATGGCGCCATCAGTGACATTGTACCTTACGCCTTCTTTATGGAGCGTACATTGCAGGAAGATGAGGAAGTCGCAATGCTGGATGAATTCCCAGGGGGGGCTACTCTATCTGAGACATGTCAACAACAGGAGTCTGAAGAGGAGTCAGAGGAGGATGGTGTCGGGGCGGATGAGGAGGAGCAAGAAGAGCATGCTTTAAACCTTCCTGGGATCCCTGTTGTTGTCCGTGGATGGGGGGAGGAGAACGAGGAGGACGACATTATCCTGGATGATGAGCAGGAGCCAGGCCACCACACCGCTTCCAGTTTAGTGCAAATGTGTTTTAACAGGGACCCTCGTATATAAAGCATAAGGGACAAGGAACAGTACTGGGTGGCAACATACTTAGACCCCCGGTACAAACACAAAATGGCGGAAATGTTACCACCATCACAGAGGCCTGTCAGAATGGAGCACTTACAGGCCTTGCTTAGAGAAATGCTGCATTCTGCTTTTGCGTGCCCTGGCAGAGGAATTCCCACTCCCAGAGAAAGAGTTGTGGGGACCAATCCAACAGCGCCTGCAAGAAGAGGGCGGTTTGAAGATGTGTTGGTCACTTCTGATATGAGATCATTCTTTCAGCCAACCCATCGACAGGTGATCCAGATCCAGCATCAGGTAACGCCTAGACCGACAGGTGTCCGACTACATTGGGTTAACGGCCGATGTGGACGCTCTGAGAGGTGATGAACCCCTGGACTAATGGGTGGGCAGGCTTGACCTCTGGCCAGAGCTTGCACAATTTGCAATGGAACTGTTGGCTTGCCCCTCGTCCAGTGTGCTGTCCGAAAGGACGTTCAGCGCAGCAGTGGGGATCGTGACCGATAAGCGCACTCACCTAGCTCACAACAGTGTTGACTACCTCACATTTCTAAAAATGAATGAGGCATGGATCTCAGAGGAATTCAAGACATGTGACCAGTATATATATATGCATAACTCTATAAACGATTTATATAATCTAGCACACGGACCTTTTTTCTACCTTTGGCTACCCTTGTACAAAAAAAGCACACCGTTTTTATATGCCCATACCCTCCTGTTTGAAGAGGTTGAGCGGTGTCATATTTTTGGGTCCCGCAGCGAGTTGCTGGTGTCAGTGCTCTCTATCACGGTGCCGGTGTCAGTGCTCTCTATCACGGTGCTGGTGTCAGTGCTCTCTATCTTCGTGCTGGTGTCAGTGCTCTCTATCTTGGTGCTGGTGTCAGTGCTCAGTCTCTATCTCAGTGCTGGTGTCAGTGAGGGAGATAGCAGCAGAGAAGCCAATCAGCAGGCAGTGCCAGCACCATGGCTGAGGATCAGCACTTGACTGGCACCTCCGGACCACCGCAGTGGAGCCCTGCATAAGTGGGGGTAAGGGCCGGGCAGAGGGAGTGGTCAGGGGCTCAAGCACAGGTTGGCACACTGGGACACTGGCACAGGACTGCGCTGCCATGACTGTGGCACAGATCATCTCCTGCACCCCTTTCATAGCCTGGCTTGACCTTGCCTCTCCTCCATGGCCTTGAATTGACAAAATTTCACAGATAAAAATAGAATGCTTGTCGTTGTCGATCCCAGATTCACTTAATACTTCTGGTATGTCAGCGTCCATGTTGTGGGACTATGTGTGCACAGCTAGTAAGTATTTTGTGGCTGAAAATATGACCTGGAGGTTTTTAAGGTCCGCCTGCCATTAAAGTCAATGGGGCCCGCCGCGAACCTGCGGTTTGCGGACATTTGGGCACGTTCGCGAAACGTCCCATCGGAAGTTCGTCTATCACTATTCATAGATGCTCTCCATCCAATCTGATAGAGCTTGAGCTATTTTGAAAAGAAGAATGGGCAAAAATGTTACTCTCTACATGTGCAAAGCTGGTAGAGACATCCCCAAAAAGACTTGCAGCTGTAATTACAGTGAAAGGTGGTTCTACAAAGTACTGACTCAGGGGGGCTGAATGCAAATGCACGCCACACTTTTCAGATATTTATTTGTAAAAAAAATTGAAAACCAATTATCATTTTCCTCCCACTTCACAAATTTATGCCACTTTGTGTTGGTCTATCACATAAAATCCCAATAAAAAAACATTTACGGTTTTGGTTATAACATGACAAAATGTGGAAAATTTCAAGGGGTATAAATCATTTTTCAAGGCATAAATACAAAACACCATACAAAATGCTCCAGTTCCAGCTGCCTTTAGGCCTGATTCACACCTATGCATTTTTAGTGCTTTCAGCATTTTGCAGATTTGCATTACAGAACGTGTTCCATAGGAAACCATGGTAAATGGACTGTTGTGCAAATCTGCAAAAAGCACTAAAAATGCATAGGTGTGAATCCAGCCTTACTGCATATAAACTCAGGCCACAGGTGATCTCATCAATATGGAATCCCAACAGACATAGAAAAGGGGGACCAGTGAAATGCCATAAAAAAGTTCTTTAATGCTCAATAAATTCACATAGATAGAGAACACATTATTACATGAACATATATGCATCCAGTGGGCTGCAAGTACATAATCCGGTTCCACAGTGTTCCAGCAATCCAGTAACTTAGTGTGTCCAAAGTATTGACTTCAGCAGAATCTGCCCTATAAGTACCAGTTTTGCCAGAATTACTTCCTCGGGGGCTCATTTACTTTTTGTTAAAGTGGTTGTAAAGGCAGAAGTTTTTTTTTTAATCTTAATGCCTTCTATGCATTAAGCTAAAAAAAAAAAATTCTGCTCCTAGATGCCGAAGCTCAAAAAATGCTAATAGCCTAATGTGTGTGCATGGACACATAGGATAACACTATTTAGCTTTTAGGAGCGGAAACAAAAATGCTAATAACAGCTTCTAGGAGCTAAAAAAAAAAAAAAATGCTAGACGGCATAAATGAGGGGTGCAGCAAATTAGCGATCTCAGAGGAATTGGACTGCACTGAGGATTTCTGTCTTTTTTTTTTTTAGATACTTTTTCTAAATTTTAATCTACATTGTAGCATGATTTCAGCAAACTGCCATAAAATGAGTATTTCTGTAAATCGAAATCAATTCAAAGATATGAATGATGACCCTGTTATAGAAATTTGATATGTCTAGAAAACACCATCATTTGCAGAAAATATCAGAACTGACACGTATAAAGGGTCATGCAGTTTCCAGAGCGTACTTGGAAAATTTCAATCCTTGGAGCAAAAAAAATATATATATCTTTATAGGAAATGTGTGTGCTATGGAGCAGTTTGCTTATTATTTACCTCTCAAAATAGAAAGAAACAGTACATGTGCTTCTGAAAAAAATCATTCAGAGTTCAGAAATTGTTTGATCTTCAGCCTGTGTGAATTCGTTAAATGTCCATCACATTGTTTTTCCACCCTCTGCTGCACATTTTTCTGCATCACTGTTTTTGTATGAAATGAATACATAACCTGTGCTCTGCATCCAAGCTAGAATTGGACTGCAGTTTGGAGGTGGATCATAAGCAGCTCTGCAATGAGGTAGAGCTAAGAATACATATTAGGCATAGAGAACATGTAATACAAGTCAAGTGAGGAAAAACACTTGTCTCTGCAGCCTTTTACAGTTTGATGTGATAAACCTCCATTCACGAAGCAATATCTGCATTGCTTTGTTCTTTTTTTATCAGAAAACATGCATAGATAGCCCTTAGTCATTTTGAAATGATATTTGCTAAATTTCCATATCTTTTTACTTCTGTATAATAATACATTCAGATACCAATATTAACTACTGGAATATTGTTACTATAGGAAGATGTCTAATCTGTGAAACAATTTTTTTTTTATCAATGGTCTTAAAAGGTCTGTTTTAAAGCGTTTGTTACCCCAACATTTCATATTCCTGATATGTGCCTGCTGTACCATGTGATTGTATCAAAAGGTATGCTGCTCTCTATGTATTGCTTCATTTGGTGCAATCCCTGGTGTTCCTGTCAGTCCATCCGCTTTCTTTTAACCACTTCAATACAGGGCTTTTAAACACCCTTCCTTACCAGACCAATTTTTAGCTTTCAGCGCTCTCACACTTTGAATGACAATTACTCAGTCATGCTACATGCTACCCAAACCAAATTTTTATAATTTTTTTTCTCACAAACAGAGCTTTCTTTTGGTGGTATTTAATTACTGCTGGGTTTTTATTTTTTGCAAAATTAGCGAAAAAAGAGAGAAATTTTTGAAAAAAAAAAAAACACTTTTTTTTAGTTTCTATTGAACATTTTTGCAAATAAAACATTTTTTTTTCCAAAATTTTGGCCAAAATGTATACTGCTACTTATCTTTAGTAAAAATAACCCAAATAAGTGTATATTATTTGGTTTCTGTGAAAGTTATAGCATCTAAAAGCTATGGTGCAAATCATTGAAAATGATCACATCTGATCACACCTGATTCACTGAAGGCCTATCTCATTTCTTGAGACCCTAACAAGCCAGGAAAGTACAAATACCCCCCAAATTACCCCCTTTTGGAAAGCAGACATTCCAAGGTATTTAGTAAGAGGCTTGGCGAGTTTTTTGAAGTTGTAATTTTTTCCCAAAATTCTTGGAAAAATTATAAAATTTTTATTTATTTTTTTGCACAAAATTGTCATAAAAACAAGTTATTTCTCTCACACAGCACATGCATACTTGCAATGACACCCCAAAATATATTCTGCTACTCCTCCTGAGTATAGTGATACCACATGTGTGAGACTTTTACATAGCCTGGCCACATACAGAGGTCTAACATCCAAGTAGCACCGTCAGGCGTTCTACGAGCATAAATTGCACATCTCATTTGATGACAACCTATCACACTTTTGAAGGCCCTGGAGCACCAGGTCAATGCAAACGCCCACAAAATGACCCCGTTTTGGAAAGCTAACACCCCAACGTATAATATATGAGGCATAATGAGTCTTTTGAATGGTTCATTTTTTTCCCAAAGTTTTTGGAATATGTGGGAAAAAAATGAAAACGCATTTTTTTTATACAAAGTTGTCCATTTATAAGATATTTCCAACACATAGCATGTACATAGCAAAACTGACACCCCAAAATACATTCTGCTACTCCTCCCGAGTATGGCGATACCAAATATGTGAGACTTTTACACAGCCTGGCCACATACAGAGGCCCAAGTAGCACTGTCAGGTGTTCTAGGAGCATAAATTACACACATAAATTCCTGCCAACCTATCACATTGTTGAAGGCCCTTCATATTTCTAACACATAGCATGTACTGTACATACCAATTACAAACCAAAATACATTCTGCTGAGCAAAGGGTAAAGAAAAGATTACCTGCGGTTTTAGTAGTGCAGTGGTCCACAGAGGAGAGCATCGGTCCAGGCAGCAGGCAGGAACGTGGACAGCGACAGCAAAACAGGCAGCAGGCAGGAATAGTCAGCACAGGTAGAGATGTTGTCAACACAGCCAATGCATTAGTCCAGATAGCAGGCAGGGATGTGGTCAGCAGCAGCAAAAGGATCAAAAGATCGTCCATGCAGCAGGCAGGAATACTGTCCATAATTAGTAAAGGCAGCAGGCAGAGGTATGGTCAGCACAGCCAGAGTATTTTTTTCCAGGGAGCAGACAGGACCATCAAGCTTAGGGTATCGGTCAGGGAAGAATGGGGACAGGGGTAGAGGCTTCTCCCACCCAAATCTCTTTGAAGCCTCCGGACAACCAGACCCTGTTATGGGAACACAGAAAAACTGGTTTTCTGAACTCCGAACACTCTTCTGGAGCCCCTCACATATGTGAGACCCCTGTGTAGCAGGGTAAAAGATCAGTCCAAGGGGCAGGCAAAAACATGGTCAACAAGCCGAGGTCAGTGCAGGTAAAAGGCAGACATAGACGGTAGGCAGAGGCATAGTCGATACAGTCCAGGGTCAGTTCACTTGAAAGGCAGAAACATGGCGGATAAACAATGCAAACGGTAGGCAGAGGCATAGTCGAGAAACAGGCCAGGGTCAGTTCACATGGAAGACAATGATATGGTTGGTTGAGGCAGGGAAATATTCATGACAGAAATTGGGGGGAAATGGCAGTCTATTGGAAATATGGGCTAATAGTGGTCCACAGTGTGATATCGCCTGAAGCATTGTCCGATGCAAAGGCCAGGTAGGGAGGGACAATCGGGACAATAGAAGCTGGTGTCTTTCCTAACTCCTCTCTTAGTGCACACCCGGCATTTTTTTTGGCGTCGTCTTCCGGATGCTGATGGTGGAATATGTTCCGGAAAATGACGCTCATGTAACCTGACGCCAGAATCTGAGCGAATGCTTTCTTGGGGGGATTCCTCTTGATAAATAAGTGAAGTGACAATGTCTTCAATATATTTTATGAAGGTGGTGGGTGTTGCTGAGGATTTTTGGTAAATTATAAAAGAATTTAAAAGGGCCAAATGAAAAAAGTAAATTGCAACTTTTTTATACCAAAAAAGGGATTTTCTTATTGACAGATAGGGCTGCAACATCTGGTCATTTAAATCCACCCCCCCCCCCCATAAATTTATTATAAGCATTGATGCAGGAAGGCTTGCGAACGGGACCGCGTCTTCTGTGAAGTTCCACTGAGGTGTCATTGTGGATGGTGGACATCATATACACATCTTTAGTATCCTTCCACTTCACAGCCAGCACTTCCTCATTCCTCAAGCTGCCCGTTTCCCCCCTTTGAATGTTTGTGGTGACAAGACGCTGTGGGAAGCCCTTCCGTTTTTTTCTTATTGTACCACAGGCCAATGTTTTTTTTAGGTACAGGTGGCGGAGAAGGGGCAAACTCGTATAAAAATTGTCCATATATATATGATACCCCTTTTGGAGGAGTGGGAATGCCAACTCCCAAACAATTTTCCCACTAATTCCCATGTACGATGGACACTCAGGGGGCTGGAGCTGGGAATCTTTGCCTTCGTACACACGGAAGGAGTGCACATAACCAGTGGCACTTTCACAGAGCTTGTTGAGCTTCAAGCCATACCTCGCTCTCTTACTTGGGATGTATTGTTTCATACCCAGCCGGCCTGTGAAATGCACCAGGGATTCGTCCACAGATATATTTCTGTCAGGGACATAAAGTTCAGCAAACTTTTTGGAAAAAAAATCAATTAGGGGGCGAATTTTATACAGCTTGTCAAATTGTGGGTGATTCCGGGGGGGGGGCACTGTGAGTTGTCACTAAAATGCAGGAAGCGCATAATAATTTCATATCGGGACCTGGACATGGCTGCAGAAAAAACTGGCATGTGATGGATGGATTTGGTCGACCAATACTTATGTATCTCATTTTTTTTTGTAAGCCCCATGTTTAGCGTTAGGCCTAAAAACACTTTCAGCTCTGGAATTGTTAGGGGTCGCCATTCAAAAGGGCGGGCATAGCTGGAGTTGGGGTTGGCTGTGATAAATTGTTGGGCACAAACATTGGTTTGGTCCATGACGATTTGAAGTAATTCCTCTGGGAAAAATAAATAAAAATCCATCTTGGAAAAACCTGCAGTGTTGACCTGCACACCTGGCTGTGCTGTAAAAGGGGGGGATCGTGGCTGACCCTGTGGTAGAAGGCAGCCACAATGGGTTTGCCAAGCTTTCTGGCAGCTGATTTTGGGCCCTAATTCTTTGGCGCACACTGGGCCTCTCCTCCTGGGGTCTAGCAGCGCTTGAACTGGGCCTCTCCTCCTGGGGTCTACCGCCGTTGGCACTGCTGGTAGATGCCTGGGGTTCCGACCGTCTTCTTTTAGGAGGGGCTGCTTCCTCCTCCAATTCAGATCCTGAGGTGCTGCCTTCAGGGGGCTCATATTCTGAGCCAGAAACTGAAACAGAACTGAGCGGTGAGAGCTCCCCGATGCTCTCATCGCTCAGACTGAGTATTTGGTATGCCTCCTCTGGGGTGTACATCCTTTTGGACATAGTGGCAGGTACTCTGGTGGCAGGTGGTGAGGTGGCGGGTATTCTGGTGAGGTGGCGGGTACTCTGGTGGCAGGTGGTGAGGTGGCAGGTACTCTGGTGGCAGCTGGTGAGGTGGCGGGTACTCTGGTGGCAGCTGGTGAGGTGGCGGGTACTCTGGTGGCAGCTGGTGAGGTGGCGGGTACTCTGGTGGTAGGTACACTGGTGGCAGGTACACTGGTGGCAGGTGATGAGGTGGCAGGTACTCTGGTGGTACTCTGATGGCAGGTACTCTGGTTGCAGGTACTCTGATGGCAGGTGGCGGGTACTCTGGTGGTACTCTGGCAGGTGGTGAGGTGGCGGGTACTCTGGTGGTACTCTGGCAGGTGGTGAGGTGGCGGGTACTCTGGTGGTACTCTGGCAGGTGGTGAGGTGGCGGGTACTCTGGCAGGTGGTGAGGTGGCGGGTACTCTGGTGGTACTCTGGCAGGTGGTGAGATGGCGCGTACTCTGGTGGCAGGTACTCTGGTGGTGACAGGTACTGATGACAGGTACTGATGACAGGTACACCTGATGACAGGTTCTCTTTATTTAGGGGGGGTGATCTGGGCACAGATGGGTATATATATACTAGGTGGGTACAGTATATAGGTAACTCACTGTTAGCTGATCTCCTCCTCACACAGGATCGGTGTGTGAAGAGGAGAACCCAGCAACAGGAGTTACCTCTCTTTTTTGTTTACATTTAGTGACTGGCTGTCATTGGACACAGCCAGTCACTAAATAGCCAATTGTTTTTTATTTTTACTTTGATCGGGGCTGAGCTGTATCTAAGGCAAAAGCCTCAGCCAGCCTCAGTCCCGATCTGTCACTGAACGTTCCCGGGAGCGCGCGCGTGCGCAGTGCACGCCGCTTCCGGGATACATGCAATCAGCGGCGAACGGCGCCGCTGCAACGGCGCAGAACACCGCCTCGGGACACAACTGGCCACTTCAATACCCCCATCGGGGACGGCTGTGTCCCGAGGGACACACCGGATCCCTGATCGCCGCTCTGCGGGCCCCCCCGGGCCCGCAGTAGCGGCGGAAGGCCGAGGACGTCATATAACGCCCACCCAGGATGGGAGATCCACCTTGTGGGCGTCATTTGACTATGGCCGGGTATTGAAGTGGTTAAAAACTGACCACACTAAGCAGGAGAGCACACCATGTCAGTTCTCTATCTATGCTGGTAACTCGGTGTACTCTCCTCCAAAGATCAGACATGTCCTGACAGGCCCCCATTGCACAGCCATTCACTGGCAAGCTCAGTGTGATGCTGCTTCTCCTCCCCCAGCTCTTATGCAGCTGAGAACAGAGAGAATGTGATCACTTTTAAAAAAAGGGAAACATTTATTTATATATATATATATATATATTTTATATCTATACAATACTCTGCCTTTCATTTCTAGTTTAAACTGAATGGGTTGTTTGACAAGGTAGTCATTTACAATCACTGATGGGTTTTACTTCCTCTTTGTTTCCCTGCAAAGGTAAAGCACAATGGGCTACTATGCATCGCACTAGACTTACCTGACACAGGAGCTTGCAATGTCACCACTGTCCCCTCTTCCATCAAGCGTCCAACTTTTTTCCGGTTTATCGCGGCTCCGGCGCTGTGATTGTCCGGAGCCGTGATGACGTCACTCCCGCGCATGTGCACGGGAGCCGCTGCTAGCAACGCTGTTAGCAACGGCACGCTCAGTGCGCCTGCGCACCGCTGTCTACGGTGCATGCGCCGTAGACAGCGGTGTCTGTCTTTTGCAAATATCTCCTAAACCTTGTAGGTTTAGGAGATAGTTCTTGCACCTACAGGCAAGCCTTAATCTAGGCTTACCTGTAGGTAAAAGTGGTCTGTAAGGGTTGATACTAAAGGTTCGTTTTTTTTTGTTTTAAATAACAAACATGTCATACTTACCTCCACTGTGCAGCTTGTTTTGCACAGAGTGGCCCCGAACTTGTCTTCTGGGGTCCCTCTGCGGCTCTTGCAGCTCCTCCCTACATCAGATAACCCCCTGGCAGAATCGCTCTCCTGGGCGGTTACCTTGCGGGCATGCTCCCGAGTCCAGCACTCTGCGTCCATAGAGGCGGAATGCAGGACTCGGTCAGCCCCGCCCCCGGCTCCTGCGTCATTGGATTTGATTGACCGCAGCAGGAACCAATGGCTGCACTGCTATCAATCTATCCAATCAAGACCCGAGAACCCCGGGTAGAGAGAGACGGTGCATCCCAGTAGGACAAGTTTGAGGGTTCAGGTAAGTAACACAGGGGGGCTGGGGGACGATCACTGCCAGGTGTTTTATCACCTTAATGCATAGGATGAATTAAGGTGAAAAAACACGAACCTTTACAACTCCTGTAAGGTCTGTACCAGTGTTTCCCAACTCCAGACTGCAGGAATTTCTAACAAATCATGTTTTCTGCTTCTACAAATAAAAATAGAAGCGGTTTAATTAGAGTGTCTTTTTATGAAGGACTACTAGTAAATTTGCCCAGTGAATCATTTACTAACATTCCTATATATGCATGTATACACAAGTTCTTTCTGGAACATATTGATCTTTTGGTCAAAAAAGATCCAGATTATAAACATCAGTAAATTAGTTTGTCCATGTGCAAGAGGCCGAATGGTATTTGCTATGCAAACAAAGCTGAATCTTCAATAACCATGGTGGTGGCCATCACTATTGTTTACATTTTGACCCACAGCTCATGCTAACATCTCATAGACTTAAATTGTTGCTCCAGTAGCACAGATGTGTCCTTTTCAAGTATACATAAAGTTACTGGGAAGGCTTTAGTGTGCAATTTTAAGCACCACTGCCTAAGTACAGACATTGCCGACCATTAAAATCCACATGCACCATATTCAGCTCAGCTACTACATAACTGCATCCTCAGCTAACATATAACAACTACACCCACTGGCCACTTTATTAGGTACACCTTGCTAGTATGGGGTTGTACTCCCTTTTGCCTCCAGAACTGCCTTAATTCTTCATGGCAAAGATCCAACAAGGTGTTGGAAACATTCCTCAGAGATTTTGATCCATATTGACATGATAGCATCACAGAGTTGCTGCAGATTTGTTGACTGCACATTCATGTGAATCTCCTGTTCCACCACATCCCAAAGGTGCTCTATTGGATTGAGATCTGGTGACTGTGGAGGCCATGGGAGTACAGTGAACACATTGTCATGTTCAAGAAACCAGTTTTAGATGATTTAAGCTTTGTGACATGGTGCATTATCCTGCTGGAAGTAGCCATTAGAAGATAAGTACACTGTAGTCATAAAGGGTATGGACATGGTCAGCAACAATAATCAGGTAGGCTGGGGCAGGGGCGTAACTAGAAATCACAGGGCCCCATAGCAAAATGTTGTATGCCCCCCCCCCCAAAAAAAAAATTAACTAATGCCATTGAACAACAGATTTCCACACTCATGTGGCACAGTACCCAGGCAACAGCTTATATTAATTTCGAACAACAAAGTATGCAGTATACTGTATGCAGCCCCTGAAGGACACGCATGCATACCCCCATCAGTACAGACCCCCCAGCAGTACAGACACCCCCCTTAGTACAGACACCACACAGTGCAGACACCCCCCTAAGTGCAGGACCCCCCTAGCAGTACAGACACCCCCCCAGTGCAGACCACCCCCCTCAGTACAGACACCCTCCCAGTGCAGACCCCCCAGCATTACAGACCCCCCCTCAGTGCAGGACCCCCCCAGCAGTGCAGAACCACCCCCCTCAGTAGTACAGACCCCCCCAGCAGTGCAGACACCCCCCTAGTGCAGAACCCCCCAGCATTACAGACCCCCCACCCAAGTGCAGACCCCCCCATCAGTACAGACACCCCATTACAGACCCCCCATCAGTACAGACCCCCCACCCAAGTGCAGACCCCCATCAGTACCGACACCCCCACCTCAGTGCAGACCCCCTTAGTAGTACAGACCCCCACCTCTGTGCAGACCCCCTTACTACAGAAACCCCCCATTACAGACCCCCCATCAGTACAGACCCCCCACCTAAGTGCAGACCCCCCTCAGTACAGACACCCCCTACCTCAGTGCAGACCCCCAGCAATGCAGACACCCCCTTAGTACAGACAGACCCCCCTTAGTGCAGACCCCCCATCAGTACAGACACCCCCCACATCAGTGCAGACCCCCTTAGTACAGACACCCCCCATTACAGACCCCCCATCAGTACAGACCCTCCACCCAAGTGCAGACCCCCCATCAGTACAGACACCCCCACCTCAGTGCAGACCCCCATCATTAGACACCCCCCAGCAATGCAGGCACCCCCACCCATTACAGACCCCCCTCAGTGCAGACACCCCCCTCAGTGCAGACACCCCCGCATTACAGACCCCCCCCCTCAGTAGTGCAGAACGCACCCCGAGTAGTGCAGACCCCCCAGCAGAAAAGACGCCCCCCCTTACATACCTCAGAAAAGAGCGCTGAGTGTCAGTTTTCACATACACACCGCGTCGCGTGTCCCTCGAGGCTCGAGCGCAGGCTCCTCCTCCTCTGTGGATGTAATGCATTGCTATTGTGTGGCCCTCTGGAAATGTTGGGAGCCACACTTGTGGGTTTTTATTATTCTCAAGTTGGCCACCACTGCTGTAAATGTCACTGGTGATTACTGATAATAAGACATTTTCTTTTATCCTGATTATAGTATCAGGAACTTCTTGTCAGCTGTCCAAGAGAATGTGCTAATTTTCATGTGCTTGTTCATAAATGTACACTTTTTTTGGACATGGAAGCCTAACTAAGCATGTAAGAATCCACCACAGATTCTGCCAACCTAGTGGACTATATTAACCTGAGGGAGGGGGGAGAGGTGATCATGGCCAAATGGTCTTTAAACTCGTATCTCTGTTCTCCTTGATCCTGAATTCTCCTCGACTCTGTTATTGACCCAGCTTTCTCATCTGATCTGCCTCTGGACTACCCCTGCCTGTTTATGTCTGCTTTGTATCTGTCTTATGCCTTGTACACACAGTCGGACATTCTGACCACAAAATCCGTCAGATTTTTTCCAACGGATTTTGTCCGAAACTTGTGTTGCACACACATGGTCAGACAATCCGATCGTTCCGAACGAGGTGACGTACAAAGCGTACGACTGGACTACGTAGAGGCCAGTAGCCAATAGCTTTCGTCTCCAAATTTCTTCTGAGCATGCGTGGCACTTTGTGCGTTGGAAGTCTCTACACACGATCGGAAAAAGTCTGATCGGATTTTGTTGTCGGAAAATTTTAGATCCTGCTCTCAAATTTTTTCCGTCGGAAATTCTGATGTAAAAAGCCAGCTAGAGCCCACACACGATCCGATTTTCCGACAACATAATCCGATCGGACTTTTTCCATTGGAATATCCGTGTGTACGGGGCATTACTGACCTCAGGCTGGACTTTTGACCAAGATTCTGCACATTGCCAACCTGTGCTCATCTCTGGCAATGATCCTGTTTATGATTTCGTGCCTGGCTGTGACCCAACTCTAATCTTTGCTGGTCTGAGTGAACTTGTGGTTTTGAAGTAGAATAATAACGTATCGAACCAGGCAGGACTTCAGTGATGCAGGCTTATTAACAGCTGGGAACATACAGCTTTATGTTCAAAGTATTACAAGATGCAGGTCTAATTTATACAGTTTCTTACAATGCAAGCATATTAGGTACAACATGATTGGTTGCTACGATCTACGTCAATGTAACTAAAGCCTCATACACACGATTGGACCGTGGACCAATTTTCCCGTGGATTTTTGTCCAAAGGGCGTTGGCCCCAAGTTGGTATTGCATACACACGGCAGGACTTTTTCAGCCAACTTTCACCAAATCACTTGGTTTTTCTGCTCTTTACCGCCACCTTTGGTCAACTTCTGTATTGTTGTCTGATCTTTTGCATTGGTTTGTACAAAAGTCCGTTGGTTTTGTGTACACACGGTCGGACTTTGGTCCTTCGGACTTTTGTTGGCAGAAAGTTGGTCCGTTCGCACAGCCAACAAAAGTCAGATGAAACCTGGAAAAAGTTGGTCCGATGGAGCGTACACACGGTCGGATGTTGGTCCAAAACAGCTCATTTGCATGTTGGTTGTCAAAAAGTCCGATCCTGTGTATGGGCCTTTACGATAAATCTGACACCTGTCATACAACCAGACAAACGTATTCATTCCCAGAATTCCTATATGTTTATTAAAATTATTTATAACTGGTTTAGTCCAATTAAAAACACTTGTGTAGAGACAATATGGTACCCAGCTCTGTTAAAGGGGTTGTAAAGGTAAAAATTCTATGCATTAAGGTGAAAAAACATCTGACTATACCGCCCCCCCCCAGCCCCCCCGTTTTACTTACCTGACCCCTCGAAAGTCCCGCTCTCGCCCCCGAGATTGAAAGCAGCGTAGCCATTGGCAAGTGCAAGCCATCAGCCAAAATTATATGTTATCTTGTCACATTGTGAGGGGCTTTTTCTTCTTTTTTTTTATAATATTGGCTCATGCACACTTTACCTATGTAACACTAGTTCAGATTTAAAGCGGAGTTCCACCCATTTAGAAGTCAGCATCTACAAAAAGTGTAGCTGCTGACTTTTAATAAATCAGAAGCTCACCTGTCCCACAGTCCAGCGATGCGGGTGCAGGAAGCCTCGCTCCTCTCCCCCTCCTTTCCGTGGTGCCGGCATTCTAACTGTGGGCACCCGGCTGTGGCTATACAGCTGGGCACGCACTACGCATGCGCTAGCCATGCTGCGTGCTGTGAATTGTCAGGCAATCTTCTGGGACCTGTGACGTCCCAGAAGATTGCAGGGAGGAAGGGGGGAGAGGTGATCTTCCTTCCGGCGCCACAGTGCTAGGGGAGGAAGTGGGAGCTGGGTGCCTGTAAAAACAGGGTACCCACTCCTCCCCCAAAAAAATGACATGCCAAATGTGGCATGTCAGGTGGCCACCAGCACTTAAAGTGGAAGTTCCATTTTTGGGTGGCACTAATCTCAATGCGAGGTGCCGGACGCATGGATTTCTATGTGTTTTTTTTTTTTTGAAGCACATGATTAAATCCGGAGTATCTAATTGGCTTAAAAAAGGGTGAGCTTAGGGCGCAGAGCACTGCACCCCAAGCCCACCCACTTGCTAGTGAATCAACATTCGCTATTGTCTTCCTGCTTCTTCTCCCAGCCAATCAAGACAGGAAGTGGGTCCTAAGACCAGATTGGCGGGGGGGAGAAGCCAAGGAAGCTGCCCGTGACCTGGATGGGGTATGTGCGGGGCTGGCGGGGGTGAGCAAGTGAGTGGGTGGGCTGGGGTAAGTGTGGGGCTGGCGGGCAAGCGTACTGGGATAAGTCCGGGTCTGGTGGGTGAGCGGCGAGTGAGCGGGAAGGCACTGGGGTAAGTGCGGGGCTGGTTGGCTGACTGGCAGGCGGGAGAGGGGGTGGAGGGTTTGTTTGCTGCCCCCCCCCCCCAAAAAAATGGAGCACCAGCCCACCACTGCTGTTGTAATTAGTGGAAATAGATAGTTGTTTAAGCTTCAGAAAATGACATACAACTGTTTATAAGTGAATTGGGGTTAATTAATAACAGATATGCATTTGGAGTCTATAGAAAAATATATTTGTAAAGATCAGTTTTGTTCCCAAGATTTGCCCTCACCTCCAGTTTTTGTGGCAGAGACAATGGCCACAAGGAAATATATAGAAAGTGAATCTGCCCAGTTGGAGCACAGCCAATAATAAAAACATGACAGGGGTTTTATATCTTCCCTACTCTACCCAAAACTACGAAAATGTTTTGGCTTTACATTCATGTAAAGGGTAACTCCACTTTTGCTGTAAACGCAATTCACTGTGTAATTTAATGTTATTAAAAATCACCTTTCCTTTTCTCAATCTGCAGCGCTGTAATGTTCTGTAAAATTCAATTAATAATGGCAACCTGGAGACGTTCTGTACACAGTTGGTGTACAGAACACCCCCCAAAAATGTAATATTCTGCTTGTGTGATTGGCTCAATGATTTCCCCAGAAGTCTGCTTGGGGGCACACCCTGCAACAAAAATTTAATTTTTAGTGAGATACTCCCAAAGGGGAATCACGTCTAAAGGGATGCAGACCCTGCAACTTTCCTCTTTAGAATCATGCAAGTGCAGCAGCTGATTTATAATTATAAAATAACTTCCATTCACATGGGACAGCACAAAGGACCCACCACATTAACTTAACTGATATAAATAAATGAGACTCCACAAAATTCAAGTTTTGGCATAAAATTGGCCACAGCATTTATTAAGGGGTTACCCAATATAATAATAATCACACAACTTTAATCTTAAAATTCATAACCGATTACTTTGGAGACGATGCCGACAAGAGCAGACGTTTGTTGAGCTCCTGCTCTTCCCCCTCCCCAGTCAATCAGCTGTAAACCCTGATGAGTAAATAAGAATGGATGAGAAAGACCGGCAATCCCCAGAATGAATCCCTCGTATCTACAGCATAACAGCACAGCAGAGAGCTCCTGAGACAGGTGGACCTTAGCCTCAGCTATACCCAGCTGAACATATTGTTTATCCCCTGTTACACTCAGGAGCAAATTAAATATTTGACGGGACCCGAGACCCTGCACCCACCTTGAGAGAGGAAAAAGGAGAGGCACCTGGTCGGATTGTTTGGCCGATACGCGCTGCTCCCGTGTTGCGGCGTGGACGGGATCCTCCGGACGGAGTCGATCGCAGCGCTGGAGAGAGAGACGCCGGCTTAGGAGACATCCACTCGCCGGAAAATACCGAGGCTACAAGATCAGCCCCGAGGACAGCCGAACATAACCGAAGCCTGTCACGGCTGCACGGAAGCGAGGAGACACGAGACAGCAGTGCGGGAGGTAAGCCCCGTCAGACAATGGCAATGATATCCCGGGATTCCCGGAGCACATAGAGCATAAGGAATCTACCTGTTTTGCACTGGACATACCCTATATAATCTGTGTCTGGCCGGCTCCCTTAAATAATCACTGGCTGTATAATAAAGGGAGGAAAATCTAAATCTGGGGAATCGAGCTGTCCTGAAAACAAGGTCTGAATCTATTTATCTATCTCTTACTATTTACTGGCCATATTAATCCATATTGTGTCTATCTAAGAAGCATTGTATACTCTGCGTTCTATATAAGAGGCCCGCATGGGACAAGCACCAGAACAGCGGATAAGTTCCCTTAAATCATCCTTAGCGGGCTAATATATAACATTCCCACGGATATTGTGACATCCCTTTGGGCAGTTTACTTGGAAAAAAACAAAAAAAGGAGAGGGGAGAAAGAAAAAGACACAATATTCAGGATATACCCCCCCCCCCCCTTTTTCCTTTTCTTCCTTTCCCCAACCCATCCCCTCTCTTTGGAAATGCCACCTAAAAGCACTCATACACAAAAGGCGAAAAGAGGGTCAGCAGGGGGAGCTACGAAAAATTCCTCAATTATAGCAAAACCTAGCCCGATTTCAAAAACAGACATAAAGGGTTTTTTTAAAAACCCGAACCCATAAACACAAATGGAAAATTCCATGATGTCCAAACAGGACTTTGGGACTCCCCAAGAAGACGCAGAAGCGATAATAAATAATAGCCCAGAGAGCAATGTACTACACAATATACTACATGTGGAAGGAGCTGTAGGAGGACAAAATTGGGGCATACAATCATATATTAAGTCTTTACCTACAAGAGAAGATATGGATAAATATGTATACAGGCTAGAGACTTCTTATAAGAATGAAATACAAACAATTAAAGCATCGGTAATGGATACTCAAAATAGAGTGGAAATTATAAGCACCAAAATTGAGGACATAAATCAAAAAATTTTAGACCTGGAGGAAAAGAACCAAGAGTCAGACAGATACCTAGTTCAATTATTGAATAAAAATTACGAATTGGAAAATAGAACTAGACGCAATAACATTAGGGTCAGAGGACTGCCAGAAACAACAGCACCGGATGAACTGAAAAACACGCTACAAGAAATATTTAACATAATACTAAACCAACCAAGAATAACTCCCATCGAAATAGACCGAGCACATAGAGTACAGGGACCCAGTGATAAGGATCCAGCAAAACCCAGAGATGTAATTTGTAGGATACATTTTTTTCAGATCAAAGAGAAAATTATGGCAGAAGCAAGGAAACAAAGAAACTTTAAGTATGAGGGTACCCCGCTGATCCTTTTGCAGGACCTGTCCAAATATACTCTGATTAAGAGGAAAGCACTGAATCCATTATTGGATGTATTAAGAGAAAAACACATCTTATATAAATGGGGCTTTCCGTTTCAGATAATAGTGCATCAAAATGGCCAAAAAAACACACTTCGGGACTTGAAAGATCTCCCAGACTTTTTAAGGAATCTCGATCTACCCCCAATTGATTTACCAGCATGGCCACAAACATACTCGGACATCTCGAAGGGATTATACAGAAGAAGATAAGCTGAACTGGGTGAAATAACTGGTTGGGGGGTGGGGTGTGGGGGAGGGGGGGACGGGATAAGGAAAAGAAATATATATTTTTTTTTTTGGAGGACACTTTCACTGTCCAGATTAGGATAATTAATAGGACACCAAACCACAAGTCCAAAATAGGACAAAGTAGGACACCAGGATTTTGAGCTTTTTTTTTTCTCACTGTCCAAACTGGACAATAAGTAAGTTATAAGATCACGAGTAAAAATTTTTTTTTTTTTTTAGAAATATGATTATAAGAATTCAATATAATACACATCTAGCACCTGCAAATGGTTTGAAGTTTATATATGGTTATCACTCATTATTTAAGCACAGAAATGAAAAGTCCAATGTATGTTAAATATTTGATGAATAGATCATTCCTTTTTATGCTGGGAATATAATGGTAAATATGTTAGTAAAACCTATACGCACTCCTTTTTTTTTTTTTTCTTCACTGTCCAAAATGGACAATAAACACGACACAAGAGGCACGAGCACTGCCCCTTCCCTTTTTTTTTTTCTTTCACTGTCCAAAATGGACAATAAACACGACACAAGAGGCACGAGCACTGCCCCTTCCCTTTTTTTTTTCTTTCACTGTCCAAAATGGACAATAAACACGACACAAGAGGCACGAGCACTGCCCCTTCCCTTTTTTTTTTTTTTTTTTTTTTTTAAGAAATATGATTATAAGAATTTAATATAATACACAGCACCTGCAAATGGTTTAAAGTTTATATATGGATATCACTCATTATTTAAGCACAGAAATGATAAGTCTAATGTATGTTATATATTTGAATAGATCATTCCTTTTTACGCCGGGAATATAATGGTAAATATGTTAGTAAGAGCCATACGCATTCCTTTTTTTTTTTCTTTTCCCTTTGTCTCTCTCTCTCTCAAACACTTCCCTTTTTTTTTTCCTCCCCCCCCCCCCCCCCTCTCCCATGAACCCCATGAATTTCTGCGCAATCCTCTCCCGTTCTATTCTAAAGAAGAGAAAGAGAAAAGAAAGGAGAGGAAGAAGAAAAGGTAAAAAGAAAAAAAAAAAACAAATTAAAGAATTAAAAATAAAATCCATATATATATAATTAAGTGACTGGGGAGGGCACCGTCTTGCTGGGGTGGGCTTTCTTATACCCCAATTAGGGACCTTATACGTAAGGGTAGACTTAAATTAGTCATAAATTAGTATATAAATACATGCAGTAGGAATGGTATGAATGTGAATGATAGAAGGAGGATCAACTTTTGAATATAATTTGGATTCTTTTAAATCTTTTAGGACTGTGTGTTTGAATCCCCCCCCCCCCCTCTTCTTCCCCTTCTCTTATTTTTTTTTTTCTTCCTCTTCCTCTCTCTTCTTCCCTTTATTATTTTTGTTTTTTCCTCCCCTGTCCTTTCTCTCTACCGCACCACTGAACTCTTGTTATGATAAAAATATGTTCATATAACGTTAGAGGGCTGAATGTACCCTCTAAAAATCTCAGATCTTATACTCTCTCCATAGACAAAATGTGGGTATAATTATGTTCCAAGAAACACACTTTCGTTCAGACCACATACCCAACACACAAATGGGATATTATCCAACATGGTACCATGACTCTTTCCCATATTCAAAATCAAGAGGGGTCTCTATCGCAATACACAAATCTATACCACATCAAGTCCTAGAATTATATAAGAACAAAGACGGAAGAGGACTTCTACTGAAGGTCTCTATTTATGGCAAGAAATATACCCTCATAAATATATACCTACCTAATCAGGATCCGATTGAATTTGGGACACAACTCATATCAGAGTTAATGGAAAGAGCAGAAGGGACTACAGTAGTTGGCGGGGATTTTAATTTTGTTTTTGATCGGGAAATAGACACAACAGCCCCCCCAATTAAAGATAAGAAAAACATAAGGAAACATTTTTAAGAAATGATGAATAGATATCAATTAATGGATATATGGAGAATCGATCACCCCCTTGAAAGGGACTATACCTTCCACTCAAAAGTTCATGGAACCTATCATCGATTAGATTATTTCCTGATAAACCAATCAGTAATGGCCGAGATCTCTTCCCCTGAAATAGGAAGCGCCATACGGTCAGACCATGCACTCATTTACATAATATTAACGATAAATAAACCAAGAAAAGCTAGAGGGTCTTGGAGACTTAATGACAACTTATTATTTGATGAAATATGCGCAAAAGAAATTAGGTTAGCAATAACCAATTTTATGGTGGACCACACAGAGGACACCACATCGCTCCCCAACCAATGGGAAACTCTAAAATGCATTATACGTGGTCTGTTTATAAAACACGGGGCGAGACTAAAAAAGATAAAAGGAAACCGAATAACACAACTTTTAAATGATATAAAAAAACTAGACCCTATACAGGAAATATTAAAGGAACTAAATACAAAGAAAATGGAACTCAGAATATTATTAGATGAACAAACCCTACAAACTAGAGATAAAATACGAGCTTTGCATTATCACCAAGGTAATAAACCTGGTAAATTATTAGCAAATACACTACGCCAACGTATTAATCCCACATCTATTATTAAAATAAAAACTGAAGCAGGCACCTACACCTATAATCCAAAAGGTATTGTGGAAACCTTCCGGACTTTTTATTCTAAGTTACCGTATATACTCGAGTATAAGCCGCCTCCTCCCGCCTGTCCGTGATAGGCGGACACTAATTTTCCCAGCAGCGCAGTGTTCCGCCTATCACGGATGTTCTCTCATTCTCATCTCATGGACGAGGATGAGAGAATATCCGTGATAGGCGGAACACTGCACATGACCGCTGGGAAAACCGAGTGTTCCTCCTATCACGGACGAGAAGGAGGAGGAGGCGCGGCTTTCAAACCTGCAATGGCGCCTCAGCGTGTACGCTGAGGCGGAGGAGGGACACCGGACACCCGAGGGACACCGCACACCGCACACCGCACACCGGACACCGGACACCGGGCAGCGGCCCCCGAGGGACACGGGACAGCGGGACACCGGATCGATCGGCACAGGTAGGCTGCACTGGGGACACGGGGGGTTGTATAGGACACAGGGGACATGTAGATGGGCATTTGGTGACACACTTTTCCACTTACAGTAGCTGCTCCATTTCCCCCCCTCGGCTTATACACGGGTCATTAACTTTTCCCATTTTTTTGTGGTATAATATTCCTAATGAAATGGCGGAAAGAAGTCCCGATACTTTTTTGCAGAAAGTGCAGGAGTATATAAAGGAGATGCCAATACAATCTCTAACAGATATAGATAAAGAACAATTAGAAGAGGAATTTTTAGAACAGGAAATCAAAAAAGTAATAAATTGCCTGGCAGTAGGGAAAAGCCCAGGACCGGACGATTTTACCCCCCGATTCTATAAACAGTTTAAAGAACTACTAATCCCAATAATGAAACATTTATTTAATGGAGTATCAACTGGCCAACCCTTTGTCTAGCAGGGAATGCAAGCCTTTATCTCTCTTATACCTAAACCAGATAAGGATCATACTATGTGCGGAAATTACCGTCCTATCTCACTAACAAACGTGGACCTGAGAATATATTCGAAGGTCATAGCAAACAGACTTACCCCTATACTTCCAAACTATATCCACTTAGATCAAACAGGATTTGTAAAAGGTAGGGAGGCTAGAGATAATACTCTAAAAACAGTAACACTTATAGAATATTCCCAGAGACACACCATCCCATCCTGTCTATTGGCCGTGGATGCTGAAAAAGCGTTTGATAGGGTGGGATGGTGTTTCCTCGAAGAGACACTAAAACAATGGGGTGTAGGCCCAGTCTTACTAGAAAAAATCATGGCATTATATCAAAAACCTATCGCCAGAATAAGAACGGCCGGAGAGTTATCTGAGCCGATAAATATAACCAACGGAACTAGACAAGGATGTCCATTGTCTCCTTTATTGTAGGTATTGGTTATGGAACATCTGGCGATAGCTATTCGAAATAATCAAAACATACAAGGGTTGAAAATACAACAGATAGAATATAAGATATCCATCTATGCGGACGATCTACTTGTCTATGTAACTAATCCTATAATAACACTTCCTAATCTGATACAAGAGTTTGAGAGGTTCGCAGGGGTAAGCTATTTTAAGGTAAATTATAATAAATCAGAGATGATGGACATCTCACTTTCTTCAGATAAAGCGGAACTAATCAAGAATAATTTTCCCTTTAAATGGCAATCAATAGCAATTAAATACTTGGGAATATACATTCCTAAGGAATTGGATAAGTTATATGAACTCAATTATCTCCCAATTACAGCCAAGATAATTAAAACATTACAACATTACACAAAAGGGATTTATTCATGGACAGGAAGAATAAACATAATAAAAATGGATATATTACCTAAAATACTATATGTATTCCAGGCCATTCCACTCTTCCCTGCAAAGAATATCTTGAACCAATTACGGAAGGCGATTGGAAGTTTTATTTGGGCGGGAAAACCCGCTAGAATAAGTAGGTTAACATTAACTCGCACAAAAGAAAGAGGATTGGCATTACCAGACATCATGATTTATTTAAAAGCAGCCCTAATAACAAGAATAGTAGATTGGTTTCAAAACGAGGATTCCAAACAGTGGGTCAGATTAGAGGAAGCGATCACGGCCATTAGACTGAAATCGTTACCTTGGGTTAAAAAAGAAGAACGCCCTCTGGATAGCGAAATGCCGCTCTTTGTGGTTATGACAATGAAGGTATGGGACGGTTTGGTAAGACAGGGCCAAGGATCCTCATATATAGGTCCAATGACCCCTATATTTGATAATCCGGGATTTCCACTAGCAATGAAATCAGCAACTTTTTTGAAGTGGAATAAAAAACAAGATACTAGAATAGGGGAGATAACTGAGCATGATAGGCTAATACCTTTAGAAGCCATAGGTATAGAATATAAAAACAATTGGATACAATATTGGCAACTATATAAATATATCTCCTGTATAGCGAAAGAAGATGTACTAAATAGACCATTGACAGATTTTGAGGGAATCCTGATAGAGAAACAAAAACCAACCCATAATCTGTCAAAAATATATAAATATTTATTGAAAAATAATAATAGACAAGAAATAATACATATAAAAAAGTGGGAAGAAGAACTAGGAATAAATATTCCCAAAGAAAAGTGGAACAAAGCATTTAAAATAATACACAAATTATCAAAATCTAGTAAACATCAGGAAAGGAACTATAAGCTTCTAGTCAGATGGTATAGATGCCCAATAGATATGAAGAAAATAAACCCAGAGAACAAAGATACATGTTGGAGATGCCAAAAAGAAATTGGAACAATGTGTGGTATTACTGCCCCGGAGTCTATAGCTTCTGGGAGCAAATATACAAAACATATACAGTAATGACAAGAACAGAGATCCAACCCGATATCCTGATGTCGGTACTATCAATAAACATGGGATCGGCAAAAAAGGTCAGGAAAGGTATTTTGAGATATTTTCTTACTGCTGCACGTACTATAATAGCTAGAAAGTAGAGAAATAGTGAAAGCCCTGATATAAAGGAATGGGAGATGGAAATGAACGAAATGTGTGCATTGGAAAGAAGATTGGAAATTGAGAACGAGCCTAAGGAAGAGACTAGGACCGCATGGCAGACCTGGATTGAATTCAATCTCTTACAACCTAGATGGAGGGAACAATTATAAATAGGATATGGGAGGATGAAGAGGTGTGGTAGAGAGAGCTAGAGGACTCCTTCTCTTTCCCCTCTCCCCTTCTTCATTCTCTTCCCCTTCTTTTTTTTCTCTCTCTCTCTCTCTCTTTCTCTTTTCTTCCCATTTGTTTGTTTGTGTGGCTGTGGGTGTTTGGGATATATGTGGAGATGGATCTTGAGGCATGAATACAATATAGGGGTAAGAAAGAATGAAACAGAAGTATTAATAAACTATAGACAACATTAAGGAGGTCATATGGGTAAACCTATATTGAAATATGGTCATAACATATTATAAGACATAAAGTAAATGTGATTATTAAGATATTTAAAATGTGATCTGTGTGTAAGAGTTATGTAAATTGTTGAAAAAGAAAATTTTAATAAATAAAGATATTAAAAAATAAAAAAATTCATAACCATAAATATTAAATTTATTAATATCCCGTAGTCCATCCAGAACTGAACTGGATGACAACCCCAACCACTGAAAGCCACTCAAACTAGAGTGGCTGAAGCCCCCCCCAAACATGCCGTGGCCAGTTCGATCATGTTTTGTAGACCCAACAGAAAGATGTCCAAGCCAACTTCAGAAAGGTGTACAAAATCAACCCGGTAAAACCAGGCAGGAAACCTTCCAGGTTAATATGACGGTATGAAAAACCGCCTTGATAAACAACTAGATTGTGAATAGTTCTATTCACTCTCTTCCTAATTTTGTCCAAATAGTGAAGATCACTAAATTTGGACCATAAAAGTCTGGGCACTATTTCTGAAAAAACTAAAATGGTGGAAGGAAACAACAACTGAAAAGCAGATAAATCCCTCTTCATCTCACAGATCAGATCCCAAGTCTTTACCTTGCCCAGGTCATTACCCCCAGCATGCAAAACAATCACATCAGGAGAAGGCCACTGGAACAATAGAAAAGTTAACTGATCCTTAACACCTTTCCATTGTAATCCCCTGACCCCCCACCATAGGACCTGAAATTGTCTCTCAACCAGACCAATATTGGCATTTCCATTCTTGCTGGAAGCTCTGCGACTGGCCCAAAATATAAAGGAATGTCCTATTATCGCTTGGCAGGACCTAAGACATATTAAACAATGAGAAGGTCAGGACGAACATATAACTTAAATCTATTACTATCCCAACGCCCCAAGTGCTTTAACCGCTTCCCGACCGGCCACTGCATATATACGTCAGCAGAATGGCACGGGCAGGCAGAATCACGTACCTGTACGTGATCGTGCATGTGCCTGCCCGTGGGTCGCGCGCGCGCCGCTAGCGGCGCGCTCGCGACCCCCGGTCGGGAGCTCCGTGACCCCGGCCGCGGGACCAGCGGACCCGATCGCCGCTGGTATCCCGCGATCGGTTAAACCATCATCAAAAAAAACTAAAAGGCAAGCCTCTGTAGCTTCCCCAATCCTAAAAGAATGAGAGGAAAATTGAAAACGAGAAAGGTTGAGATGCTTAAGACAAGAAGACAATCCAGAAGAAAATTGAAACCTAGTTAGAGGGGATAGGTTAACATGTATAAAAAATGAACCAGGAAATTGAGGACGTAAAGAAACCCTAAAGACCGGGCAGATTAACTGAACAGGGGCCCTATAGAGAGTCAAACAACAACCTTTTCCCAACTGATCCATCTTGGATCGGCGAATAAAAATCTTAACAGAATCCCCTGAAAACAGAAATATCTGAAAAAAGTAGAAAAGCAGAAGCAAATTTGTTAGGAGCCATGAATTCCCCAAGTCTAAGAGCGCCAAAAAATGCTAAAACAAACGCTGTTCTGAACAGCGAAGTCTCAAAAGGGGAGAAACAAACAGACTCCAGCGCAGACATTAGTTTAACCAATAGCTCTGTAGAAATAGGGCGTCTACTATCCACCGCCGGAGAAGATCTTCTAAAACCTTTCAACATCTGTTTCACTGGAAAAAAGGAATTCAAAGCAGGTAGACCTGAGAGCTTTAAAAAGAAAGAGGCCTCTGCCACAATTTTGTTAACCGAGGCAGGGCTAAGCTCAGATTGGATTAGAGAGAGAAGAAACAAAACCTAAAGCCATATGTACACTAACAGACTCAGCCGGAAAGTTGGAATCTGCACAAACGCCAACGAAACCATGCCTGGGAGTAATCTTCCCAAGTTTTGGGAGCGATGGAACGTCTAAAGTGTCCTCGATCAATCGCATATCAGGCCCCGGAGAAAATCTGGGCAAGGGAAACCTCTGCATCTGCCTCCGGAGCGAGTTCCCGAAACCTCTGGAACTGCGAACGAGATAAGGAATCGGCAATTCCATTAGTACTACCCGGAAGGTGTCTTGCCTTCAACCAAATGTTATAAGTCATACATTTGTAAAACGAGAAAACGGAGTAGTTTGATCACAAACTCAGACCTGGAGGATAAACAGTTCACCGCATACAACACACCCTTGTTATCAGTATGCAGTACCACTCGTCTATTTTGAAAGAATTCTTTCCAAATAGTAATAGCCACCACTACTGGAAACAATTCCAATAAAACTAAATTTCGGAGAATATCTGGAGACCTCCAAGAAGCAGGCCATTCCTTAGCACACCAATGACCATTGAGGAAGGCACCAAAACCAACCGAACCGGATGCATCGGTAAACAGGCGAATATCAAAATCTGTAATGAATTCGCTCTGCCAAATCGTGCAACCGTTGAAACCGATCAAAAATTGCTCCCATACTTTCAGGTCTTCCTTAATGGGTCGAGTAATAGTGACATGCGAAAAGGTTTTTTTTAGACCTCCAGTGGCCAGGGCAAATCGACGAGAAAAAAATTCTAGCTATCGGAATAACCCTAGCTGCAAAAGCAAGCAATCCCAGTAAGGACTGAACTTCCTGCAACAGAACCCTTCGCTTAGCTAGAAAATTCTGTATAACCAATCTCATCTTGATTACTTTTTCCATAGGCAAACGAAATTCCATGGCAACCGAATCAATTTTGATGCCAAGGAATTTAATCACTGTCACTGGACCCACAGTCTTTTCATGTACTAAGGGAATGCCAAAAGATTCGCACATGGTGAAAAAACCATGCAACGTTGTAGAACAAACCGGAGCAGTAGCTGGGCCTATAAATAAGAAATCATCCAGATAATGGATGGCCCCACCCTGGGGGAATTTTTGTGACAAAACCCATTGCAAAAAAGTCAAAAAGGCCTCAAAATAACTGCATGACTTAGAAAAACCCATCAGCATACATTTGTCAAAATAAAATTGCTCTTCAAAAGAAAAACCTAGCGAATTAAAACCCGCTGGGTTAACTGGTAAGAGACAAAATACAGATTTGATATCAGCCTTTGCCATATAAGCAGCTTTGCCAAATTGCCTCAACAGTGTAAGAGCATCATCAAAGGATGCATAAGACACTGTTGCTTCAACCTCAACAATTTCATCATTCAAAGAACATCCATGAGGGAAGGATAAATGATGAATTAGCCGAAAGGAGCTTGGCTCCTTTTTTGGAACCAGGCCCAAAGGGGATAATCTAAAATTGACGAACGGAGGAGTAGAAAAGTCTCTAAAAATCTTTTCCCGAACAATATCAGGGTGCGCAAAAACAGAGCGCAAGTTTTTAACTGGAAGACAACCAGCGCCCTGAAAAGGGGGGACCAAAAAACCAAACCGAAAACCATCATAAAGAAGGGCCGCCATCTTGCGATCTGGATAAAGATCTAGCCAAAACTGCATTTTTGACAGCTTCACTGGCGTCAATGCTTTTTTGGAACATTATCTCTGGGTTGAGCAGCATTTGCTGCTTTCTTGAAGCAGCGAGCTGCTGGATGGGTACCTGAACAAAAGGAACATTCGTGTTTATACCTGCAGTTTGACAGAAACCTGCATTGGGAATCATTGTATGCAAAACACAATCCCTTACGAAAAGTCGATTAAACTCTGTGGCAACATCAGGTTAAGCCACAAGCCTACATCCTTAACTCCCCAACGGAGAGATGGATGAACAGAAAGCTTCTGCCTGAAACTTTCATCATAGCTAAACCATGCAACAGCACCAAAGTGACGGTATGCTTCAGCAACTATATCCAAATGCTGAAAAAATCCTGAACATTTATCAGGAAAACGTTCACCCATCACAGAGGCAAAGATACAAAATGCCTGAAGCCAGTTCTGAAAAGTCCTGGGAATTGCCCTCCTCCTATCCTCCTCAGATCTATCATCCAATTTTTTTCTCAGATTTCAATAAAAACTCTTTAGAGGATGGGAGTAACGATAAAATATCGAAGAACTCCCCACGCCATATTTTTTCTTTGACTGAAATAGATAAATTAAATCCCAGAGGGGATAATTCGCAGGGGAGTGCCTCTTTAAAACAAGATTCAGCCACAATGCTTTTAATAGGAAACTGAGGTAAAGAATTAGGCATAGAAACAGACATAGACGGAGTAAGATTATCCATAATAATGTTTTTATGCAAAGGGTTAATACTTACTGCATTGGCGGGGTTAACCTGTGAAAAATTATCATTAACCGGTAAACGCATTGTATTCAATCCACCGCCATTCCATACATTACCAATATTAACAGGTTCACTAATTCTTTTAAGTACATTGGCTAAAGAACCAACAACTTTACCCAATTCTATTATATTAAAATCATTTCTCTCATCAGTATTTTGATCCACGCTGACAGACTGCCCAGATGTAGGAAACTCAATTGACATGCCTGCAACAGCTGAGGAGATTCCATCATGGCTCTGTCATTAGAGCGTGACCTTGCCTGCTTCAGTTTTCCTCTCACAGGAGAAGAGGGAGAATCTTCCCTCCTCTACCTCTTTCCCCTGTTACCTTTGCGACCTCTTTTCTGACCAGCAGATGGAACCTGCTGACTGACATTCTCCATTACTTCAATGGGCGCATTCTGAGCATGCTCCACAGCTGGCGCTGACACCGCAGGGACTGCGTCCTCCTCCAAACACCTCAGCAGCCACTCCTCCCCTCCACAGCTCTCCGCTTTGTGGATTAGCCGGCGAAGTAGTTCTTCCATCCTCACAGGTACCGCTGATCAGCTCAGGGGGGGCGGTCCTCTTCAGGGGTCTCCACAGGCGGTGAAATGAGCGGGAAAGCCGCCAGCTTAAATAGACACAGCCCGGCTCAATCCCCCCCGATTCAGCCAATGGCAACCTGTTGCTATGCCTCAGTCAACCCTGCCATCACCTGGGGCAACCCAATACCACAGAGAGGGGGGGGCACAATTTTGATAACGCCCTTTGTACTGTCCCATGGAGCCTGGCATAAACGCTAGGGGCTCATTCATTATTTTGCACATGGATATAGACAAACAGCTATTTCTTCAAAATAACACTTTTATTAAGGAATGTCTTTTACATATCTATGTGGTTACAAAGTTGACCTAATTAACTTATTTTAAGGTAAATGTCAGTGTACAGATATCCATAGACTTTTAAATGGAGTCAAATAATAAATTGTCTGCATAGTTTCCATAAATTACAGTACAGAACATTACAATTCTCTTATATAATAAATGCTCATTAGAACATTAGACAGCCATTTATAATGCAAACATGGCTACCAAACATTCATTCATTTGTGGATTATGACCTATAGAAGACAATCACTGCAGCCTTTGTAATGGGCTATTATGTGTTTTTTTTTTTTCCATAAATATAAAGATAAACATGAAATGACCCAATTTAGCGAAATGAATTACTGTGATATCATGCAATGGGTTTCTCAGCAGGAATCCATTCTCTATGAATTTATGAATGTTATTGCTTTGAGTTTTGTTGTTTTTTTGATACTGAATTTTCCAAGTTGTTTAGAAACGTTGATTAATCAGCCACACCGAATAAAATAAACAGCCTGTCAACAATGATTCATTCCGATGATGAATAGAAAAGCTCCAATAAGAGAACGGAAAGCACAGAAAAAGATGGGAGGATGGGAAAGCAGGATGTAGTTGTAATCAACACATCTAGACTATATACAGCATTTTTAAAGAACAGAAGATTGCACTCTGCTATTTCGACAGCTCTGCAATCTTGATATGCTATATGGACTGTATGATAAATATATATTAGGCAGGGCTGGTGCAAGAATTTTTGACATCCCAGGCGAAATCTAATTTTGCGGCCCCCCACCGGCTTTGCCCTTGAATCCACCCCCTTTGCCTGAGCATCAGTGTGACAGAAGCCGGCGCTAGAGGAAGCATGCAGCTGCAGTAGAGAGCACTGATCATAGAGGCGCGCAGGGGTTGTTTGCTTCCGTTCCATTAGGACATGTCCTCCAGTGCTGCGCCTCTATATTGACACTACAGAGCGGCTGCCTGAGTAACATGCAGCAGAGTCATCCCCTGCACCCCTCTAGATGTGCACGCTTTATCCCAACAGCGCCCATATAGTGATATATACATATTCAATATACTCATGTATTGATATATACAGCAGCACAGTAGGGAAAACATCCGGGTGCTCTAAGCAGCAGTGGCCCTAGCACCCCTCTTAATATATAATATTATATAATTTTAAATATGGACCTAAACTCAAGCAGCAGGCAACGGGTGGGAGGGCGCTTATATCCCCGCCAATTTATCAGTATCTAAAGATAGCAGCGCCCGAGTACCACTAGAGTCATTAGCTGGCTTATAATAACATAAATTATTACAGATGAGAGCAGTCTTATTATTATAAATACAGCGGCTGTGGCCTACCAGCCCATGCCACGTGGTAGTGAAGAGAGAGCCCAAGTAGTGCCACAGAAGTACTCCAAACCAAAGCCGACGTTAATCAGACGTGGTCGAGTTTATTTAGCCCAGCAGCCGACCGAGTTGAGTACTAACAAACGAAGCCAGCGAAATAATTAAGTGATAGTCATATATTCCAGTAAGTGGTTAATTATAGATGTAGTCAGTGAAGAGTCCGCCAAGATTAAATATAAGTATTAGTGACAGTGGGCCAAGCGTATAACAGTCTTAGCGGTGGCCAAGAACCCGCACGCACCAAAGTGAGCGTGCTAGATTTATCGTGGTTAGAATAGAAAAGAAGTAGGAGAAGAGTGTAGCACCAAGTGATATACCAGTCAAGAGGAAGTGTATCTAAGAGAAGATAGTTGAGTGAACACGCATTTTATATAGTGCAAGAGTGCCAATATTAAGGAATCCCAAAAATATAGTTGAGTTGCAGGAAGTTAATTAATTGGAACAATATATATCATGCAGTGTCGTGGCATACTTTGATTAATACCATTCTAAAAAGTGGAGACAGTGCAGAGAACACTAGTCGGCGTTATACAGTATATAGTCCCCAAGTGACAACCAAGAAAGAGTCGAAGCGACCTGAGTAACATGCAGCAGAGTCATCCCCTGCACCCCTCTAGATGTGCACGCTTTATCCCAACAGCGCCCACATCCCCTGCACCCCTCTAGATGTGCACGCTTTATCCCAACAGCGCCCACTAGAGGTTATAACATTTATTACAGATGTATTTATAATACAGCACCAAAAACTTACATAGCACAGAGACAGAGTAGGGAAACCAGCGGCCGGGTGCTCTAAGCAGCAGTGCGCCCTAGCCGGATGCCTAGTTTGCCTAGTGGTAGCACCAGCCCTGATATCAGGGCAAATTAAGTTTAAAAATATAACTTAAAATGGACCTAAACTCAAGTTAGGCAGCAGGCAAGGGACTAGTTACCAATATTGCCTAAAATTTAGTTTGTTCGAGTTACTGACACATTGTGCTTTGCTTAACGCTGTTTCTCTGTGTGGAGGCAGCCATCTTGGAAGAGGTAGGGCTTTGCTTCCTCGTGTCAGATCTGCATCCTGATGACTAGTGGTCTGAAGACTGATGGAGGAATATTCAAGAAGCAGCAGGAGAAGTTCAGAAAGCACAGATCCACTGAATTAAAGTGGAGTTCCACCCAAAAGTGGAACTTCCGCTCATTTGTCTCCTCTCCCCCTCGGGTGCCACAATTGGCACCTTTTGGGGGGAGGGAGGATAGGATACCTGTCAAAGACACTCCCACTTCCGGAAGTCCGAGTCGTGGCTCGTGATATCACCGCGGGGCTCCCTCCTCCTCCATCCTCCTCTCCCCGGGCAAGTAGGAGAGAAGAGCGGGGCATCATGCATGCCCAGTAGGGTTCCCGGCGTGAAGCCGTAAGATACACTGCTGGGTACCCTTACCCGCAATGGCCGCGGCAGCACCGGACAGCTGATGGAAACATCAGCTGTGGTGCCGACATTGTGGGACTCCAAGACAGTTAAGTGTCCTAATGTTAAAAGCCAGCAACTGCAGTAAGTGTAGCTTCTGGCTTTTATTTATTTTTTTGGGGCGGAACACCGCTTTAATTAAATAGAAGCAGAAAGATCCTTGCACTGCAAGTCCTCAAGTACAGCGTCTTGTCTTGCAAGGCCAATGAGCAGAATAATAGTTATATAATTTAATCTGGCACCTACACTCTGATGATTCCTAGACAATTCACATATCAGAAAGTGTATTGCTATTTTAGAAGGAATTTAGGCCAAAATGTGCATTTTCAAGGTCATGCATAGGCACAATTAAAATTCCTGTATGTTTCCTGAAAGATAGAATAATGTTCACTCTATAGAAAATATAGAAAACATTAAATGAAAGGATCTGCAATATGCAAATGTGGGCGCAAAAATATGCTGTTGTTTTATATGCAGCAAAACCCCCTTTTGGATAGGTTCATTTAAGGTTCTATAACCCCCAAAGGAGCTGCTGATGCATGGGTCCGGTGATTCCAGATGATAATGACAATGACACCAGATGGAGTAGAAAAGGTTTTTAATGAAAAGAAAAAACCTTCAATTTGAAAGGTTAGTGCAGTAGAAAATGGCAACAACAATAGTAAAACACTAGCTCAGTAGTGTAACACAGAAATGACAGTAGTAGCATAGTTGCCAACAGGCCCGATTTTCCGGGGACAATCCCTATTTTGGGACCCTCGTCCCAATTGAAGCTTGTCCCGATTATTTCCCCGGGATTTTGCTTTTGTCCCGGGAAAATCTGGAATGTTTTTAGCTAAAAACGGCAGCGGCTACACAAAAATGTCCGCCGCAGCGAGTTTTGCTTCCCCTTGTGTTCAGTGCAAAGGGGCGGCTTCTCTCTTCAGTGTACAAATAGAAAATTCTATTGTTTACTGAAGCCTATTGGCTACAGGGGTTGGCAACCCCTCCCCGCTCTCCACTGAACACAAGGAAGTGATCAGCCTCGACCCGCCACCGGCACCAACCCTCTGCCCCCGTGTGTCCGACGAGCAGGGACACTGATGGAAGGGACCGGGGCTCAGTTGGCTGGGGAAACTGATGGTCCTGGCTCCCCCCTTTCACAAGGCTCCGTTTGGAAGACTCCTCGGACTCCCAGCTTGGCCTAGGTCGGCCCCACATCCTCGCGCACCACAGGTACCATCTTCTTGACACGGCTCTGATGGGTATTGTAGTGTTGTGTAGTGGGCTGTGTAGTGTAGTAATCAGTGTAGTCTAGTGGTAATCGGTGTAATGTAGAGGACAGTGTGTAGTACACAGGTAGGTCAATGTACTGGTCAGTATAGGAATCAGGTAGGTAAGTGTAATTGTCAGTCTAGGAATCATGTAGGTCAGTGTAGTGGATAGGTAGGTCAGTGTAGGAATCAGGCTGGTAAGTACTATTGTAGGAATTGAAGGGACTCAGGGAGTGCAAAAAGTTCATAGGTTAGGGGGCGCAAATTTCTTGCCTTGCACCGGGCGCTGACAACCCACGCTACGCCACCGCAGCTGGGGGCACCTGGTGCAAGGACGGACTCTACTGGGGGCACCTGATGTAAGGACGGACTCTGCTGGGGATGCACTTGATGCAAGGACGGACTCTGCTGGGGATGCACTTGATGCAAGCACGGACTCTGCTGGGGGGCACTTTATGCAAGCACGGACTCTGCTGGGGGGCACTTTATGCAAGCACGGACTCTGCTGGGGGGGCACCTGATGCAAGGACGGACTCTGCTGGGGAGGCACTGGATGCAAGGACGGACTCTGCTGGGGAGGCACCTGATGCAAGGACGGACTCTGCTGGGGAGGCACCTGATGCAAGGACGGACTCTGCTGGGGAGGCACCTGATGCAAGGACGGACTCTGCTGGGGAGGCACCTGATGCAAGGACGGACTCTGCTGGGGAGGCACCTGATGCAAGGACGGACTCTGCTGGGGAGGCACCTGATGCAAGGATGGACTCTGCTGGGGAGGCACCTGATGCAAGGACGGACTCTGCTGGGGAGGCACCTGATGGCATCTGGTGGCAGGCGACGTGGCAGGTGACACGCTCTGGGCTTCCACTGATTCTGCATTATGGTGAGTTGAAAAATTTCATTTTGTATTACAATGTAATAATAGAAATAATGCGCTTCAATCACCCTGACACCATAACAACCATGGTGCCGGGATGATTGAAGCGCTAACCCCAGGTGTTTGGAGTATCTTTATCTGCTGATTTGTTAAACTTTCTGGAATACACATATTTCTATTGTGGTGTAGGATCTGAGCCTCCTGTCTTTCTTTCTTTCTTTCTTCCTCCCTCCATCCCTCATTCATATCAGACTTTAACCACACCCCTTTCAAGCTATGCCCATTTAAGCCACGCCCACCATTTTGCGTAAACCAGGTCCATTCTTCGCAGCATTTTACCATTTTGCTATGTCACGCCTACAAACAAATGCCCTGCCCCCTATCTATAGCAAGGCTCCGCCTACATGCAAAAAAGTGTCCCTAAATTTTTTTTTACAATGTTGGCAACTATGTAGTAGCATCATAAAGTATAACAACAAACAGAGCAGAGTAACTGTAATGGCTATAAATGAGCAATAACATCCTACAATAGCCCTATCTATTAACCCAGAGTCTTTGCCTGTGTTGGGCCCCTTAAAATATTGGTTGGAGCGCTCTATCACAAAGTCCTATTGTAATCTTGAAGATATTGGACTGTTCCCAAGGAAAATCTGGTCACAGGATCCCACCGCGGAGAACTATCTTCTGAAATAGAAATAAGAGGAGTCAGTGGCCAAGAGACCTGTCACCCCAGCAGAGGGTCTTGGAACATCTGGTGATCCCCTGTAGACCAGCGGAAGGGTCCCTCTCTTGATCCAGTGTCCAGCAGCAATCTCTCTCTAAGTCTAACCAGCAGATCCTCTGTATATCAGGAACCACTGGATCAGGATTCAGCACAGCAGACTGGATACATTAAGACTCTACTGGGCTCGGTAGTTCCACAGCAGCAGAGCACATGGTTCAATGACAGAAGCAGTCTCCCAGTTCAGCAGCCAGCACTGTCTTGAGTTTAGCATAACAACCACTCACAAACTTTGCATATTTGCCCCTCAGCACTAGACATGTGCCCCATTAATAAATTTGTTTAGTTTCGTTCTGTTCCGTTTCGTATTAGCCGTTAATTCGTATTTCGCAATTCGTGTCTGAAATTCAATTTGGATTCGTACGAAATACGAATTTTCTTTAGGTTCGTTAACTTTTTCTTAAAAACAATTACGTACGTTCGTTATGATAAATGTATCATTATGAGGGGCTCCCATCCTCCCTGTGCTGTGCTCATTATGAGGGGCTCCCTCCATCCCTGTGCTGTGATGACTTTCTGGGTTTTTAACTTCATCATAACGAATAATCGTAATTAACTAACACATTCTTATTTTGTCCGATTCTGAATCTCCCATCGACTACCAGTACCAGTCTCCCACTCCCATATTAAAAAAGGTAATTTTCCCAACCCTCACTCAGCAGCAGAAGAAAACCTCTGATTGGTCAACAAAACACCAGTCATGTTTCCGTTGCAACGGAATTTGGATCCGAAATTCATAACGGATCCTCCCGAATGTACGAATTTACGGAAATTCGTACAAAACTAATGGCACATGTCTACTCAGCACAGCAAAGAGAGTCTCCTCACATTATCCCTCATGTGAGACTACCCCCAACCCTGGCTTCACCTTTCATTTCCTCTTCCTCCCTCACCTAGTCCTCCTAGGACTTGTGGTCTCACAATGTTTCTCTCAGGGCAAAGTTCCTCACAAATCCCTGCAGCTTCCTGCAGTCCATTTGGGGACTGTCTTTGCTCTTCCCTCAGCAGTGCTGCAGACAGTAACTGCCCTTTTAGTGGAGTCCTGGGTGGGTGGGCATCAGGCTGCTGTAGTTGCAAGTGCACCCTTTCTGTGTACTCCCCTGGCTCTGTCCCCCTCTCTTTAATTTTGGCAGGACAGAGAGAGAAAAGTCTGTAGGTTGCTGTGTGTGTGGACTTTTTTGACAGCCTGGGCTATGCTGTGGAAAAGAGCAGTGCTGTTGCACTGGGGTCACACCAAATACTGATTTGATTTGGATTTCTCTCCTGTTCATTTACTTTCCATTTTGTTAATTGATAAAAATAAACTATTGACTATCTGAAAGCACTCCTAATTTACAGCATTTTTTTCACACCTGCCTAAAACATTTGCACAGTAGTGTACATATCCTTTATTTTTTACAATGCGGTAAAAAGTAAAAAATTTCAAACTAGGCTCTTTTTAATTCAGGTAAATATGAAATATTGCATATTTAATATTTTCAGTTTTCCTGTTTACACAGCAGCTTACGCTTTAGGCTTTTTGGCATTTGATTTTGTACAACCTTTTACCTTCTGTTATAAACCTGTTGTTTACAGGGCTCATTTGCTCAAAATAATTGTCAAAAATTCGGGCTGAATCAGTGAACCAGGACGCACCGGACCCCTGCTGGGAGCCGCATGGGCAATGGTGTGAACCCAGCCTTAGTCTTTCAGTACACTAGAACTTGTAGTTTTAAACAGTATAAAGTCTATGGTAACTTCATGTGAGCAGACTAAACATCCCACAATCCTCTCCTGTCAGCGAATGGCTTTTCCTCTGAATTCAGGAATTTCGCTATTTCTGATCACTAGGAACAGACGTCTCTACTCCATCGACAGAACAGGGATCTGTTTGTTTACAATGACAGATCCCTGTTCTGGCTCTCTGTGGATCGATCGTGGGTGGCCGGTGGACATTACGGCTGCCGGCCATGTGAATCGGCTTCGGCGTCTGCTATACCCATTAAAAGGGGACCGGTACGGCGATTCATGCACAGTCTAGTTTCAGTTTCCTTAAAGTGATTGTAAAGCCTCGCTTTTTTTTCCTATAAAAATAACAAACATGTTATATTTACCTGCCCTGTGCAGTAGTTTTGCACAGAGCAGCCCAGATCCTCCTCTTCTCGGGTCCCTCCTCTGTGATCCTGACCCCTCCCTCCTGTTGAGTTCCCTTACAGCAAGCAACTTGCTATGGGGGCACCCGAGCCAAGTCACAGCTCCCTGTGTTCATTCAGACAGGGAGCCCGACCCGTCCCCCGCCCCCACTCTATCCTGATTGGCTAGCAGACTCTGACAGCAGTGACAGCCAACGGCACTGCTGCTGTGTCTCAGCCAATCAGGAGGGAGAATCTCAGATGGCTGAGACACTTGTGGACATCGCTGGACAGAGAGGGAGCTCAGGTAGGTATTAGGGGGGCTGCTGCACACAGAAGGCTTTTTATCTTAATGCATAGAATTCATTAAGATAAAAAACCATCTGACCTTACAATCCCTTTAAGTACAGCCACACTGATCCGGTCACCCCTGCTGTTTCTGGATATTAGCATTTGGAATCCTAACATATTACTGAGGCCAATAGCAACCAATTTAGCTGCACTATGGAACTGGGAGGTTTCCTCCCAAATTATTTGCTGTCCTTTAAATGTAAACATGCATCCAGAGGAGGTTATATAGTGGCATCAGAAGATAACGATTTTTGCTGCTAACTTTTGCAGTGTTTCACTAATGAAAAGCTTCTGGACTATATTCAAGTGGTGACCTCCTGTCTCTGTCTATGTACCAGCCACCTCAGTTTAAATCTCTCTAATAAAATCTTTCCAAGAAGTTCCAACCATCCTTGGGACAGACTGACTCAGTCAGCCAAGTGGGGTCCTTTACCACTGCCTAAAGCCACTATGCACCATGCCCATAGTTGCCAATATTGTAAAAAAAACTTATAGGGAAACTTTTTTGTCTGTAGGGGGTGAGACATTCATTGTAAATAGTGGGTGTGGCTTAAAGGGTATGTGGTCCGAGCCTGAGATGAACAAGGGATGGAGGGAGAAAAAAAGAAATAGGGAGGGAAGGAGAGAGAAGGAAGGAAAGAAGGAGGGATGGAGGGACAGCAGTCCCAGATCTTATAACAAAATAGAAATATGTGTATTCCAGAAAGTTTAACAATCAGCAGATAAAGATACTCCAAATATTCATTCATTCATTCAAACACCTGGTATTAGCGCTTCAATCACCCTGGCACCATGGTTGTTATGTTGTCAGGATGATTGAAGCACATTTTTTCTATTACATTGTAATATAAAATTAAATAGTTCAACTCACCATAATGCAGAATCAGTGGGAGCCCCGAGTGTGTCACTTGCCACGTCGCCTGCCACCAGATGCCATCAGGTGTCCCCAGCAGAGTCCCTCCTTACATCAGGTGCCCCCAGCAGAGTCTGTCCTTACATCAGGTGTCCCCAGCAGAGTCTGTTCTTACATCAGGTGTCCCCAGCAGAGTCCCTCCTCACATCAGGCGTCCCCAGCGGAGTCCCTGCTTACATCAGGTGTTCCCAGCGGAGTCACTCCTTACATCAGGTGTCCCCAGCAGAGTCCTTACTTACATTAGGCATCCCCAGCGGAGTCCCTCCTTACATCAGGTGCCCCCAGCGGAGTGCCTCCTTACATCAGGCGTCCTCAGTGCAATACAGACCCTTGGCTTTGCCTCTCACAGACCGGTGTGCGGAAATTGGTTTCCCCCAGAAAACCTGTTTCCCCTGGCTCTCGGCTGAGATCGGAACTACGCCCCTCCAGTCCAGCTCCTCCTAATCTCCGCCCCTCTGCACTTCAGCTCCTCCCACTCTCCCTCGCAATGTTATTCGACCATCTACCATCCCCGTGCACGTCCCCGCTTTTCATGGGGGAAATCAGTCTCAGTACAACACCATGAAAACAGGGGGCGCACACGTGGCACGCCGCTATATGGCTAAATAAAAATGCAAATCAGCTTCTAGCAACCAGACTAGCAACTCAGATGTGAAGTGTCCAGATACAGTGAGACATCCTGACATCAGGGTGCCGATACTGTTGAATGACCCCATTGCTAAACCCTCAAACGGTCCAAGGGATCCCAGCATTGGGATATCTGCTGCTGCGAGGAACTGCAAGTTTGAGTGTTGCACCTCCTAGATAATCTGATTAGTGGGACACCAAGACAGTTACTAGATTCTGGAAAGGGGGCACCCAGCCAGTTGCCAGACCCTGGCAGCGGGGAATCCTGTTGGTTGATAAACTTTGGCTAAAATAAATATGACTTGTTTTTAGACACAGATGACAGGTGACCTTATTTCTGCTCTTTAATGGGGGTTGGGGGGGGCGTTGGGGGACTGTCAGGACCTGGATCACTTGCTGGTGGCTGTGTCATTCCCAGAGCTAAAGGGCATAGTTCTTCTGCCCACCAGCATGTGTCCCCTAGTAGCCAGCAGATCCCAATCATAGGTCTCCATCTCATGCTAGCTACTGGAAGGGTATTAAACCCCTCCTCTAGCTTCCATCAGCGGAAAATGTGCATGATTAAAAGAAAACACTTTTCTTGTTATTCCTTTTACTAGCCCAACATAAAATGAAAGGGTTAATCATGGTAATCACTTGATTGGTAACCACTAAAAGTTAAACAAACAGAATCTGGAGCAGCTGTACATAGTAACCAATCAGCTTCTAGCATTCATTTTTAGAGCTTAACTGTACCAGCTGAAGTTAGAAGTTGATTGGATACTATGGACAGCTGTTTTTGATTCTGTCTGCTCCAGTTTTAGCAAAATCCCCTCAGAGTCTTTACCATCTGCTGCATTTCCTCAGCTTAGAAGCGTTGTCTGTACCACTCCTAA
The DNA here is from genome assembly GCA_028564925.1 of Lithobates sylvaticus. Taxonomy (NCBI): domain Eukaryota; kingdom Metazoa; phylum Chordata; class Amphibia; order Anura; family Ranidae; genus Lithobates; species Lithobates sylvaticus. Next base: position 382,528,968 of record CM053026.1, read on the forward strand.
TTACTCCAGTATTTTAATTGTTTGTGCCTTCATCTTCCAATGACAACCAAACTCCCTATTTCTTGTCCTTGTGTCACAGGGACAGGAAATGCTAAAACATCTTTATAACTGGGTCACAAACAGAAATAAAAACTTGATAGAAATTGTTTAAAACATCTTTTATTTTGGGATTATAAGTATATTGCTGCTTAAATACGATTATTCGAAAAGCCTTTGGCAGCGTTTCACCATGTGCCTACATGTAGACTAAAGTGCTTCATACAGGACAGCTTTATAATCCTTGTACTTGACAACTACCATTGATGAAATAATTATTTTCAGTCCACAGCACCGTTCACTCCCTCACTGCTTGTAAAAGTGATGCCCTAATGGCAGCCTAATGCTATACAAGGTTTTCTCCCTTTGCAGAAATTTCATATGCTTCCTTTTTACTTGAATCATTTTGCTCTCAGACTGTTATGCCTGAAGCTTTCTTGTACAAAAGGGGATTTTAAAACATAACATTAACATGCTGCAGTGTGTTAAAAGAGACATACAGGCCTAATTTAAGAAATATCTAGTTACAATCAGGGCCACCACTGCCATTAAACTAAATTTAAAAAAAAAAAAAAAAAAAACTATGCCAAATGTTGCTAGCCGAATACTCTATAGTGATTTCACAACACTCTATAATGTAAAACTAAATAGAAAATAGTGCATCGCAACTAATGTCTAAACGTGACAATAAAATTGTGAAAGTCCATTGATCCTTTATTCAGATTATAATGTGAAAAAAAACACATCTTTAGAAATAAAGAACCAAACAAAGTGAAAGCAAAAATCAATGCTCCCCATAAATGGTGGTCTTTTATTACTTTATTTCTTTCAGTGATCAGTGCACCTCCACACACCAGGTGAAAAGCATGCTCACCTCAAGCAAGTAACAACAGGCTCATCTATATTAATCATTCAGATCAGCTCAGCTGGTCTCCTCTCTTCACTCCAAATATACCACTCGATTCCCAATTTCCAATGAATTCATATTCCACAATGGATTACATGTAACAGAAAGGTGGATACATAGTGCTTCCCGTTTTACAACTTTATTAAAAAGCCCCCAATAAAATCCACCTACAAGAATAACAAATAAAAAGCTCTTGTACAAATTACATCAGCTGGCTCACCACTCTCTGCAGCGGAGGTGGCAGCGTGATGTCACAGGCTCGGCTCCTCCCTCCTAGATGCGTAGCGCCCTCTGATTGGGCTTACTTAATAGGCAGGGAAAACTATCAGCCTGAGCCTTTAAACAGATTGCTTGACCACTTACTTAGTAACCAAATAAACATACATGGTTTTGGCCGCCGGAAGTCTTTGTGTACTTCAGCCTGCTTCCTCTAAACCTCGGAAGCTGTCAAATTTACTCAATGCCACAGGGGACATGATTAAACAAATACTTTATATCAATTAAAGATGTCTTAGCAAAGTTGTGGCTGTAAACATTACTTCTTTAGTTTTTGAGTAACGCTATTACATTATACACACATATCGCAATACATAATGTAAATAGTATAATTTATGAGCTCAAACTAATATATAAAAACTAAATAAAATATAAAATTATATTAATAAAGAACATATATTTGATGAACAATTATTAAAAATCATATAAACTATTACTGGTAAAACAAAATTGTCTAAAAACACATTTAATGGACAGCTGGTAAAAATCCTATATTTAACGATTACTGATGAAGCAATTTAAGTTGAAAAAATGTTTAGACCTCTAGGTGCAATAACCCTAGTTTCGTAAATCCAAAAGGATTCACGTTGCCTGAGGTACCTCACATAATTACCCCCTCCAGTGGCTGCTAACTTTTTCTAATCCCCAAAATTTAAGACCTTTAGGATTTCTACTGTGAAGCTCTCTAAAATGTTTACTACATTGGAAATTAGGTATCGAGTGGGATCTTTGGAGTGAAGAGAGGAGACCATCTGAGCTGGTCCGAATGTTTAATATAGATGAGCCTGTTGTTACTTGCTTGAGGTGAGCAGGTTTTTCACCTGGTGTGGGGAGGTGCACTTATCACTGAAGGAAAGAAAGTAATAGAAGATCACTGTGGGGAGCACTTTATTTCTAAAGACTGTGTTTTTCCCAATATAATCTGAATTAGACATGTGCAATTCGTTTAGTTCCAAATTCGTTTTTTAACAAATTTAGACAAATTTGTTAATTCGGAAATATCCAAATTTCCTAATTTCTCAGAATATTCGGAAATTCAAAAATCCAAAAATAAGAATGAAAATTCAAAAACCCGAAAACTCAAAAATCTGAAATAATAACTTAACTATTACTAACTATTAAATTATAGGTATTGGAATTTCCTTTCAAATATGGCTGTTAGTGAACGTAATGAATACGAATTTATCGGAAGTTACGAATTATCTGTAATAATGAATGCCATATCTAAATGAATGGAACGCAACAAATTGATAATAATAATAATAATAATAATAAAAAAAAAAAACATATTATTATTTAATTTTGTTCAATTTGTTTAGATGCGGCATTCTTTATTTTGGATAATTTGTAACTTCAGATAAATTCATATTCGTTACGTTCACTAACAGCCAGATTTGAAAGAAAATTCCAATACCTATAATTTAATAGTTAGTTATTATTTAGAATTTTTGGATGTTAGAGTTTTCGAACTTCCGAGCTCCGAAATTTTCTAATTTACGAATTTTCTAATTTACGATACAAACAAAAAACAAATGAAGTGAAAATGAACACATTTTTCTACATTTCACATGTCTAATTTGAATAAGGATCAATGGACTTTCACATGTTTGGACATTTATTAAATGAGTTGCGCTGCACTATATTTAATTTACGTTATACAAGCTTAAAGAGGAAGTAAAGCCTCTGTAAAAAAAAAAAAAAAAAAGACACCCTGCAAGGCAAAGGCATAATGAGCTAGTATGCATAGCATACTAGCTCATTATGAAAAAACTTACCTGAAAACGAAGCCCCCGAAGACGTCCTCATCTTCAATCTTCCTCGCCGCCATGCAGGGCCGGAGTGACTTCTGGGTCTCGCCGCTCCAGCGCTATCATTCGCTGGAGCGGCGATGACGTCACTCCCGCGCATGCGCACGAGATCGGCATATTGCCGTGAGAGCGGCATATGCAGTGCGCCCTCAGTGCGCCTGCGCGCCGCTGTCTACGGCGCATGCGCCGTAGACAGCGATGCCTTTTCATCGCTAAATATCTCCTAAACCATGTAGGTTTAGGAGATATTTATTGGACCTACAGGTAAGCCTTAATCTAGGCTTACCTGTAGGCCAAAATCATGTGGAAGGGTTTACTTCCACTTTAATTGTTAAGCATGCATGGAGGAAAATGGTGATGTGAAAACTGAATTTACAAAAGAAAACATATTTTCCTTAAATTAAGTCACATTAGTGACTTACTTAGGAATTACAATGGGAAACTGCACTGTGCACAGTGCTTGTTACCATATTAAATAGTATTGACAGTATTTGTATATATTCTGTGTTACTGTGCAATCAGTTAAAATCATTATTACTGTAGCATACAACATTTATAACAGGTGCCTGTGACCATTTATATTGTTGAGGGCCCCTTTAGACCCTTGTCACTCATCTCAGCACATTACTGCACAAGCTTTTTGCATTACGGCACTCCTTTCATTTGAAATGGTGCTGTCAGCACACCTCAATGATAAACAACATTCGGTCTTCATGTAAATGTGGAGAAAAATATTCATGAAGGTATGTGAAAGAAAGGAAATAATACACTAAATAGTATCTCTAAATGTGTGAAAGTAGTATTAAACCCAAAAACGAAATATTAATATTTTGCAGCTCAGCAATCTTTAAATTGTACTAGTTTGCATTTTTTGGCTTTTTTCCTTTTTTTTTTTAAACTGTTGATCTGGCCAGTAACACACGATACCATAATACAGACCGGGATCCTGGTATTTATGTATTTTGGACATTGTTACATATTGTGCAATTTGAGTGTTTTTTTGCCCATATTTTAATAAAATATACTGTATGTAGCAGTTTTACACTATGGATTGTTCCTTTTGTGTATGATTTCAAATGATACTTCTATCCACTGGTAAGCATTAGAGGATTCCTTTGTGGCTAGAAGGATCATTTCACCTGGTCTCAGCATTTGATTTTTTGACAGCTCAAGTGAATTTGACCACTCAATGTATGAGGGTCATACAGACCTGGTAGGCTGCTTTTGTGTACATGAGATGTGTTGTGTGTCACTTAATAATTTCTCATCCTGGCTCACCTGTTTGCTGATCCATCCAGTCTGCTGGGCCTGTCTGCTGAGCCATCCAGGCTGCTCACCTGTTTGCTGATCCATCCATTCTGCTGGGCCTGTCTGCTGAGCCATCCAGGCTGCTCACCTGTTTTCTGATCCATCCAGTTTGCTGGGCCTGTCTGCTGAGCCATCCAGGCTGCTCACCTGTTTGCTGATCCATCCAGTCTGCTGGGCCTGTCTGTTGAGCCATCCAGGCTGCTCACCTGTCTGCTGATCCATCCGACCTGCTGTCCTGTCTGCTGAGTTCTCCAGTCTGCAGTTCCTGTCCACTGATCCATCCTGTCAGCTGTGCTGGCCATCTGATCCTTCTGCTGTTGATCCTGCCAGACACTCATACCACTCCACACTCCTGCACCCTTGTCATCACTACCAGGAGGCCCAAGAGAGGCCATCTTCTGCAATTCGGGCTCACCCTTTAGGTATGTAACAGTAGCAAACAGCCATGTCTGAGCCCGAGCAGGGAACCTCTCCTATGCAGGAACTTTGTTTGCACTTGGCAGGCCTGACCCAGGCTGTCAAAAGCCTTCAGGAAGGATACACCCGGTTGGAGGAATAGGTCCAAGTACTGTCTTCTCCCACTGAAATCCAAGGAACCCCTCAAGCCTCTACCTCTTCTACAGGCACTGCATCCTCTCCTACGATGGTGATGCTTCCGCCCAAACCATGGGTCCCCACACCTGAAAAGTTTGCCGGGGAACGTAGCAAATTCAGGGCATTTTGCAATTCATGTGAACTGTACTCTGCCCTCCAGCCACGTACCTTCTCTTTGGAAGCCACCAAGGTGGGCTTTGTCATCTCTTTACTCTCGGGTGAACCCCGAACCTGGGCCCATCACCTCCTGTAACAGAAAGCCGAAGTGTTGACCAACCTTACCACCTTCTTCAATGCTGTGGCTCAACTATATGAAGACCCTCAGCTTTCTGCAACTGCCGAAGCCGCACTCCATGCCCTTCAGCAGGGGCACCAGGTGGCGGAAGATTATGTGGCTGAATTTTGGCGGTGGAGCGCAGACACCGACTGGAATGACGCTGCGCTCCGTTACCAGTTTCTCATGGGACTGTCTGTCCCTTTGAAGGATGAGCTAGCCCGAGTTGGTCTACCCCAGACCCTAGATGCATTAATCAATCTTGCCATACAGATTGACCGTCACCTGAGGGAACGTAGGTCGGAAAAAGCAACTGGATTTTCCCGATCAACCTGGATGTTTCTTAGAGTGCCCAGTTACCTGCATCTGGCCCCTACCTCTCAGTCCACTTCTACAATCGACACTTCGGAACATATTCAGTTGGGGGTACTTCGCCCTTCTCTTACTATGGAAAGCATCAACGCCGCCAGGCAAATAATCTATGTGTCTCTACTGCGGGGAACCCGGACACTATGTCAGGAATTGCCCTACTAAACTTTGCATGTGTTTGCGGAATGTATGTGCTTACTGGGATACAGACCTCTTCTTATCTTGCCCCCTCTATCTCTTTGCAGCTTCCAGGAAAGACTCTGTCAGTGCCTGCCATTATTGATTCAGGAGCCTGCAGCTGCTTTATGGACTCATCTTTCGCAGCAAGAAATCAGATTCCTCTGCTTCCTAGGACCCAAGACTGTCCATTCCCCTGGCTGATGGGTCCACTATTAAATCTGTGTCGGTTACCCAAGAGACTTCCCCTTTGCCAGTCACCATTGCCGGTGACCACCATGAACTGCTTCGTATGGACATTATCTCCTCACCTCTGTTTCCTGTAATCCTTGGAATGCCCTGGCTACAAGCCCACAATCCTGGTGTCAACTGGGTCACAGGGGAGGTCACTCTTCTCTCTCCTTACTGCCAGCAATTCTGTGGCTCAGAAGACCCCCATGGGCCCTTTCCTTCGCTATGTCTGGACACTGAAGCTGAGCTATGCCAATCTGTCTCGAAGGCCTACCATGACTTCATTGACGTGTTCAGCAAGAAAGGAGCAGAAACTCTACCTCCCCATCGGGCTTATGATTGCCCTATCAAGCTTCTTCCGGGGGCCGAAATCCCCTTCGGCAGAATCTTCCCTTAAGGACTATATCGATGAAAATTTAAAGAAGGGTTTCATTTGTCCATCCACTTCCCCTACAGGTGCTGGTATCTTTTTTGTAGAGAAGAAGGATCACACACTTCGGCCTTGCATAGACTACCGTGAGCTAAATAAAATTACCATCAAGAACCGATACCCCCTTCCCCTGGTCCCCGCATTATTCCAGAGACTGGGAACAGCCACTATCTTTACTAAACTTGACTTGGTCTGCATCAGGGAAGGAGATGAGTGGAAGACCGCATTCCGCACCCGTTTTGGGCACTTTGGGTACCTAGTAATACCCTTCGGGTTGTGTAACGCTCCTGCCACGTTCCAGTATTTTATTAACAATGTTTTCAGGGACTATTTAAATCTGTTTGTCATTGTCTACTTAGACAATAGTTTATTCTTTTCTTCCTCCCTAGATGCTCATCGCAGACACGTCAGGTGTGTTTTGACATGACTTTGACAGCCTGTACGCAAAGTCAGAAAAATGTAAATTTGAACAAGAGAGTATACCATTCCTGGGATTAATCATCTCCATAGAAGGTATCAAGTTGGATCGGCAGAATATCGCTGCAATACTTGACTGGCCAGTTCCTGTTGACAAAAAAGGAGTCCAACGTTTTGTTGGATTCGCTAATTTCTACCGGAAATTCATTAAGGGGTTTTCTGCCATCATTGCCCCTATTACCCAATTAACCAAACAGGGAGTTTGCTTCCATTGGACCCCGGAAGCTCAAGTTGCCTTTGAATCTCTCAAAGAATTGTTTACATATGCCTCCGTTCTATGCTATGTAGAGTTCTAAAACACCCTGATTCCGCCCTGCCATTTGTACTTGAGGTAGATGCTCCTGAGATCGCTGTTGGAGCAGTACACTCCCAATGCTAAGCAACCAAGGCACTGCTCCACCCGTTAGCCTTCTTCTCCCATAAACTTTCAGCTGCCGAAAAGAATTACGATGTGGGGGATCGGGAACTGCTGGCAATCAAATCTGCACTCGAAGAGTGGCGGTACTTACTTAAAGGAGCAACTCACCCAATCTTCACTGATCATAAGAACTTAGAGTACTTGAGGTCGGCAAAAAGGTTGAAGCCACGGCAAGCCAGATGGGCGTTGTTTTTTTTCAGGTTCTCTTTTCATGTTACTTACTGGCCAGGCTCTAAAAATACAAAACCTGACGCTCTATTCAGAATGTTTCACAAATTCAAAGAAATTACTTCCCCTGATACCATTCTTTCCCCAGGGAATTTTCTTCTGCTGCAGGAAGATTTGCTCTCCCGGATCAAGCAGGCTACTCTGGGGTGGACACCCCCCGCTAAATCAGAACTACGAGCAAAAGACGGGTTGTTCTGGTACAAGGACAAGTCCCTATATTAGAACTCTGTCATGATCATGCACTAGCTGGACATTTTGGCATAACTAAAACCACCGATTTGGTACAACGTACCTTCTGGTGGCCTCAGGTAGGCAGAGACTGCAGGAAGTTTGTGGAATCCTGTGTCACTTGCATTAGGAACAAGAGCAGTGGAGCCAAGGCCTAGGGATTATTGATACCACTGCCTGTTCCAGGTAGACCCTGGAAGATGTTATCCATAGACTTCATTGTAGAGTTACCTCCAGCGGAGGACCATACCACTTGTGGTGGTAGACCGGTTGTCAAAGATGGCACACTTTATCCCTATGAAAGACACTCCCTCTGCTTCCGAGACTGCACAGGTATTCAGAGAAATCATCATGGAGTCCATGGAGTATCGGCCAACATTGTCTCAGATCGGGGGGTACAATTTACTTCCCGATTCTGGAGGTCCTTATGCAAAGCTTTGAAGATCAAGCTATCATTCTCTTCCGCTTATCACCCCCAGACAAATGGGCAAACAGAGAGGACCAACCAAACCCTCAAACAATACCTCTGCTGCTTTTCTTCATTTACTCAAGATGACTGGATCTCTTTGCTTACCCTGGCTGAATTTGCCTACAACAATTTTACACACTCCGCTACAAAACAAACCCCATTTTTTGCCCATTATTGCTTTCATCCATCATTCCTGCCCAGCTCCATCCCAGAATTTTCTGTACCAGCAGTTCATGAAACAATAATTTTTTTTTCTCTCAAGAATCAGCTCTTGCAAGAAACTATGGCCAAGACACAGGAACACAACAAAAAAGTTTTTGATAAAAAGAAATGTGGAGAACTGTTACTGGCACCAGGTAATCTAGTATGGTTGTCTACACTGAACCTGAAGATGGCATGCCCTTCAAAAAAATTGGGTCCTAAATTCATAGGCCCGTTTCCTGTGGAAAGGAAAATCAATGAAGTGGCTTACGAGTTGGAACTTCCTGAGTCACTTAAAATTTATCCTGTTTTCCATGTAACACAATTAAAACCCTCTGTTGCTAATCCCTTTCCTGGCCGAAGCTCTGACCCTCCTGATCCTGTATTAGTAGACATGGAAGAGGAGTTTGAGGTAGAAGCAATACTGGATTGCAGGAGGAGAAACAATCAAACTCAATTCCTGATCAAATGGAAGGGCTATGGGCCCGAGGAGAATTCACGCTAAGAGTCCACGCTAAGAGTATGGTTCAATCCTTCAAAAGGTCCCACGCTGAAAAATTGTCTTGGATGGGCATCTGGAGGCTGCCCCTTGGGGGGGGGCAATGTCCTGAAGATCCTGCCAGTAACAGGCAGATTAGACCCATCGGTGCACGATTGCGGGCGTCAACATGCACACGCACCCGTTAGTGTCTGGCGGGTTATTTAAACCTGTCTAACATTTGCATATTTGCCGTTTGCTCTACAGCTCTGTGTATGTGTTCCCTGAAAACCTGATATCTGCTCCTGTTTTGACCCGGCTTGCTTTGAGACTGTTCCTGTTATCCGTATGTACCTGACCCTTGGCTTGTTTGACGATTCATCTGCCCATGTTGATGAGGACAAGGGCCTCTTCCCAACAACCCTGGCCGTTGGTTGTCAGGGTCTGCGGGCGGGGGGCTATCTCCGGTATCTTCTGGCAGGCTCCTCCGCTATCTTCTTCAAGCTCTTTTAGTAGCGTTGGCCCGGTCTTCTTCTTCGTCGTCGTCTTCTTCCCTCTTCTGTTCTTCCGATGTTGACACGACATTCTCTCCCGCGGCAATGCTGTGTACACGGTGCGCAATGACTTATATAGGCATGGGGCGGGGTCTGTGACGGCACAGTCCCAGCATGCCCCTGGCAGTAACGTCATAAGAGGCGGGGTCCCGGGGCATGCTGGGACTGTGCCGTCATAAGGGACGGGGTCACCAAGTGACATCACCCGTTGACCCCGCCCCATGCCTATACAAGTTGTTGTGCACCCTGTACACAGCATTACAGCGGGAGAGAGCGTCGTGTCAACATCGGAAGAACAGAAGAGGGAAGAAGAAGGCGACGAAGGAGGAGACTGGGCCAACACTAGTAAAAGAGCTGGAAGAAGATAGCGGAGGAGCCCGGCAGAAGATACCGGAGAGCGCGGAGAAGAACCGGAGACTGGGAGAAGAGGCCGGAGAGCGGGATAAGAACCGGAAAGCGCAGAGAAGGCAGAAGAGACCCCTGAGCTGCCTAATAAATTACTTATTAAAGGGGGCTCCCAGATTCAGATAAGCCCCCCTGCCCGCAGACCCCAACAACCAACGTCCAGGGTTGTCGGGAAGAGGCCCTTGTCCTCATCAACATGGGGACAAGGTGCTTTGGGGTGGGGGGGCCGTAGGGCGCCCCCTTCCCCAAAGCACCCACCCCTCATGTTGAGGGCATGCGGCTTGGTATGGTTCAGGAGGGGGGCGCTCGCTCGTCCCCACCCCCTTTCCTGACCGGCCAGGCTGCGTGCTTGGATTAGGGTCTGGTATGGACTTTGGGGGGACCGCCATGCCGTTTTTTCAGCGTAGGGGGTTACCCTTAAAATCCATACCAGGCGAAGGGGCTCGCTAGGTGTCAATCTTGCAGAAGAAAGCGGCGAGATTTACTTCCTTTTCTAGTCCCGTCGTACCTGGAGTCACGTTCAAAATGAACGGACTTTAGTCCGTGTGTGGGCAAGTCAGTCAGGAAGACCGTCAGACCTAGTCTGCTGGAAAGTCCAGTTGTGTGTACGTGGCATTAGACCCACTTGGATTTTTAGCTTTGCACCTTGTCTGTTGTAGACCTGATTTGATGTGAACAGTAATATACTAAATGATGCTCACTGTTTGTAAAAAAAGATTAGAGAAAGTGAAGGGTAACATGCATGAAAGGTTATCATATAGAACATATCCCATCATTCCACATTTTCCATGTTCCTTTTTCAGTCTTTTAAACTCAGAATACAAGACTGTAGCGCTATAAACAGGTGCTGACAATGTGATCCATTTTTCTTAGTGCATGCCAGCAGTTGAAGCAGAAACTTATCTATAAAAGAAAAGAGGAAAAATCCACTTAAAATTAGCATCTGAAAGAGCCAGGGAGAGAAAATAGATCAATAAGAAGCATCAACAAGAGGGTTAGAGAGACTGGGCAGAAGACAATAACAGAATATATGTATGAAGGTAATTAGAGGTAAAGCACGCAGGCGCTAAAAGCACAGCTGTAGATGAATGTTTTCCAGCTTTTGAGAGCTATTGATATGACCTGTGCAAAATAGCAATTCCGTCGGTTTTACTGTGTTATATTTATATTTTGTGTATATGTGTAATTTTTCTCTATATTAACCACTTCAGGACCGGAAGAATTCCCCCCTTAATGACCAGGCCATTTTTTTGCGATATGGCACTGTGTCAATTTAACTGACAATTGCGCGGTCGTGCGATGCTGTACCCAAACAAAATTGACATCCTTTTTTTCCCACAAATAGAGCTTTCTTTTGTGGTATTTGATTACTTCTGCGTTTTAAATTTTTTGCGCTATAAACAAGAAAAGAGCGACAATTTTGAAAAAACACAATATTTTTTTACTTTTTGCTATAATAAATATCCAACAAAAAAACAAAAAAAATGTCTTCATCAGTTTAGGCCAATGTATTCTTCTACATATTTCTGGTAAAGAAAATAAGTGTATATTCATTGGTTTGCACAAAAGTTATAGCATCTACAAAATAGAGGATATATTTATGTCATTTTTTTTTTACTAGTAATGTTTAGCGGGACTGCATAGTTACATAGTAGGTGAGGTCGAAAAAAGACACAGCCTGTGTGTGTGTGTGATTATATGTCAGTATTACCTTGTATAACCCTGTATGTTGTGGTCGTTCAGGTGCTTATCTAATAGTTTCTTGAAACTATCTTTACCCCCCCCCCCCCCCCCCCGCTGAGACCACTGCCTGTGGAAGGGAATTCCACATCCTTGCCACTCTTACAGTAACAGACACTTTTGACACTTTTTTTGGACCATTGACATTTATACAGCAATCAGAGCTAAAAATAGCCACTGATTACTGTAAATATGTCACTGGCAGGGAAGGGGTTAACACTAGGGGTGATAAAGGGGTTAAGTGTGTCCTAGGGAGGTGTTTCTAACTGTAGGGGAGTGTACTGACTGGGGAGTAGAGAGACATCGCTGTTCCTGATCACTAGGAACAGCAGATCTCTCTCTACTTCCCTGTCAGAATGGGGATCTGTCTGTTTACATACACAGAGCGCCATTATGGCTCTCTGAGGAGCAATCACGGGTGGCTGGTGGACATTGCGGGCTGCTAGCCATGCATATCGGCTCCAGGGCCGCATGGCACGCCCCCTATACCCCTTAAAGCTACAGCAATTCACACAGGGGAGCCAACCTGCCACCTTATAACGACAGTGGCTGGTCGGCAAGTAGTTAAAAAAGTCACGTCTTGGATCATGCTAATACTATTGTTGTGTGCCGGCTAGGGATGAGTTTGACTCGAACATTGAGTGTTCACCCATTCGCCGAATTTAGAACATTATGGGGCACGTATAATCTATGAGGCATAATAAGTCTTTTGAATGGTTCATTTTTTTCCAGAAATTTTTGGAAAATGTGGAAAAAAAATGAAAACGCATTTTTTTTTTTTACACAAAGTTGTCCGTTTATAAGATATCTCCAACACATGGCATTTAAATAGCAAAAATGACACCCCAAAATACATTCTGCTACTCCTCCAGAGTATGGCGATACCACACGTATGAGACTTCTACACAGTCTGGCCACATACAGAGATCTAAAATGCAAGGAACACCATCAGGTGTTCCAGGGACTCATAGCATGCACATTCCAAGAATTACACCCCAAAATACATTATGCTGAGCAAAGCGTAAACAAAAGATTACCTGTGGTTGTAGTAGCGCAGTTGTACACAGGAGGATAGCACTGGTCCAGGCAGCAGGCAGGGACTTGCTCAGCAACGGCAAACACAATTGTCCAGGCAGGGATACTGTCCATATAAAGTCCAGGGTCAGTGCAGGCAGAGATATTGTCAGCAGTGCCAAAAATATTGGTCCTGGTAGTAGGCAGGAACATGTGGTGTGGTCAGTGCGACAGGCAGAGGCATGACGGCAGGAAGTCCTACAGGCAGCAGGCAGAAGTAGGGCCTCGTTCAGGACAGAATGGGGACAGGGGTAGAGGCTTCTCCCACCCAAATCTCTTTGAAGCCTCCAAGTCTCCAGACCCTAATCTAGGATTGAGAAAACAAAAAAATAGTTTTCTTCATCCAGAGAAACAATTCTGGAGCCCCTCACATATGTGAGACCCCTCTGTTGAAGCCCACTAGTCCAGTAGCAGGGTACAAGATCAGTTCAAGAGGCAGGCAAATATCATGGTCAAACAGTCCAAGGTCAGTTCCAGATCAGGCAGAGGTATGTACAGAATCGTTGGGCAGAAGCATGGTCGAATAACAGTCCAGGGTCAGTTCCAGATCAGGCAGAGGTATGTACAGAATCGTTAGGCAGAAGCATGGTCGAATAACAGTCCAGGGTCAGTTACAGAGCAGGCAGTGGCATAAGGGTTGTGAAGGTGTGTGAAGGCAGGAACTGAGGATTACTTTTACCATACTTCACTAATAATTTATTGAAGTATGGTAACGGCAAAAACAGTCACCTATGCAGAGGCCTGGTTCGGAAGGACATTGTGCACAATAATGCCCCATACACACGGTCGGATTTTCCGATGACTATTTCCGTCCGATGAATTCCATCGGAATTTGTCCGAAGCTGGTGTTGCGTACGCACGGTCGGACAACGTTGTCGGAATTTCTGGTCTTCAAGAATGCCGTGACGTAAGCCGTGTTCCACGAGTTAGTGTTAGTAGAAGTTTTGTTACAATCGATTTGCGCTTTTCAGTTTTCAGACTCAGATCGTTACTGCTCTTCAGTTTGTGCTTGTCGTGCCTATCTGTTTATCGGTGCGTGTAGTCAGTTCGCATTTGTTGGTCATTGCAGCCTATATCTTGATATAGGACGCTTTGATTTTCACTGCTTATTGTCTGCTCGTTTCGGGGATTCATTTCGTTCTTTCAGGCCTTGCTGTTTATTGGTGCTGTTTGTCCGTTCTGACCAGACGACCGTTTGTGATCTATGTTTCGTGTACGTACTCGTTGTAGATTTCGTGCTGTGCAGGGGCTTGTTGTCGGGCTTTTAGCTTTGACCCAAGACCAGTCCATGAACAGGGCGAGGAGGAGTTCATGGACCAAGAATTGGTTGATTCAGCGTGACCAATTCTCGCACATGCCTTTGCTTCGTGAGATCCAGGAGAATAATCCTGATGATTTCAGGAACTTTCTCAGGATGACGGACCCCGTTTTTCACCGTCTGTTTGCTTTGCTGACCCCTTTTATCAGCAGGCAGGATACCTGCATGAGGCAAGCCATCACTCCGGAGCAGAGGCTTGTTGCCACGTTGGAGGTACTTGGCGACAGGGAGAAGCCTTCAGGATCTGAAGTTCTCCACAGGTATCTCTCCCCAGGCTCTGGGAATCATTATTCCAGAGACCTGTTCTGTTATTTAGGTCCTGCAGGAGGACTATATTAAGGTAACATTTCTCCTTTACTATTCCCTTCTATGTATGCTCTGTTTGCTAATATCTTGTATTTTTGACCTCCTTCCCTAATTACCATGATTGCAATATGCTCTAATGTGCTGTGCCCCTTTTGTCCTTCATGCATTTTTGCCTTCACTTACCTCCCCAGCATGCTCTTCTGGGCCAATATACACCTATGGCCTAGTCACTTAAGCAATGTACTTTGTCTGCTCCATAGTATTGGTTTCCCCCAAACACCCCCTAAAATATGCACAAATGTTTTCTGTGTGTTTTACTTCATGCAGTCCCCTTTTCTTTCTTTGTTTTTGGTGTGCCAAACTCATTAGGAACCCCCCTCCCCCAACTGCTCGGTCAGATGATACCAATCCTCTATCTGTTGGCTTTGCCAAGCTCAATACACACTATATACCTACCTCTTTATAGTGGTCATATTTAGGGATGAATTCAGCAAAGCATGTAGTGCAAGGGGCTGGCTCAATACTTTCAAATATTTTTTTTTTGGTTTTAGCCATTCGGCTCTCAATGAAGTGGAGAGCGTGGGGAAGAATGGCCGGATCTCGGATGGTGGTGCCATTGCGCACACGGAGTTCAACTGGCGTCTCCAGAGTGGCAGTTTGTGCTTGCCACCTCCAGAGAAGAATGCGGAAGGACTCCCCTTCGTCTTTGTCGCAGATGAAGCGTTGTCAAGCCATCTGATGCAGCCCTTCCCGATGAGGACCCTCAACCCGGACCAGAGGGTCTTTAATTACCGGCTGTCCAGAGCCCGCAGAGTGATGGAGAACGCCTTTGGGATCATGGCCAGCCGCTTACGCCTCTTTTTGACACCTATCCACATGGTGGAATATAAACTGAACCACATTGTGCTTTCCTGCTGCATATTGCACAATTTCCTAAAACGACATAGCACCAACTATGTTGTGTCTGTTGGCCCTGATGCAGACATGCCACAAAATGTCAACCTCACAGCCCTTCAAGCTGCATGTCCTGGCTTGCCCCCCCTAAATGCCTGCGAGGTCCGCGAGAGGTATATGGAGTACTTTGTGGGTAGGGGGGCCATTGATATGCCAGACAATGTGTGAGAGGCATTTTTTTAATAAATTTATTTTGGAAACTGAACTAAGATTTCTTTGCATTTACTGGTTGGGTTTTTTGTAGGTGTGTTCTAGCTTATTTTTTGTTTTCTTTTTGGGCCTTTATCTTCAACAGTGGGAATGCACTTTCTTGGCGAGAGGAGGTTACAGTCTCTTCTTCCTAAAAATAGTCTTCTCATGTTGTGGGTCTGATACATAATAGTATTTCTAGGTAAGGTATGTAGTGCATAAGTGACCCCAAAAATACTGCTTTTCATTACCATGACAAATGTGTGTATTCCTGAAAATGGCGTGATAGGTGGTTTATTACAAAGCACTGTGGGTGTAATTTCCAAAAGACAAATCCACTATGCACTACAAGTGCACTGCAAAAACGCACCGGAAAGTGCAAAGTGGAATAGCCTTTAGTAAATAACACCCATTGTCACCAAATTCATCTACTTTTGACGCAAATAATGCTTTTGGGTGTTTGGAATAAGGAAGCCACACATTGTTCATATGGTAAAATTTTACTTCAAACACATTCACAAGTGCCTTTCAAAAAGGCTTTTGGAAACTCAAAAAATCTTTGGTCTTTAGAACATTCTTTACTAACTTGGCGCATTTTTGTAAACCAGGCATGTAGCAAAGCAAAACATACTGAACACAGGAACTTACAAAGTTCAACTTTGAAAAGTGAAGACAAGATCAGACATGACTATGTCCAAACTGTGTTTGATCGTGCCTTCATCACATGGGGTGTCACCCCTGGAAAAGCTAAATTTAGAACATGCACACAATTTGGGGATCAAAATGGGCATTTGATGCAAGAACACATGCCTTGAATGTCCAAATGTGCAATCTCCCATCATGGGGATCAATGGACGTGTTTTGGGGGTGCAACCCCTTCACCTTAGCCACTTTAGTAGTTAGTAAAGTGGTTGCACCCACCATGATCCACCATGATGGGAGCTAGCACATGTTGACACACTGTGGGCATCTTCCAAATTTGGCAAAGTTCTGACAAACATTTTTGGGCTACACACCCACAAATGTGTGATAGGTCGTTTGTGTGGTTTCATATTTTCCCTAAAACATCAATGATGTTCTTCATTTTTTGTTGAACATCATTGATGTTTTTCTTGATATCATCTAGATCTCGATTGCACACCATTATCTCCCCGATGAGGACGTGTGCACTTTCACTGGTAAAATGCGATTCTTCTTCCAAATCACCTAAAAAAAAAAACAAAAAAAAAACGGGGTATTTTTAAGATGCAGGCATACATTGATTAGCTTACCTGTAGCTGTGGTCTCCGACACTCACCTGTTGTGGTGACAAGTTCTCCAACTTCTACAATCTCTCCTTCCTCCTCCTCCTCTGCTTCTGGTGTTGGTAATTCCCCTTCTTTGGGAGGTGTGGGGTTCCTGGTGTCCTCAGACAGCCCGAGTCTTCTCTCCCCTATGAGTATGTACAAAAGGAATACTTAGCACACCAATCTATGAGGGCAGAAATTGGAAATATGAAACATTGCTTGGAAGTGACGTACAATAGTGGTTTGTGGCCAGGTTCATTTTTTTTTTTTTTTTTTATATATATATATATTTTCTTTTTTTTAGTTTGGACCACCGAATGTCCACCTAATGTAAATTACAATATGCATGGCAATATACATTGCCTACAGTATAGTTGAAAATAATTTGTATCTATAAAAATAATTCATAATCATATCTTAAACATTATTTTTCTTTTCAGTCATCTGATAATTAAAAAAAAGAAATAAAATAAAAGTAGCAGGGTTCAACCATTTTGTTTGCCTGGAAAGATCACTGGTGCTTGTTACTCTATTACTCTTTTTTTTATATATAGGAGTATTTCTTACAGTGAAGTAACAAGCCACTGGCAATTCAATCTCTGCCAGTCCTTTATGGACATATGCAAAGTACAAAGTGCTTTTTACAACCGTAGTATGAAATTATTGTGATTCAAATTTAATGAGTTTTTCCATTCAGCTACAGCTTGCTCCTGCCTTTCATCAGGCCACTCCCCGAAACAACTGCAAGCCATCCCCTGACAACCATTACTATTGACAAGATGACAGAATTGACTTTCTTCCCTAGTCTGTGAAGGTCCTCATTTATCCAGGTCATGGTATAGCAAGTAGCAGTTAATCAAATTCAACTTGTTCTGGATGCGTTTCAACACTTATCCAAGTCGATTCCCATGTTATCCATGCAAGTATAAATTCTGGGGTACGTTCCCAAAACTCAAAGCCATTTAGATGTGTGGTAAAACATTTCCAACATTACAGAACAAGTCCAATTAAATAACATTAACCACTACTATCTCCCCCCCTAATTTATATACTGCTATTAACGTGGAAAGTCACTCTCCCAATCAACATTTTTTAATCCTCATGGTGCTAGCATTAGCAAATGGATAGGAAAGTATATTGTTTCAAACTTTTTTTCACATATTTACTTGTTTCAATTTTTTTTTTTTACATTTGTTCAGTTACGTCTTGGTTTCTTGCCTAAGCAAATTATGTCATACATCCCAGTCTTCAGAAGGGGAGGAGGGTTTTTCTCAGATAAGCACTCATGGGCAGATGGATTCCACAAAGTAAATGCTACATGAATCTTACTCAAGATGCCCTTACTCAGGATGACCATATTCAGAATTGATAGGGGGTTGTTTTTCAAAGTGATTTCGCAGAAAAATAAAGCATGTAGACATGGATGGATGGGGAGTTTGCTTTGACTATTAAAAATTGGGGTGCTTAGATGCAGTAAACATCTGCTTTAACACAGCAGAAACTAGAGGAGCATTATTCTACAAATGTCTGTGAAAACATCTCAGGAAGTAAGGTGTGGGGAGCTAAATGTCTTAAAAGTGAAGTTGTTTTTAATCAAGTCTTAAGCAGTATAAACGATATACCGTAATTAGACAGCTTTTCCAGGAGTGGTGGCAGAAGATCGGTTCTTTGTTTGAGGAGGGACTGGGTATCCAAGGAGGAAAGCACCAAAAGCAGTGTGTACAAAATCCAGATTCCATTTTACTCAGACTCTTGTGTCACAAAAATCCAGCATGCCGCACTTATCCGGCATCTGGACCAATCACACAAATCACTCAAGGTTCCCTCCAATTTTATCAATCCAGTAAACACTTTGTTTAATAATACCAAGCCATGATGAAGGACACCATCTGAACCTCTAAAATGTGTTGGCTTGTTATAACACAAGAACCTGAATAAAACTAAACCCGGACATGTGTGTTCTGCCTCTGGCGATTTCCTCCCCGTACACCCAGCACTGCAGAAACATGTTAGAACACAGCTTACACATCTTTCAAGGAATTACCTAACTGGAAGCAAGAGCAATCCAAAGCTGAAAGGAGAAACACCAAAAATGATCAAAGCTTATTATTCTTAAGTCACTATGGGCAAATGACCCAAAGGAGTTAGAGGGGGCACACTGGCCTGGATACACGCTGCAATTCATTAAAATATCAATTAAATATTACAATCAACAAAATGCTGATGCCCTGCAGAATTATTTTGGCCATAAAATATTAGGATAATAAAACAGCTCTTACTAAAAAGTTCACAATTTGATTAAGGATAATTAAATAAAACAGTTGTGTACTATCACTAAAACTCTACACATATGAGCATCTATTTAAAAGGGCTACTTAAATGTTGTGATGTGGCCACTGCATAGCAGTTGAACAAGCCAGAGACAAACATAAACAATGACAAGTGGACAGGAGAGCAGTACAATTGACATCCATTTGTAACAGGTTGCAGAAAAGCAGGGAGAACATACATAAAGCAGAAAATAAATTAAAATAGTGTCATGGATGGCAAAGAGCAAGGACATCTGTGTAGTTTGTGCTTTTGAGAGCCCAGTGGAACACTGTATGGCTCAATCTAGTGATAAGGAATAGGTGAATGTAGCCAGTCAGCTTGCTGCAGGGCCCAGCATGCTTCTTTAATCTACAGAGATAACAAAGCATGCTGGGAGATGCAGTCTGTATATTGCCAAGCTACTGGATTTTCTAATTCTCCAGAGGCTATTTTGCACTTTGAAGTCCATGAGGCAACTCTTTATATACAAGTCAGCATGAGATGACCATGACAACCTATTAATCAGCAGTGATATGTGATATAAGAGAAAGTATATATGTACAGAAAGTACATATGTCGGTGGATAAATACATTTCAGACTTTTCTTACTAATTCTTGATATATACCATAGGAGGTTCTCAGAGATCCAAAGTTCCCTTACCACACCTGAGGGGTACAGAGTTAAAGCCACCACAGAGAACAGACAAGGGGTGGGAAGGTTTATAACCAGTGCAGTGTGTAATAAAGTGTGATCATTATTATCTCTAGCTAGCTGTATGCAGTCTAAAATGTAAGGTTGTCTGAGGACATGGGAAGTGCCTTTGAGGTGAAAAGCAGCAGATACAGGTCTGCCGAAAATGGTATTGTAATAAAAATGGCTAAAAACATGCTAAATCATCCTCCGTCTTCTGTTCTTGGCAGGACGGCCAGGCCTGTTTTGCCGGACAATGGGACGCTCAGCATTTAGTCCATTAGCAGGATCCACACTTGACCACTTTGCAGGAACATCTTCTAGGCGAGAATTCATCCTCTGTGAATTTTGGCCTCTTCTTCTGCCTCGGCGGGAGCGTTTCAGCAGCTGGGGTGGCACATCCACCTCCTGCTCCCCGGGCTGTCCTCCCTCTTCCTGCCAATGGTGAGAAAATGGAGAGATTCCCAGCACAGGCTGGGTCGGATCTTGGCTGTGACCAGCTTCTTCTCCATCATTCTGTGTGTTTTCCTCGCCATTGTACCTCCAGTATGAGTGCCGTGAACTGGAGAGCCTTTCACCACGTGGCCGACGACCATAAGACCTCTCTCCTCGGGAGCGACCATTAAACCTGTAGCCTCGCTCATTTCCCTTGGAGAGATCTCTTTCAGCAAGGTTTAACATATTGGGTGGATGAGGAGAATTCATCCATGGGAGGTTTGGGGAAGCTCCATTAGGGACTTCAGAGGGAAGGACAGCATCAGTAAGCATCCTACACCTTTTCAGTGGAGATGCTTCTGGTTCTGTCTCAGAGGAGGAAGGATCCAATGACTGGGTTAATGTATCTGTTCTTGGGGGATCAGAAGGTGTGTCTGGCGGAAGGTCAGTCCGGACTGGTCCCTGAAATGGGGAGCCTTTGGGAATGAGTCCAGTTTCAAAGGCACTTGAGGTGTTGGAGACAAAGGAACCAGGTCGCATTGAGGACAGCGACAAAGTCTGAGACCTGTTAGTCATATCAGCTCTCTGTGAAGGGAAATTGGAGTCAGATGGCTGTTGAGAGTTGGATGGGGGTTGAGATGTGGGTGTAATGCAGGACTCAGGCTGAAACAAAGTGTTGACTTCTTTCTCCGACGTTGAGTGAGTCTGAGCATTGCTCCGTTGCCCTTGTAAAAGTGACTGTCCATGGAAGAGCTGCATTCCCAGAGCTCCGGTTAGAGATGGTAAAAATGTCTGCTGGTTTTGCAGCAGAGCCTGAGCTCCCAAAAGAGACTGAAGACTTCCCAACTGGGCACCAGGATTAGAGTTCAGCGCTGCCATTTCACCCAACAAGCCAGCAGTGAGCAGAGGGTTGAGCAGAGGGGGCATTAGCGTGTTAAGTCTTCCAGGCACCGATGCCTGTGTTGACTGGAGCTGGAAAGGGCTATGTGGCTCGGACGGAGGGATCTTCCCCTCTGATAAGGCAGGTGAATTAGTGGTTGTAGTAACAGAGGCTGACCCGGAACAGGAGGTATTGATGCAACTCTGTCCTGGGCAGGCAGAGGAGTCAACAGTCCCTAAACTGGCAGCCAGTAGTGTTGTTGATTGTGAGGTGGAATATCGAGCTGTGGTAGTCCAAGTCCTCCCAGTGGTAAAAGAGGATTATGTAGAAGAGATGCCATCAGCAAAGCTTGCAATGCACTGGTTTCTGGATCACCCACAGAAGGTAACGTCAAAGGAGGGTTCTGGAGTCCCAATAGGCCAAGATCTGCACTTCCCAATAAATAGGAGGAAAGTAAATTGACTAAGCCTTGGTTGAGCAGCTGTTGTTGCTGGTTCAAGCTGAAGGATAGTGGCAATGAGCCCAGCATGGCTAGGTTTAAAAGCGCAGGTGTGACAGAGAATGGCAAGATTTGTTCCTGGCCCAAGAAGGAGAAGCTGTCCCCAGCAGAAGGCAGAGAACAGGGCAGCTCACTGTTGCCTTCTGTGATACCACTTTGTGCCAGGCTCGGGGCTGGAGAAGATTTTGGTACTGGAGACTGGTTGGGTCGGCCAGAAGATGAAGGTGGATTTGCCCCAGTGGGTGTTGAGGGTAACTTCAGTGGTAAAGGAGTCCCTGAGTTCTGTTCTGTAGCAGTCTGGACTAGTTGCCCTACAAGGCCAAGAAGATGGTTGCTGATATCTTGAGAAGCTGGAGACATGCTTGGATTTTTGCTTTGGCTTGGGGGCTCCTCTACAGATGTACGAAAAAATTGAAGCGAAGAGGGAGTCTGACCATAAATCCTGCTAACTTTGATACATAGGAGTTTAATCGAGTGTGTCCACTAGGACTACTAGGGGTTTGGAGAACCTTACTAGTATCCTGTGGACTGGCATCAGGGCCTGGAGAATTCTTTTGTCTTTTTCGCTTCACCATTACATCCCTTCTCTGGGATTCAGCAATCGGCTGGGTAAAGTGCTAGGGGCTGCGGTTTCAGGTTTGGTTTGATTTGCCATTTGGGCCTTAGCAGCCGCTGTAAGGAGGCTGCTGGCTGGGAAGGAAGCATTGCTTTGCTGGCCCAATATGCACCCGAGAGGAAAGCCCATTAAGCCTTGCGCTGCTCCCAAAGACACCGGTGGTGCTGATTTATTGCTTTGGTGGGTTAAGGCATGGCTGGCATTTGAAGAAGATCCCAGTTGGGCCTGCCCAAAAAGAGGGAGGCCTTCAAGTATTGCTTTTGGACTGTGGGGCACAGAGCGCTTGGGAGGGCTAATGGGCCTGGGAGATCTAGAACTTGACCTTGTGGGGGCAGGAAAGTGCTCAGAGGAGGCAGAGGAGTGGCGGGAACGTTGAGGGGATGGCTCCACGCTGCCAGCTGGGGAAGAAATAGAGGATATTGAAGACCTAGTTGTAGAAGGAGATGTCAACACTCCACTACGAGTGAAGGGTGAAAATGGAGGAGGAGGCAGTGCAAGGGAGGTTGTGTTGCTTGGGTTGTGCTCAGGAGTAGGGTGTGGGTTCAATAAGGGAACCTGAGACTGAATTAAAGGAGGCGAGTTTAATACATGGTGCTTTGGACTAGGTGGCCTACAGCTGTTGGAATCCAAAATGCCGAGCGGATCTTTCTCAGGAAAGGCAAAAGGCCGTCGGGAGACCTGAGGAGACTCATCCAACGTCCTTGAAAATGCGCCACCTGGCACAAAGCTACAAGCATTAAGAGCTATTGGTTTTGGGGAGAGGCCTGAAAGTTCTTGACTACATAATGGATAGGAAGGCCGGTGTTGGGAAGACTTTACTTGCGTAAAACTGGAACACAGCTCATTAGATATGGCTTGTGGAGTCCTTGAAAACAACTCATAGTTACCATTTGATGGCACCGGTGGACAGTTTCTTAAGGCGTAGGACTCACCAAGAGACGCCCCATGCTGCCTAGGCACAACAGGCCGCTGGCTGGATCGTAAGCCAGAGTACCTTTCTCCAGGATTAGGAGTTAAAGTATCAGATTTGTGATCCAAGGGATTCTCAGAATGGTGAGCAGGCATGCTATGGGCCTTCTCCATCATTAGTTTGGTGAACATGTCAGGATCGAGAGAACAGAGGTGTTGTCCCATCTTTGGGCTGGTGGATGCTGCATGAAAGTTTTGACTTGGGCCACATCCAGCAGCTTGATTTTGTAGTGCAAGGGGAGTACTTTCAATGCTCTTGTACAAAGTAGCAAGGGCCACAATTTTCCTACGATGGTTGCAGAGTTTGGTCATGTCCTCCTCAGCTTTTACGTCTTCTGCACTGCGCCTCTTCACCACTGCTCTAGGATCAAAGTTGAAAACCTTGTAGATGTTAAGTGGACACTCCAACCCACACTTACAGGTTCCATCCGTTACTAGGTAGGTCTTCAACTGATCCATAGAGGTAAGAACTGTACCACTTGGACTTATGTAAACCACGGTGCCTGGCTCCACCCTCCTTTGCCAGCCAATAGGCACCTGGACCACTGGGACCCCTCCATAGTTATCTCCTCCTCCACTTTCACTGCCGCCATTCATTTTGTTCTCTCTTCTTTCTGGTACCTGCTCATCGCGGCACAATATAGGCGTTAGGTCTGTGTGCGATCCTCACGGCCCAACATGGTGTAGTCACAGCGTGTCAGGTTCCCGTGGTGGGAAGAGGCAGAGTTGATTGGTAATCACTGACTCCTTGAGTATTCCTTTGGAGCTCTGAGAGATCGATCTACAGAGATTGCTAGGGATCCATCTTGTCTCCAGCAGATGAAGTTTGTTGGTGGGAAGTGATGACAGGCCAGGGATGTCCCTCCAGCACAAGCAGCAGCTGCCCCCTTCCTCGCAGGCCTTTTGTGGCAGGAAGGTAAATAAATGAAAAGACAAAGAGCAATAAAGCCTGCCCCTGTTTTATTGCTTCCCTTTCATTCTTGTTATTGTTTTGTTTGCTGGATGTTGTTGTTGTTGTTCTTGCAGCAGCAGCTGCCCCTCCTTAGGCTCCTCTGGGCAGGCAGTGGGGGGTTGCTCTTGTCTTCTGCTCTGTGTCTGGATGCATAAGGGCAACGCTTGACCATCGAGTGCCCAGGGAACCTGTGTGAGGGGCCCCCCGGGGGTCCCTTTTACCTGAGAAGATAAGGGGTCAGCTTCTGCACTTAGCTGGCTCAGGCCTGTGTGCTTGCTAGTAGATTTCCCAGCTCCCCCTGCCCTCTCTCTTCTCAGTGGCTGTTTTCCTTCCCTGGGCTCCAGAGCCAACAACATTAATTTTGACACTTTGTAAAGGTGCAATACTTATTATCTGTTTGGTGCAAGTTTGTCAGATGGAGACACCCCTATAGTATCCACTGGAGCACATGTGTGGGACACCCTAATAAAAAGGGTGTCCCAGCTCTAGAGTCCAGATGTGTAAACAGCTACTGAGTCACCTCTCCTTTACACTGAATAAGTTTGCATTTCATTCTGGAAAAAAGCCCCATAGACAACAAACTTCCTTTGACTAAAAACAGGCCTGAAACAATGTAGTTAACTCCAACTTCACCAAACAGTGTTTTATATTTTCAAATGCCCAACATTGAAAAACAAAGCACATGGAGCAGTATGCAAGCAAGAAAAAAAAAGATGAACACACGACAACTACTTACTTTTTTGAAGAAGTCGCTTGATCTTTCTGTACTGATCGTGCTCCCTCAGTTTCAGGTCTGACCAGCGTTTCCTCAGTTGATCCTTGGATCGTTGTAACCCGAAATTCTTTTGCAGCCTCTTCACAACTTTAGCCATGATCTTGGCCTTTCTGACATTTGGGTTGGGGTAAGGCCCATACTTCCCATCATAGTCGCTCCTCTTCAATATGTCCACTATCTCCAACATTTCTCCAAAAGACATATTTGACACCTTAAATTTTAGCCTCCGGGATCGGGACGTTTCTGCCTCCGGGCTTTCCTCGTCCTCCTCCTCGTTGCTGGAATAGTTAGGGCACACCTGCTGTGTCCCCGCCATGTGCTCTCCCCACTGCGCCGTAAAGAGAAGGGGTGAGGAATAGACGAGAAAGATCGTCAGGGGCGGGCGGAGTTTGACACATGCGCACTGTATATAAAACGTCACACGCGTGTGTCGTACCGACGATCTGTGAGCAGAGGGGATAGAGAAGCAACCGTTGAGAAGTTAAGAACCAAAATTGGCAGCCTGAGGAGTACGTATTTCAGGGAGCGCAATAAGGTCCTGAAGTCCCAAGCATCTGGAGCTGCAGCAGATGAGGTATATGTCCCCAGGCTGTGGTACTACGAGAGGCTCCATTTTCTCAAAGACCAGACTGATGTCAGGGAATCACTCTCGACTCTTCCTTCCACGCTTCCTTCCACGCATTCCACCCCTGATGAGGCTTTTGAGGACCAACCTGGGCCTTCCAGTCAGGAAGATGTGGAGGAGCCCAGCTTGAGCCAGGTATAGTATTTTTCTACACTTTTTTCATGGAAAAATGAATGATGTTCACTAAATTTAGGATCAAAAATTGCTTATTTTCTAAAGTGTTTTACATATCAATAGACAGTAGTGTTGGAGAAATTTTGGGCAAGAATATATATGGTGGGCTGAGAATTATATGGTTTTCAATTTGTTAACAATTTGCAACAGTCAATAGCTGAACATTGTGTGTGTTTGATGAACCAATAACTCAAACTATGTCCCTTTTTCATACACAGGAAGACCTCAGCCAGGAGGTGGCTGTGGAATGCGGGAGCCAGGAGGTGGATGTGGAATGTGGCAGCCAGGAAGAGGCAGGGGTAAGTGGCAGCCAAGAGGTGGGCAGGCCTAGGAGCCTGACTCGATCCCAAGTCCCTCCCCTCTGCCTTCCCTACAAAAGGGCCAGAAAGGGGGGATGTGGGAGAGTCAGCGCTCCGGCTGATCAGGGAGGCTTCAGCGGCACTACAAGCCACACCCACCTATGAAAAGGCCTTTGCCGCCTTGGCTGCCACAAAGCTGAAAGAGATGGAGGCGGGGCAATGCAGCATGTGCGAGGAGGTCATCCTCAAAGTATTAAATAAGGGGGTGTCTGGGGAAATGATCCCAAGGACACATGTTTGCGAGATGGACCATGCTCCTCCTCCTCCTCCTCCTTCTCCTTCTGCCACACCTCCAGCACCACAGCCACAGCCTGGAAGGAAGCGTGGAAGGAAGACCAGAGTGTGATGACCTGGATTCAGTCTGGTCTGAGAGAAGATGGAGCCTCTCGTATGACCACAGCCTGGGGACATAGATGGCATCTGCTGCAGTTCCGGATCTATTGGATTTCAGGACCAGATTGAACTCCCTTAAGATACGTACTCCTCAGGCCACCAAAAATTGATGTCTGCCGCGGGGGTCAAAGGCTTTGCAAATTTCCCCAGTTTCTCCATCGCTGCCTTCCTCTTTATTTTGTTGCTGACACCTAATAAAGGTATTTTTGATTTCAATAAATCCTTGCCTATGTGTCTTACTTCAAAAAAGACAGTTTATTTGTGAGTAGGCAGGTACATTTCACAAATCATAAAGTCAAATTATCCAACAACAAACAACCTCCTAGTGAATTTAGGCAAAAAATACAAATGATAATAATCGTGTTGGGATAAGTTGAGACACACAAGATCTGCCGAATAAAAAAAATTCATTCTTAAGATCTGACGAATAAAAAAATTCAAGCCAATAAATCAGGAAAAAGAATAAAGAAAGAAGTTTGGGAGAAGTCAGTGTGAATATGAGCAGCTAAAAACTGTCATTCTTCTTGCATTGTAAAGAAAAAGAGAATGCGCTGCATTAAACACATTTTAACATTGTAGCGTGACGAATGTGCTGTGTCGATTAGGAGAGGTAGTTTTACCTGACCGAGCGCTTCCGTCACAGAATTTCTTCTGAGCATGCGTGGCACTTTGTCCGTCGGACTAAGCTACACATGATCGGAATTTGCGTGATCGGACTTTGTTGTCGGAAAATTTGAGAGCAGGAGATCAAACTTTTTCCGTCGGAAAATCCGATGGAAAAAGTCCGATGGAGCCCACACACGGTCGGAATTTCCGACAACATGGTCCGATAGGACATTTTCCGTCGGAAAATCTGACCGTGTGTACAGGGCATTATAAGATGCGTCTCTTCTGACTCCTGCTTTGGTACACACCTTACTTTTTTTTTACGTCGTTGGCCTGTTGGTTTGGGAGGGATTTTATCAGGAAAGTGGCGTTCGGAGAGTCGACTAAGAACATCTGATCGGATATTTTCTGGTGGGCTGTTCGGGAATACAAGGGCAGTGAATACAAGGGCAGGTAAATTACATATGAATTGTATATTGCCAATTGAAAAAAAAAAATTGTGACTTTTTTGTACCAATGGTATGTCCGTCTTGTAGCAAGGTATGGTTCCATCATTTGGTCATTGAAGTCGACTCCCCCCATAAACAAATTGTAATCATAGATGCATTTAGGTTTTAGTATGGGGCCATTCCTTCTGGGTATTTCCACAAAGGTATTATTGTGGATTGAAGACAACATGTAGACATTGCTTTTGTTCCTCCACTTCACTGCCAAAATCTCCTTGTTTCGCAGACTTGCCGTTTCTCCTTTTCTCAATTTCTGATTGACAAGACTTTGAGGAAAGCCCTCCGTTTTTTTTGTACGGTGCCACATGCTGGTGTCTTCATCCGGTGAAGGTTGTGGAACAGGGGCAGGGATGTGTAAAAGTTGTCTACATATAAATTGTAGCCTCTCTCCAGTAGGGGGTATATGGAGGTCCCAAACTATTTTCCCGCTTGATCCCAATTAGTCCAGGCAATTAGGGGGCTGCAGCTGGGTGTCCTTCCCTTCATACACTTTGAAGGCATACATGTACCCTGTGACTCGGTCGCATAATTTGTATACCTTCACCTCATAGCGGGCCCATTTGCTGGGAATAAATTGTTTGATTTTAAGCCTGCCACTAAATTTAATAAGGGACTCATCCACAGATATGTGTTGGTCTAGGGGTAAACAGCTGGGGGAATACTTCAGAATTTTTTTTTAGAAGTGGCCGAATTTTGAAAAGCATGCCATAATTTGGGTAATTTCGGGGAGGGCACTGGGTATTGTCGTTGAAATGAAGTAACCTCATTATCATGAGGTATCTGTTTTTCGGGACATTGCCTTGGAGAAGACTGGCATGTGTTGGAGGGGCTGGGTTGACCAATAGGACATCAAAGTGTTTTTTTTGTTGAGTCCCATGTTAAATGTGAGGCCTAAAAAAACCTTGAACTCCTCCACCGTTAGGTCTCTCCATTCATAGGGACGGGCATAATATGAGGTTGGGTTTTGCAAAATAAATTGCTGGGCATAAAGGTTGCACTGGGCCACAATTGACGCTAACATGTCCTCGGTAAAATTTAAGTAAAAAAAAATGTATTGGGGAAAAATTCTCTGTGTCCACCTGGACTCCTGGCTGGGCAGTGAAAGGGGGAATGTTGGCATCTCCTGAATTAGGAGGAAGCCACAAGGGGTTTTGAAGGGCATAGGGAAGCCTGGCATGGGTCTTTGGCCTTTCTTGCCAAGTTACTGTGGTGCTGGTGGATGGCACTGCGGTGCTGGTGGATGGCACCGCTTCCTCACCAGAACACCTTCATTTGGCGGGCCGAATATCTTCCTCCTCTGAGTCACTCAGTGTTCCACTGCTGAGGACTGGCTCGTAATTTATGTCCATCTGAGAATCGGAGTCTGAAGAGGAATCTGAACAAGAGAGCTCCCCGTTGCTCTCGTCGGCCTGGGAAAGAATTTGGAACACCTCCTCAGCGGAAAAGCCTCTTTTGGACATGGTTGCTGGTGCAACTACACAGGTGTGTACTAAGCCTGCACTGATGGGCACTGATGAGGCAGCACAGATGGGTACTGAGGTGGCACAGATGTGCACTGATGAGGTGGAACAGATGTGCACTAATGAGGTGGAACAGATGTGCACTGATGAGGTGGCACAGGTGGGCACTGATGAGGTGGCACAGATGTGCACTGATGAGGTGGAACAAATGTGCACTGATGAGGTGGAACAAATGTGCACTGATGAGGCGGCACAGGTGGGCACTGATGAGGTGGCACAGGTGGGTACGGATGAGGTGGCACAGGTGGGTACTGATGAGGCGGCACAGGTGGGCACTGATGAGGCGGCACTGATGAGGTGGCACAGGTGGGCACTGATGAGGTGTCACAGCTGGGCACTGATGGGGAGGCACAGATGGGGCGGCACTGGTGGGCACTGAGGTGGCACAGGTGGGCACTGATGAGGTGGAACAAATGTGCACTGATGAGGTGGTACAGGTGGGCACTGATGAGGTGGCACAAGTGGGCACTGATGAGGCAGAACAGATGTGCACTGATGAGGCGG
The DNA here is from genome assembly GCA_028564925.1 of Lithobates sylvaticus. NCBI lineage: Eukaryota > Metazoa > Chordata > Amphibia > Anura > Ranidae > Lithobates > Lithobates sylvaticus. Next base: position 382,558,517 of record CM053026.1, read on the forward strand.
AACAGATGTGCACTGATGAGGCGGAACAGATGTGCACTGATGAGGCGGCACAGATGTGCACTGATGAGGTGGCACAGCTGTGCACTGATGAGGTGGCACAGCTGGGCACTGATGAGGCAGCACTGATGGGGAGGCACAGATGGGGCGGCACTGGTGGGCACTGATGAGGTGGCACAGGTGGGCACTGATGAGGTGGCACAGATGTGCACTGATGGGGCCGCACAGATGGGCACTGATGAGGTGGCAGAGATGGGCACTGATGAACGGCACAGATGTGGACTGATGAGGCGGCACAGATGGGCACTGATTGGCACAGGTGGGCACTAATGAGGTGGCACAGGTGGGCACTGATGAGGTAGCACAGCTGGGCACTGATGAGGCAGCACTGATGGGGAGGCACAGATGGGGCGGCACTGGTGGGCACTGATGAGGTGGCACAGGTGGGCACTGATGAGGTGGCACAGGTGGGCACTGATGAGTGGCACAGATGGGCACTGATGAGAGGGCACAGATGGGCACTGATTGTGAGGATGTGCAGATGGACACTGATTGGCAAAGGTGGGCACTGATTGGCACAGGTGGGCACTGATTGGCACCGATTAGCACAGATGGGGTACTGTACTAATGGGGTACTGTACTGATGGGGCACTGTTTTGTCACTGTAATTGTCTCTTACTGGTAACCGCTATCACAGATCCTCTCTCTCTCCTCACACGCTGTCTCTGTGTGAGGAGAGAGAGGCGGCAATGAGAGATGATCTCATATGTTTACATTTGAGATCATCGCTCATTGGCCAGGGCGATCGCGCTGTAAATGGCCACTGTGATTGGCCATTTACAGCGATCTGTGATTGGCTGTGTCCAAGGGACACAGCCAACACAGAATTTCCCTGATGCGCACTCGTGAGCGCGCATGGGGAGCGAGGAAAGGGGAGGCCGTCATATGACGGCCTCCCAGGAATTGACATCCGCGCCGAAGCCGTCATTCGGCTACGGCCGGATGTCAAGTGGGTAAACACTGCGGCTTACCTGAGTATTATTGCTGACCATGTCCATCCCTTTATGTACCCATCTTCTGATGGCTACTTCCAGCAGGATAATGCACCATGTCACAAAGCTCAAATCATCTCAAATTGGTTTCTTGAACATGACAATGAGTTCACTGCATTCCAATGGCCTCCACAGTAACCAAATCTCAATCCAATAGAGCACCTTTGAGATGTGGTGAAACGGGAGATTTGCATCATGGATGTGAAGCCGACAAATCTGCAGCAACTGCGTGTTGCTATCATGTCAATATGGCCAAAAATTTCTTAAGAATGTTTCCCACACCTTGTTGAATCTATGCCATGAATAGTTGGGTGAACGGTTCAGGCCGAGCAAATGTTTGGCCCAAACATCGCTTGTTCCCCTGTTCAGCGAACACCCGAATTTGCAGGGCATTCAGACGGTGTTCACCGCACCGAAAGCCCTGCAATGCACTGCGCACTTCATTTTAAGCTTTAAGCTTTGCCCAATCAGGGCGCAGTAAATAGCTGGTTGTTAAGGATCGGGGCTGGGAAGCCGGCCACGACATCCTTAACAACCGATGAGTCATCAGCTGACAATGGGTTTCCCTGCTCACAGCTGAATAAAAAAAACATTGCCAACAATAAAAAAGTAAAAAAAAACAAAGGGCATGGGGGTCCCACCCCCAATCCATACCAGGCCCTTCGGGTCTAGTATGCATTTAAAGGGGAACCCCAAGCCGATTTTTTTTTTTTTTAAATGACGTGGGGTCCTCCCCAAGATCCATACCAGGCCTTTATCCAAGCATACAGCCTGGCAGGCCAGGAAAGGGGGGGGGGGGGTGAGTAAGTTCCCCAAAGCACCTTGTCCCTGTGTTGATGGGGAGAAAGGCCTCATTCCCACAACCCTGGGCTGTGGTTGTGGGGGTCAGCAGGCAGGGGGCTCATCGGAATCTGGAAGCCCCCTATAACAAGGGGCCCCCCTACCCCCCATGTGAATGAGTATGGGGCACATACAGTAGTACCCCACCAATTCACCCAAAAAAGTGTAAAAATAACTAAAAACAGGAGGCAGTTTTTGACAATTCCTTTATTAAAATAATAAAAAAAAAAAAAAACAATGTCTCCAATGTAAATCCATCTTCAATCATGCAAACATTTTTATATTGCCGACAATGGTATCGTATTGTTGGAAACTTAAATGTCATTTAATTCATTTTTTTCTTTAGGAATGTCAGTTTTGCTGCAGTAGGTTCTATTCATAGTACAGATTTGCTACTTTACAGGCAGATTAAGGGTACCCCCCAGGCACTATATTTAAAGGATTTTTTAATTTTTATTGCTGCACTTTAACCACTTGCTGACTGCCGCATGGCGATTTACGTCGGTAGAATGGCACGGGCAGGCAAAAGGGCGTCCCTTTGAATTTGCCGCCTAGCGTGCACATGCCGTAGGAGCGCGCCCTCGGGTCCCACGGACTCGATGTGCGATTGTGGCGAGGAGAGGCAGAACTGGGAGATACCTATGTAAACAAGGCATTTCCCTGTTCTGCCTAGGAACATGACAGGGAGCTACTGCTCCATCATCGGAAGCAGTGATCTCTGTCATGTTGTAGTGAGCTCATCCCCCCTACAGTTAGAACACATTTGTAGCTCTGATCGCTGTATAAATGTCAATGGTTTCAAAATAGTGTCAAAAGTGTCCGATATCGCCACCATAATGTCGCAGTCCCAATAAAAATCGCAGATCGCCGCCATTATTAGTAAAAAAAATAATTATAAATAGTAAAAATGCCATAAAATCTATCCCCTATTTGCGCAATTAGCATTTATAAAGTATTGCACTTCACTCTCCTTCCTCCGGGTGTATGGCTGGCTTGTACTCACTGCTGTGTTGGCATTTTGCTTCTGGCTTGGCTTGAAATTTGCAGCTAAGCCTACCAGAAACTGTGGCTGAGTGATGTCCTGCAGTTTCCTTTCTCTCTCTCTCTTCTGCTCGCACTTCTTCTCTTTTGCCCTGGGGGGGCAAAGCCCCCAGCACAGGGCTCACCTTCAGACAGCTGGACCCTGGACTCTGCTCCCAGACTGCCAGGCTGCAGGATATGTATGGGCTGCTACAAAGCCTATGTTAACTAACCTACACTGATCATACTCTACTTAAAAGATACTTTTGGCCAGGCCACAGGGGGAGGAGAATATGACAAATGGGGTGGCATGGTGATAAATTATGTGTGGAAATGGGCATGAAACAAATAAGATGGATGGCATATGAAAAAGGCTTCCATAAAGTGGGTGGGATACAGATAGAAAAAGACCAACTGCATTCACACAAATGTCAGGAAGGGAGAACACCAAATGAAAATGTAATACCCTCACAGTTGCTAGTGTAGGTAAATTTTGTTTGGCTCACCTGCAGACAGAGAAGCATGTGTTAATTGTGGTTAGGAGACTAGGCAGTGCTTCACAGGCTGTGGCTCTGTTACCTCCCCATGTCTTCTGGAACTCACTGGCTGTTTCCAGAACATAGTGGGCGGAGGGACAGAGGCTGCAGCCTGAACAGCCAGTTGTCTAGAGGTGACCCCTATGCTGGGGGCTTTACCCCCCCCCCCCCCCGGGGCAGAAGAGAAGGAGCGAGGAGAGTGAGAAAGGAAGCTCCAGGGCATCACCCAAGTACAGTTTCTGCTAGAATTAGCTGCAAACTTCCAGCCAAGCCAGAAGAAAAATGCCAGCACGGCAACCTTCTGGATTCTAATAGCTACTTAAAGAGATGGAGTGAGTACAAGACAACCATACACCCAGAGGAAGGAGAGGACAGTGAAGTGCAATAACTCACATATCTGGGACCAAGGGTAGCTTAACCACTTGCTGACCGACTCACGCCGATACACGTCGGCAAAGCACGTTCCCGCAAAACGACGTATGGGTACGTCGTCTCCTTTAAGGGCCGCCGGAGGCCGGCGCATGCGCCCGCTGCACGGCGGGGGACCCGATGTGCCACGATCGAAGAGCCAGAATATGGATTTGTGTGTGTAAACACACAAATCCCTGCTCTGCCAGGGGAGAGAAGACAGATCGTTTGTTCTGACTAAGTAGGAACAGCGATATGTCTCCTCCCCCAGTCAGTCCCATCCCCCCACAGTAAGAAACACTAACTAGGGAACACATTTAACCCCTTGATTGCACCCTGGTGTTAACCCCTTTCCTACCAGTGACATTTACACAGTAATCAGTGCATTTTTATATCACTGATCGCTGATATCACTGATGATGTATGAATGTCAATGGTCCCAAAATTGTGTCAAAAGTGTCCGATCTGTCCGCAACAATGTCGCAGTATTGTTAAAAAATCACAGATCACCATCATTACTAGTAAAAAAAAAATAATAATAAAAATTCCATAAATCTTTCTCATAGTTTGTAGACGCTATACTTTTTGCGCAAACCAATCAAGATGGGCTAGTTTTTTAACCACTTAAGCCCCGGACCAATTTGCAGCTAAAGGACCAGGTCCCTTTTTGCGATTCAGCACTGCGTCGCTTTAACTGACAATTGCGCGGTCCTGCAACGTGGCTCCCAAACAAATTTGGCGTCCTTTTTTTCCTACAAATAGAGCTTTCTTTTGGTGGTATTTGATCACCTCTGCGTTTTTTATTTTTTTGCGCTATAAACAAAAATAGAGCAACAATTTAGAAAAAAAATGCAATATTTTTTACTTTTTGCTATAATAAATATCCCCAAAAATATATAAAAAAACATTTTTTTTTTCCCTCAGTTTAGGCGGATACGTATTTTTCTACATATTTTTGTTAAAAAAAATAAAAAAATCGCAATAATCGGTTTATTGATTAGTTTGCGCAAAAGTTATAGTGTCTACAAAATAGGGGATAGTTTTATGGCCTTTTTATTAATATTTTTTTTTTTTACTAGTAATGGTGGCGATCAGAGATTTTTATTGTGACTGTGACATTATGGCGGACACGTTGGACAATTTTGACACAATTTTGAGCGGCTGGGCTCTTAAAAAGCAACGTACCTGTACGTTTAACCACTTGCCGACCGCCCCCTGTATATATACGTCGGCAGAATGGCACGTACAGGCAGAACCACGTACCTGTACGTGCCATTCTTCCGGCGGGTGGGGGGTCCGATCGGACCCCCCCCCGGCCGGCGGGGACGGTCGGGATCGCTTCAGGAGCGATCCGGGATGAGGGGACGGCCAGTGGTTTCTGGCCACCCCCTCGCGATCGCTCCTGGCGAATCAGATGCTTCCTCTGTCTGTGTCAATCAAAACACAGGCAGAGGAAGTGATGTCACGCTCGGTGCGCCGGTCTATGTGACCGGAACGCCGAGCTGTGAACGTCTAAAGGTTAGTGCACCAACAGTACACTGACACCAGTACACATAGGCACACAAAACACCCCCCTGTCACCCCCAGATCACCCCCCAGATCACCCCCTCCCCCCCCAGTCACAGTGTCACTAATTGCAGTGATCATTTTTTTACTGATCACTGCATTTAGTGTCAGTGTGACTGTAATAACTGTCAGTGCAGTTAGTTTTAGGTCCAAGGTAGCCCCCTACCCCCCCCTAATAAATGTTTAACCCCTTGATTGCCCCCCAGGTAACCCTTTCACCCCCTTTTGCCAGTGTCACTAAGCGATCGTTTTTCTGATCGCTGTATTAGTGTCACTGCTGTCGCTAGGTAACCATTTTTTTTTTTTAGGTAACCGCCATGTTTATATAGGTTCATAAATAGGTTTATAGGTCAGGTACCCCCATATTACAACCTAAATAAAGGTTTTAACCCCTTGATTGCCCCTAGAGTTAACCCTTTCACCAGTGATCACTGTATAACTGTCACTGGTGACGCTGGTTAGCCAGTTAGTTATTTCGTTATTTAGGTTCCCCGTCAGGTTTTTATATAGCGTCAGGTACCCCCATATATTACCTAATAAAGGTTTTAACCCCCTGATTGCCCCTAGTTAACCCTTTCACCCCCTTTTGCCAGTGTCACTAAGCGATCGTTTTTCTGATCGCTGCATTAGTGTCGCTAGGTAACCATTTTTTTTTTTTTAGGTAACCGCCATGTTTATATAGGTTCATAAATAGGTTTATAGGTCAGGTACCCCCATATTACAACCTAAATAAAGGTTTTAACCCCCTGATTGCCCCTAGAGTTAACCCTTTCACCAGTGATCACTGTATAACTGTCACTGGTGACGCTGGTTAGCCAGTTAGTTATTTCGTTATTTAGGTTCCCCGTCAGGTTTTTATATAGCGTCAGGTACCCCCATATATTACCTAATAAAGGTTTTAACCCCCTGATTGCCCCTAGTTAACCCTTTCACCCCCTTTTGCCAGTGTCACTAAGCGATCGTTTTTCTGATCGCTGCATTAGTGTCGCTAGGTAACCAGTTTTTTTTTGTATTACTGTTACGGGTGACGCTGGTTAGTTAGCTTTATTTTTTATACTGTCAGGGCACCCGCCATTTATTACCCAATAACGGTTTAACCCCCTGATCGCCCGGCGGGTGATATCAATTAGGTTTTAGGGTCAAATAAGGTCTGCGTCGCCCCAGGTTAGTGCCAGTACCGCAAACACCCACGCGCAAAGCATACACCTCCCTTAGTGGTACAGTATCTGAACAGATCAATATCTGATCTGATCAGATCTATACTAGCGTCCCAGCAGTTTAGGGTTCCAAAAAAAAAAAAAACGCATTGTTAGCGGGATCAGCCCAGATACCTGCTAGCACCTGCGTTTTCCCCCTCCGCCCAGCCCAGCCCACCCAAGTGCAGTATCGATCGATCACTGTCACTTACAAAACACTAAGCACACATAACTGCAGCGTTCGCAGAGTCAGGCCTGATCCCTGCGATCGCTAACATTTTTTTTGTGGTAGCGTTTTGATTCAGTCGCTTCAGTCAGGAGCTTTTTTACCTGTGAATCTCAAAAAAATAAAAAAAAAATAAAAATAGTTGTCGTTTTATTGTTCTCTCTCTCACTCTATTCTCTCTCTATTGTTGCTCTTTTTTTACTCCATTCTATTCTGCAATGTTTTATTATGTTTTATCATGTTTTATCATGCTTGCTTTTCAGGTATGTAATTTTGTTTACTGTGTTTTAGTGTTAAGCATTTTTTTGTTTTCAGGTGCGCCATTCAGTTGCAACGCGGATTTATTTATCTTGACAGCAACAGCGTTTGCTCCCACGATACATAAAGCCGCGACTCCAACGCTGTAGGAGGTGATTTCACCACCACAGTTAAAAAAAAAGAGCATATATGCCGAAGCATGGGGGCAGCAGGGGGGGGGGGAGGAGCGATTGGCTCCTAATGCCACGTACATACGGTCGAAATTCCGACCGTGTGTACACGGCATAACTTTTGCGGGAGGATGCCCCCATGCATCGGCATATATAAATGGTGCATGTATGCCCATCATTAGAAGTGGGTGGATGAAGGGAGGTATTCTAATGGTGGGCATACCCACCAATCAATCTCTTTTTTTCGTTCAGCCAAGAGGCTGCATGAAAAAAAAAAGATTACAATATATGTCCAGTATGTTGCTGGACTTTGAATGGTTATACCAGAATGATGCCTGCAGGTTTAGGTATCATCTTGGTATCATTCTTTTCAGCCAGTGATCGGCTTTCATGTAAAAGCAATTCTAGCGGGTAATTAGCCTCTAGACTGCTTTTACAAGCAGTGGGAGGGAATGTCCCCCCTCCCGGATATAAACCGCGCCATTGGGAAATTGGGAAAGCATTTTATCACACCAATCTTGGTGTGGTCAGATGCTTTGAGGGCAGAGGAAAGATCTAGGGTCTAATAGACCCCAATTTTTTCAAAAAAAGAGTACCTGTCACTGCCTATTGCTATCATAGGGGATATTTACATTCCCTGAGATAACAATAAAAATCATAACAAAGAAAAAAAATGGAAGGAACAGTTTAAAAATAAAATAAAAAAAAGCTAAATAAATAAAAAAAAAACCAAAAAAAAAAAAAAAAAGCACCCCTGCCCCCCCTTCTCTTGCGCAAAGGCGTACACAAGCGTTGGTCTGGCGTCATATGTAAACAGCAATTGCACCATGCATGTGAGGTATCACCGCGAAGGTCAGATCGAGGGCAGTAATTTTAGCAGTAGACCTCCTCCGTGAATCTAATGTGGTATCATGTAAAGGCTTTTAAAGGCTTTTAAAAATGTATGTAGTTTGTCGCCACTGCGTGTTTGTGCGCAATTTTAAAGCATGTCGTGTTTGGTATCCATGTACTCGGCCTAAGATCATATTTTTTATTTCATCAAAAATTTGAGCAATATAGTGTGTTTTAGTGCATTAAAATAAAAAAAAGTGTATTTTTTCCACAAAAAATGCGTTTGAAAAATCGCTGCGCAAATACTGTGTGGAAAAAAAAAATGCAACACCCACCATTTTAATCTGTAGGGCCTTTGCTTTAACATTATATATAGTGTTTGGGGGTTCAACGTAATTTTCTTGCAAAAAAAAAATATGTTTTCATGTAAACAAAAAGTGTTAGAAAGGGCTTTGTCTACAAGTGGTTAGAAGAGTGGGTGACGTGTGACATAGGCTTCTAAATGTTGTGCATAAAATGCCAGGACAGTTCAAACCCCCCCCAAATGACCCCATTTTGGAAAGTAGACACCCCAAGCTATTTGATGAGAGCAATGTTGAGCCCATTAAATATTTTTTTTTTTTGTCCCAAGAGATTGAATAATGAAAAAAAAAAAATATATATATTTTTTTTTTTACAAAAAGTTGTCACTAAATGATATATTGCTCAAACATGTCATGGGCATATGTGGAAATACACCCCAAAATACATTCTGTTGCTTCTCCTGAGTACGGGGATACCACATGTGTGGGACTTTTTGGGAGCCTAGCTGCGTACGGAACCCCAAAAACCAATCACCGCCTTCAGGCTTTCTAAGGGTGTAATTTTTTTATTTCACTTCTCACTGCCAATCACAGTTTCGGAGGCCATGGAATGCCCAGATGGCATAAAACCCCCCAAAATGACCCCATTTTGGAAAGTAGACACCCCAAGCTATTTGCTGAGAAATATGGTGAGTATTTTGCAGATCTCGCTTTTTGTCACAAAGTTTTGAAAATTGAAAAAAAGAAAAAAAAAATTTTTTTTCTTTACTTTCTTCATTTTCAAAAACAAATGAGAGCTGTAAAATACTCACCATGCCTCTCAACAAATAGCTTGGGGTGTCTACTTTCCAAAATGGGGTCATTTGGGGGGGTTTTGTGCTATTTTGGCATTTTATGGCCTTCGAAACGGTGATAGGTAGTGAGGAGTGAAATCAAAAATTTGCACCCTTAGAAATCCTGAAGGCGGTGCTTGGGTTTCGGGGCCCCGTACGCGGCTAGGCTCCCAAAAAGTCCCACACATGTGGTATCCCCATACTCAGGAGAAGCAGCAAAATGTATTTTGGGGTGCAATTCCACATATAACTATGGCATGTGTGGCAATATATCATTTAGTGACAACTTTTTGAAAAAAAAAATATTTTTTATTTTTGTCTTTATTCAATCACTTGGGACTAAAAAAAAAAAAATATTCAATGGGCTCAACATGCCTCTCAGCAAATAGCTTGGGGTGTCTACTTTCCAAAATGGGGTCATTTGGGGGGGTTTTGTACTTCTCTGCCATTTTAGCACCTCAAGAAATGAAATAGGCAGTCATAAATTAAAAGCGGTGTAAATTCCAGAAAATGTACTCTAGTTTGTAGACGCTATAACTTTTGCGCAAACCAATAAATATACGCTTATTGGCATTTTTTTTACTAAAGACATGTGGCTGAATACATTTTGGCCCAAATGTTTGACTAAAATTGAGTTTATTAGATTTTTTTTATAACAAAAAGTAGAAAATCTCTTTTTTTTTCAAAATTTTCGCTCTTTTTCCGTTTATATCGCAAAAAATAAAAATCACAGAGGCAATCAAATACCATCAAAAGAAAGCTCTATTTGTGGGAAGAAAAGGACGCAAATTTCGTTTGGTTACAAAATTGCATGACCGCGCAATTACCAGTTAAAGTAGTGCAGTGCGAAATTGAAAAAAGACCTCTGGTCCTTTGGCTGCCAAATGGTCCGGGGCTGAAGTGGTTAATTTTTTTAGTTTATTATTTTCTTTTTTTTATTTTCAACATTAAAGCGGAGCAACACCCGTTTTTAAAACCTATAATAAAAAAGAAAAATACTCACCTTCCTCGATCCAAAACGGCAGTTTTTTTTTTTTTTTTTTTTACTTACCTTTAGTTGTTCTTCTTTGCATCCATCGCTTCCTGGTTCTTGGTCCCTCGGATATGGGCAGGCATATTACGGCTATTACATAATATCCCCTAGCCCGCACTGTCTCCTGGGAGCTTGTGTCATAGCTCCCAGGAGTCAGTGCGGCTGCCTGGCCCGAGATTGCGCGAGACTTCGAACCGAACGTAACGTCATCACGACGCTGCTCCTATGAACGGTGTACTGCGCATGCGCGAGATTAGAGAGAGGCGTGAATGAAATCCAGGAAGACAATGCCCTGGAGTATTCAAATGCCCACACGCAAGATGGGGATGAACCCGGAAATGTATATAAAGTGTTTTTTAGACATAAAATCAGAACGGCAAAAGTGAGACAGACAGGACAGGTGAGCTAATGATTTACAAATCAATTTCTTAATCAATCCCCATTGAAAAAAAAAACGTCGGGCAGTGTAGCTCCGCTTTAAAAAACTGCTTTGTGCTTTTTTCTTGGCATATTAAAGAAACACTTTGAATGCCCAAACAGCAGACAAGGAGCAGAACACTCAGCAATTAAATAGCCAACAGGCCTTAAAAAATGTAGTCCTTGCTGAGGGGGAAAATAACTAAGTTCAAAGTTTGAACTTCAAACTAATAACAAAGTATTTTAACATCTAAATCAGTGGACACAATGCCAACATCTTGACACTTAAATGGCGATGAGAATAGCCACTTAAAATGCCAGATATGGGGGTGTGCAATGGATCAGTTTTAGGGTTTTAATATACTTTGTAAATAGCACCCTATACATTTATAGTTAGTGGTAGTTGTATCCTCTGCATTATGCCCTGATAAAATAACATTTAATTACAGTGCAGGTCAGTGTAATAATCACTATGATTGCATCAGCTAGCACTTATGTACAAGTTTCATATATAAACATAATTTTTAACATATGCATATACAATATACTAAACCTAGTATTGACAAGATATCTTCTCTATTAAAGAAGAGGATATGTAGAGGTGGTTGTCCATATAAAAATGGCAGGGATGAGGAACAAGGAAATTACTTCTCACTAGTATATATATATTACTTATTTATATATTAAATTACTTCTCACTAGTTTGTATCTCGGTGAGACTGAAACCTTTTTCTTTTGTTTTTGCTGCTGTCAAGCTGTTTTAAGTTTAATAAACCTCCTTTTGGGTTAAAAGCCTGTGTCCTGCGGTCTGGCTGGTCCCCCGAACTTTACAAGTGGTGGAGAATGCGGGCAGGACAGAGTAACAGGCGTTTTTTTTGCTGTTTTTGCATTTGAATTTAAACTGACATTTAAAGGGACAGTACAGTGGGTTTATGTCTAGCACCGATACCTACGGTCACTGCCAGACGACCTTCAACGTGGGTCAGCCATGGAGACCCCAAAACAGTGAACCTCCTTGTCGAGATGGTAGAGCGATATACAGTGGTGGAGGATCTGCTTGGCCCTACCAAGCGCCAAGGGCCCAGTCTGCCACGGCCTATTCGATCGACTGCCACCCTTCGAAAGGATGTCCCCCGGAGCCCTGGAATCAACACCCCGGAAGGTCAAGAGTCACTCCCAGTACCTCCTCAGCGATCTGTTCCTGTTCGGAGAGGAGGGGATGTACAATGTTGGCGATGTCATTCCTGGGGCCATACCCGGGCCCACTGCCCACTCCAAGAGGAGTCCATGGAATGCGGGGTTCTTCGGAGGGGGTCTTTTGTTGCTCATAGAGCATGTACCACACACCTTGACCGTGGAGAAGAGAAATTTGAGTGTGTAGTCCAAGTGAACCACCTCCTGCCTGGGCTTTGCTGGATTCCGGAAGCATGGTAACCCTGGTTCATCCTAGAGTAATTGGGAAGATCGGTCCGGGTAAGCAAAACTTTACGGGTTGTGTGCATTCACGGGGACACTAGAGAGTACCCTCTCATCTCGGTGTCCATCTCCACAGCATATGGCACTGGTACTCAAGAGGTGGGGGTGGTAAAGAACTTGATACATGATGTTATCATAGGACGAGACTGTCCATTTTTGAAAAACTGTGGGGGAAAACAAGTGACCGAATGGACAATTCTGAGTGAGATTTTTTGAACCAAAGATGTGGGCTTTATTTTTTGATTGTGCATTGTACTACAGCAGAATTAAAAAACATACTATATAAAAATATACTATGCATATACAATATACTAAACCTAGTATTGACAAGATATCTTCTCTATTAAAGAAGAGGATATGTAGAGGTGGTTGTCCATATAAAAATGGCAGGGATGAGGAACAAGGAAATTACTTCTCACTTGTATATATATTACTTATTTATATATTAAATTACTTCTCACTAGTTTTATTTATATATATATTATTATATATTAAATTACTATATATATATATATATATATATATATATATATATACACATATTAAATTACTTTATATTAAATTATACAGTATATTATATTATAAACTTTATGGTCAGGCAGCCGTGTACCTGATTGGCGGCGTCCCGAGGGTCGGCTGCCATTCCAGTATTCAAAAGCTGTGCCGCCTCCTTGTCTGCGATAGGCAGAACACTCAATTTCCCAGCATTCAGTGTTCCTCCTATCACGGACATCCGCTCATACTCATAACACAGATGAGGATGAGAGGATGTCCGTGATAGGCTGAACACTGCCTGCTGTGAAATTGAATGTTACAGACGAGGAGGCGCAGCTTTTGAACACTGCAATGTCCACCGTCTGTCTGCATGACACGCTGATCAGGTAGGCAGGCGGCGGCTTGCGGTTAGTGTGTTATTGGTGGTTACGGTTAGGGGTAGTGTTAGTTAGTGGTAGTAGTGCTATGGTGCCAACTTGCCAAGTCATTGCAAGTCATATAGCCCAAGTCAAAGTCAAGTCGCAAGTCAGTAGTGACAAGTCAAAGTCAAGTCGAGCAATTTATTGAATTCAGTCAAGCAAGTCCTCAAACAGGTGACTTAAGTCAAGTCATGTGACTCAAGTCCCCCACCTCTGTCAAATACCACCAAAAGAAAGCTCTGTTTTTGGGGAAAAAAATGACATCACTTTTGTTTGGGTACAGCATTGCATGACCGCACAATTGTCAGTTAAAGCGACGTGCCGTATTGCAAAAAATGGCCTGGTCATTAAAGGAGAAGTATGGAAATGCAAAAATATGTAGTACATGCTACCCTCATACCTGCATTGTATTTCTTAGTTACCCCAGTCCTTTAGTTTTGTAGAACAGTCTTTTGAAGAGTCCAGAAGCAGCCTCTAATTGTTCTCTCTCAGTTCAAAGGTTTCCAGGGGGTGCACAGCTTCACAATCCAGCCCCTCCTTCAGTCCCTCCCTCTCTTGGATGTGGGTGTGCTTTGTGAAGAGGTGGACACCCAAGCTGCTATATAGAATGAGCACATTCTTCGCCTCTGTTTCCATGGCAGCATGTCCCCAGCTAAAACCTGGAAGCAGAGACAGCGTGACACAAGCAGTAAAGTGTTCCCCATCTTTCCCTGACTGTTATCTGCAAACTCTCCTCTGCAAGACTCCAACACCTCTCCCCTGGGCTTTGATGTTCCTGTGTCCTCCGAATCCCCTCCCCCCCTCTTCCCCTCACTCATTTTAAAGTCTGTGTTGGTGTCTCCTCCAGCCGATGGGGGGAGGGGGGAGTGTCACTGAACAATTCTCATGTCCAGCAATGAATATAGGTCAGCTTCTACACATAGCACTGTGTTATTTCAGAAGGGGAGACATGGTAAGGAGCATAGGAACCTGTGACCTGTGTCTGTTCTCTGAAATGAACTCAGTGTTATGTGTAGAGAGCATACCTGTGTGCAGTACATAGGAGGTGTGCAAGGGAGAGGGAGACTGACAACTCCCCCACATCTAAAGTGATATATTCCTGTTTACACCCAGGATATGTCCCCAGAGTCTCCTTTATTGTATATAAAAAATCATCCCTCTGTCACTGATCCCACACCCCACCCCCACTAACATCCCTCTGCCACTGATGTCATCCCTATCTCCCATCCCCTGTACTCCTATACAGTCCCATCATCCCCATCACCTGTACTCCCACACAGTCCAATTATCCCAATCCCCTGTACACCTATACAGTCCCATCACCTGTACTCCTATACACTCCCATCATCCCCATCCCCTTTACTCCTAGCAGTGTGAAACCAGCATATGTACATGGAAGGCTCCTTGACCTCAATCACATGGAACAATCTGAATAGCCAATAAAATGATGAAAAAGTTTTAGGCCAGCAAATGCTACACTAAAATGTATAAAGGGGAAATTTAAGGTATATGCCACATCCTATATTCAAGAAAAAGAAAAGGGGGATCCCCTATGGAGTGGACTTTTAAGGCATAAACATGTTTTAACCCCAGATTAAAGATTAAATGATTATATTTTTGTAATAAACAATTTTCAATATACAAGTATTGACATACACATAGATATATATTAAAAAAGTAGAATGTTTGAACAGTATTCAAAATAAATACAAAATGTGGATATATCATAATCATTATTTCTCATACCCAACGCGTTTCAGAGATTCGTGGTTTCCTCGTTCTTCAGGGGTGAGAATATGATAGAGATCCTATTATAGAGAAATAATGATGGAACGGTATGTCAAAATACATGTTTTTATACAAATAAATGCACAACAACAAGCAATGTCAAAGAACAGAGGGACTTACAACAATTTGAATACTGTGTGCAGAAACACTCCAGATTGGTTTAAAAACAAAGCCTGGGAGGAGGAGCTTCTTCACCTTATATTTCCCTTGAGTGCATGAATGGATGATAGATGCCCAGCAGCAGATGGGGGAGCCAAACAAAAGCCCAAGGACCCCAAGGCCCTACCCCAAATACTGGAAGGGTTGGTACATGTGTCGCACTGGATTTGGGGGGGGGCGCCAAAGGGGGCACACTGGGGTCGGACAAAACAGGAGAGCCCTATTGGAATAGAACATATATGTATATATACGCAAGTGGTCAATCATTAAACAGAGGATTAGACTTTTTTATAATTATTTAAAGAATTATCTATCTATAGCATGCCCAAATACCTGTCAAGATGAACTGGTGACCTACACCGCAGGTCTTGGAGTCTTATTGCAGTGTAAATAATGTTTTAAAGTAGTGGCTCTAGAGAAAATATATAATGAGGAATTTTTTCAGAATTTTTTTCAGAATTTTTAAATGCATCACATATTTTATATATCATTGGATAACTAGTTATTATAGGACTAGATATGGGAGATATATCTGTGTGCGCTGTCCTTCATGGGAAAAACGTATCAGAAAACGATGTGAATAAAATTAATTAAGGTAAATAGAGAAGAGCAACAACAGATAACATTCTAAAGTCAGCAGTCCCATAAGGTTGCAAGGTACATGTTCTAAAACCTGCATACATATTTTCTTATATGTGTGTATTTTTGATGTTGCTTCATTGTTTCTCATTAAAATATTTTTTTCTTTGCTATTATGTTGTTTATTTTAAAACATCCTATATTCCCATGTTCAGTGTTATATATAGCATTAAACGGCATATCTTATATAAGCATAAGCATAGGTATAGATAAATTTGTATTTGACATAATATCTATTCAGTTTTGTAATTTTGGTCCAAATTTAAACACCAAGGGAACATTGAGAAAAGGAACTAACTAGATCCAAGGGGAAGTGTGGTATATATGAGACAGGAGAGCATAATGCTAAGTCTAAGTTTTAGTTGAATAAAGAAGTAATGTTTTATAATTATTGATTTACCTTGATTTTCAAAATCCCCTCAAGGGAAATATAAGGTGAAGAAGCTCCTCCTCTCAGGCTTTGTTTTTAAACCAATCTGGAGTGTTTCTGCACACAGTATTCGAATTGTTGTAAGTCTCTCTGTTCTTTGACATTGCTTGTTGTTGTGCATTTATTTGTATAAAAACATGTATTTTGACATGCTGTTCCATCATTATTTCTCTATAATAGGATCTCTATCATATTCTCACCCCTAAAGAAGGAGGAAACCACAAATCTATGAAACGCGTTGGGTGTGAGAAATAATGATTATGATATATATCCACATTTTGTATTTATTTTGAATACTGTTCAAACATTCTACTTTTTTAATATATATCTATGTGTATGTCAATGCTTTATATTTTTGTAATACATTTTTTTCGATATACATCATTTAATCTTTAATCTGGGGTTAAAACATTTTTATGCCTTAAAAGTCCACTCCATAGGGGATCCCCCTTTAATAATTTTTTAAACACATGAATGGGGATCCAGATAGGGGCGTTGTGTAGTGCATATAATTAATAAAATGATGAAATCACTATATTAGCTCTAATTGTTTTACAGTAAATGCAGGCAATGCGGACAAAAGCCAGTGTTGTATTTTACTTTAAAAATATATTTTTTGCATTATAATTTTAGCAGGAAAGTAGAATATAATAAATTGTACAGAGCACTATCACTGACTTCTATGCTCACTAATTCCTACTGCGAATCGTGAATGTGTTTTGAGATTGTTCTGTCTGCAACAGGGAGGAGGGAGAGGGGAGGAGGAGAGCAGCTCTGTGTGTTGTGTGAAGTCTCAGGAAAGAGTAAAGAGCACAGAGCCGATGTCAATCACACAGATGACAGGAAGGGGGTGGATCCAGACTCCCATATTGTTGGTATGACGCTTCAAGAAAGTCTGTAGACCCTCCCACAGTTAATTAACTCTATTTTAACAGAAACGGTGCACTTGTCAGAGGGCAGGAAAGATTCGTAGATACTAACAGCTCATAAGGATTAGGATTAAGCAAAAAAAGGAAACCCATACTATTCTTAAGCAGGAAAATCTTCCTTTCTGTAAGTGGTTAAGTGCAGTGCAAGACAGCCAGGAACCCTAATACATCTAACTTTGGGCCTAGAGCAGCCAGGTGCTGTGTCTTCAACATTACTTTTGAGACTTTTATTCCCTGTTACTGCTGCACCATTATGGGGCAAAACCCACCAGGCAGGAGTAAACCCAGCTTGGCTTGTTGTTCACATACCTTGACTTCAAACGCTTTCTCCAGCTGCCAGCAAGTCCAGCAATTCAGAAACATAGTTACTATGACTTGACCCAGTTCCTTCAGCCCACTTCTGCTCCTGCAATGCACCCCTCCCTCCTCCTATTCTGGGAACCAATCAGTGCAGAGCACAGTGTGAATGACTTCATGCACATGCACACTGCAATTACATTGCATTTAAATTACATGCCATCCCAGAGATTTTTTTGATTCTGGTAGAGACTCAAACTGGTTAAAAATGTCATCATTGCGAGGTTAATTCTGGCAGGTCCCCAGGTATGTTTATAGAAAGTATCACTAACTGTCTAAGTTAAGAGAAAAAAAACTTAAAAAAAATAAAAAATAAATCTGACAGCGGGTTAGGAGGTTTTTCTATTAGCTTGCTACTGTAAATAAGATGAGACTGCGCACACTCCGAATACTACATTTTGTGCCAAGGAATTAAACAAAATAAAAGATTTATTTTCTTGCACATGGTAAGATAATTTAAATGAACACATACTTACCTTTTTAACTAACCTAAAGAACATTCACTTTGCTGAGGTAATAGCCTTTACTTCTTTAGTAAGTCTATCCAGTTTGTATTAATTGAATGTGTCTGCTATGTAATACAAAACGTAAATGTGAAATAATAAAATGTGTCAATTGGTGTTAGCATAGCAGAGTTGGAATTATTTTCACAATAACAAGCCTGGCATGAAACATACATGGTGGCTGCCATAGCTGCTTTCTATAAATGGCAATGAATCAGTTGTTAAAGTGATGCACTGGCTTCTATATATTCTAAGTCACTGACTCCAAAGTAGTATGCATATCTGAAAAGCCAGAACTCCTTAACTGCAGACTTGTTTCAGCTAGGTGACTTTAAAACTTTGAGGCTCTCACACTAATTTCAGAAAGACGGTTTTCATGTTTCCATACTGCTAATGTATTACATTGGAGCTAAAAAATATGCTATATACTGATGTTTAATTTAGTAATAAAGAGCAAAAGAATACTACTGTATACAACTTAATGAAGTATAAATAAACACACAGCTGTATTACAAAAGAAGAAGAAAAAAGAAGAAAACAAATATATATATATATATATATGTATATATACACACACACATACATATACGTAGTATATATATACTTTTTTTAGTGCATCTATACTGGAAAGGAGTAAGTTGCCCCTTGGGCTGAGGATTGCTAATTCTATCCTGTTCACTTAGGCCCCATGCACACGAGGCGCTGTTAAACGCACGTTCAGAGGCCGTTGGACACTTTTTTCAACTGCCCCTGAACGCATACAATGTTATCCTATGTGTCCATGTACACAGTCTCGTTTTTTTCCAGTTTTTATGCAGTTGCGATTGATCTCGTTTTTCCAGAAGCAAGAAAATGGGTTCAGACACTTTGCTTTTCCACGTTTCAGACGCTAAACGCGGCACCCGTGTTTAGCCGCGTTTGCGTTTATAAGCGTTTTTTTGACCGGAAAACTCAGAAATATGATGGTAAACCATCAAAAATACTAAAAAAAAAATTGGTTTAAAATGTCGTAATTACTTTAGATAGTTCATAGAGCATATATACTCACTGATGCAATGCCATAAAAAACAATTTTTTTAGGTAGCTTAGACAATGAGGAATGCTTACACTTCTTTGCCCCAACCCTTCATCCAATTTCTAATCTAATCAGTGACTCCATCTAGTCTGACCAAAGCATAGCAATGTCTTTTTTTCACAAAGAAAAACCTGCATACCAATGTCTAGTCAGCCCAAACCCCCCACCATGTTTGTGAAGTAT
This sequence comes from Lithobates sylvaticus, assembly GCA_028564925.1. Taxonomy (NCBI): domain Eukaryota; kingdom Metazoa; phylum Chordata; class Amphibia; order Anura; family Ranidae; genus Lithobates; species Lithobates sylvaticus. The sequence goes on from CM053026.1 coordinate 382,577,655, forward strand.
CCAACGGACATTCGCTGTGCCATCAATGGATGGGTCCAATATCGACGAGCTCTGACTCTGGACCTCTCACGCAATTTGCAACAACGTTGCTGCCTCATCAAGAGCAACATCAGGAGCATTTCCTGACATATATTCAATATGGGATCCATTTCCAAAAAGAAAAAACACAGAAATAGAGGCAAATGCAAGTGTACAACTGCTCTCTGCTGCTGCTGCTCACTCTGATCAAAATGGCAGAAATAGTTAATAATACATGCTTTCTGAGCTTGGGGAGGGTCTATATGATGTTATTTTTACAAACGCTTATAGACGCAAACGCGGCATGAAAGCGCGTTTTTAAACGCAGGTTTCTGCTTTTTAAAACATGCGTTCAGCAGAGTTTGCATCAGCGTCTCGTGTGCATGGGGCCTTTATATATATATATATATTTATATATATATATATATAAGTATATATATATATATATATATATTGTGGAGACGTGACCCCTTGTCACAGGTGCATACATATGAGCAGTGTATGCCTGATTTTGGTAGGCTTGCTAATTGCACACCTGTGGGCTGGCTTCATAATCATCCCAGGAATAGAGGTCAGTGCTCATCCTTGGAGACAGCTCTGCCCAGCAGACAGGAGTTCTGGCCTAGGAGTCAGGAGGGAGCCAGTGCAGCATGAAGCTGAAAGCACAGAGGTGCTGAACGTCAGGTCTGAGGAAGACAGACCAAGGCCTAAGGTGTAAGGCCTGAGCAGGAGTGCTGTGTTTAGGCTAGGAAGGCTGAATGCTGGTTGTTCTGCAGGACTGTAATGCTGAATAACCCTGCGAGGGAATCTGATGTTTATTTTTGAACTTTGTTTCTTTTGAATAAAAATGGGTGCCATGCCCTTGAAAAAGCAGTCTGACAAACCACTAGAGCTTAATTACCCTGGATCATTACTATATATATATATATATATATATATATATATATATATATATATAACCCCACAAGGGCATGTGTAATATACGGGTCTTCTGTCCCACACCAGTGATGGCTCACCCCCACCTGGATCCAAGTAACACCAATACACAGGTTAAATTTTTAGCTGGGCTTTATTAGAACTAGCAATAAGCCCTGAAAAGAGATAAACTGATTAACAGAATGCCAATGTTAAATGCAATGATATAATACAACTGCTCAGTAAATTAAAACAGGATTGGTGTTCGTTCACTTTAACCACCAGTGAAAAGCCTTGCTCGAAATGCAGTGGTGAACGAAACTGTCAGTTGCACAATACAAAAATAATGTTCAACAATTCCCCAAAAGTGATATTACTGACTATAAGAGCCTATCTAGGGCTCATGGGTTCTAGCTAACCACTGGCCAGTGGGAATTCTATACACACACACACACACACACACACACACACACACACACACACACACACACAGAGTCTGCCAGCATTGGGGCCCATTAAATCCTGTGTTTTAGTACTCAGACTTTTGTGAAGCAATATTTGTAATCCACAGAATGGAAAGGGCTATCTTCGCAAAGTGTCACAGGGTAACAAAGATTAACATATGTGATGATCCACCTTCAGATAGAGCTGCATTAGCAGTAAATAGGACCTAGCAGGATCAAGCAAGATCCACTCACAACAATACAGACATGATGACGGATGTGGATATACGGGGCAATTTAGGTAACAGCAATCACAGGTCAATTGGCTTCAGTATAAATCACACAAAAAGGAAACATAAGGGGAATACAAAGACACTGAATTTCAAAAGAACTAACTTCCCTAAACTACGAACCTTGCTAGAAGGCATGAATTGGGATAAAATCTTAGGAACAAAGAGAGATGGGTTTGCTTTAAGAGCATATTAAATAAGGGCATTAGCCAATGCATCCCATTGGGTAATAAATTTAAAAGAGCGAACAAATGTCCTAGATGGCTTAACTCCAATGTAAAAATGCATATAAAAGCAAAAGAGAAGGCCTTCAAAAAATACAAGGTTGAGGGATCGTCCTCAGCATTCAGACTTTATAAAGAATGCAACAAGAAATGTAATGGTGCAACAAGAAATGTAATGGTGCAATAAGGACGGCTAAGATAGAACATGAAAGACACATAGCAGAGGAGAGCAAAAAAATCCCAAGAAATTCTTTAAGTATGTAAAAAGTAAAAAAGGGAGAACAGACCATATTGGCCCCATAAAGAATGAGGAAGGACATCTGGTTACAAAGGATGGGGAGATGATGAAGGTATTGAATTTATTCTTCTCCTCAGTCTTTACAAGGGAATCGGGGGGGCTTCAGTAACCAAAACTGCAGTGTTTATCCTCATGACACATCACCGAAAGCACCTCCATGGTTAACGGAGGACAGAATTAAAATTAGGACTTGGGAAACCTAACATTAATAAATCACTGGGACCAGATGGCTTGCACCTGAGAGTACTTAACTCAGTCAAGTAATTGCCAGACCGTTGTTCCTAATTTTTACTGACAGTCTACTGACTGGAATGGTACCAGCTGATTGGAGAAAAGCCAATGTAGCACCAATATTAAAAAAGGGACCAAAATACATTCCTGGACATTACAGACCAGTTAGCCTAACATCAATAGTATGTAAACTCTTGGAGGGGATGATAAGGGACTATATACAAGATTTTAGTAATGAGAACAGTATCATTAGCAGTAATCACCATGGATTCATGAAGAATCGTTCTTGCCAAACCAATTTATTAACTTTCTATGAGGAGGTGAGTTGCCATCTAGATAAAGGAGGGCCCATAGACGTGGTGTATCTGGATTTTGCAAAAGCGTTTGACACAGTTCCCCATAAACGTTTGCTGTACAAAATAAGGTCCGTTGGCATGGACCATAGGGTGAGTACATGAATTGAAAACTGGCTACAAGGGCGAGTTCAGAGGGTGGTGATAAATGATAAGTACTCGGAATGGTCAGGGGTGGGTAGTGGGGTCCCCCAGGGTTCTGTACTGGGACCAATCCTGTTTAATTTGTTCATAAACGACCTGGAGGATGGGGTTAACAGTTCAATCTATTTGCGGATCATACTAAGCTAAGCAGGGCAATAGCTTCTCCGCAGGATGTGGAAACCTTGCAAAAAGATCTGAACAAATTAATGGGGTGGGCAATTACATGGCAAATGAGGTTCAATGTAAAAAAATTAAAAATAATGCCTTTGGATGGCAAAAATATGAATACAATCTATACACTGGGGGGGGGGAGAACCTCTGGGGGAATCTCGGATGGAAAAGGACCTGGGGGTCCTAGTAGATGATAAGCTCAGCAATGGCATGCAATGCCAAGCTGCTTCTAATAAAGCAAACAGAATATTGGCATGCATTAAAAACGGGATTCATTCCAGAGATAAAACGATAATTCTCCCACTCTACAAGACTCTGGTCTGGCCGCAGCTAGAGTATGCTGTCCAGTTCTGGGCACCAGTCTTCAGGAAGGATGTACTCGAAATGAAGCGAGTACAAAGAAGGGCAACAAAGCTAATAAAGTGTCTAGAGGATATTAGTTATGAGGAAAGGTTGTGAGCACTGAACTTATTCTCTCTGGAGAAGAGACGTTTGAGAGGGGATATGATTTCAATTTACAAATACCATACTGGTGACTAGGGATGAGCCGAACACCCCCCCATTCGGCTCGCACCAGAACCCGCGAATGGACCTAAAGTCCGTGCGAGCTTTAGAACCCTATTAGTTATAATGGATGCGAACGTTCGAAATCAAAAGTGCTAATTTTAAAGGCTAATATGCATGTTATTGTCATAAAACGTGTTTGGGGACCTGGGTCCTGCCCCAGGGGACATGTATCAATGAAATTTTTTTTTTTTTAAAACGGCCGTTTTTTCAGGAGCAGTGATTTTAATAATGCTTAAATTGAACCAATAAAAGTGTAATATTCCTTTAAATTTCGTACCTGGGGGGTGTCTATAGTATGCCTGTGAAGGGGCACTTGTTTCCTGTGCTTAGAACTGTCCCTGCAAAAAGTGTCATTTTTGCAGGAAAAAAGCTATTTAAAATCACTCGCGGCTAATGTGAATTGACGGCTCCCGTAACACAGAGAACAGTCATTCATTGAAAGTCATTCATAAAAAAAAAAGTCATTGATAAAAAAAAAAAATGTTTAAAAAAAAAAGCGTGGGGGTCCCCCCAAGTTCAATAACCAGGCCCTTCAGGTCTGGGATGGATATTAAGGGGAACCCCAGCCAAAAAAAAAATAAAAAAATGGCGTAGGTCCCCCTCAAAATCCATACCAGACCCTTGAGGTCTGGGATGGATTTTAAGGGGAACCCCAGCCAAAAAAATGGCGGGGGGTCCCCCTCAAAATCCATACCAGACTCTTATCCGAGCACGCAACCTGGCAGGCCGCAGAAAAGAGGGGGGACGAGAGCGTACCAGGCCACATGCCCTCAACATTGGGAGGATGCTTTGGGGGTCTGAGACCCCCAAAGCACCTTGTCCCCATGTTGATGAGGACAAGGGCCTCTTCCCCACAACCCTGGCCGGTGGTTGTGGGGGTCTGCGGGTGGGGGGCTTATCAGAATCTGGAAGCCCCCTTAACAAGGGGACCCCCAGATCCCAGCCCCCCCCCCTGTGTGAAATGGTAAGGGGGTACAAAAGTACCCCTACCATTTCACCCAAAAAGTGTAAAAAATTTTAAAAATGACAGGAGATGGTCTTTGACAATTCCTTTATTAAAATCTTCTTTCTTCTTTCTTCGGTTTCTTCATCTTCTCCTTCCGTCATCTTCTCCTTCCATCTTCTTCTTCCTCCGATCCGCTTCTTCTTGCGCTGGTCTTCTCATCGGGCATCTTCTTCCATGGCGTCGGCGTCTGTTCTTCTGTCGGGCCGCTCCTCGCAATGGGAGGCTCCCGCTGTGTGAGGCTTTGTTCCGTCTGACAGGTCTTTTATAACGGAGGGCATCTGGTGACCCTGCCCCCCTCTGACGTCATGGGGAAAGCCATAGGGAATTCCCCATGACGTCCCCGTGCGTCAGAGGGGGCGGGGTCACCAGGTGCCCTCCGTTATAAAAGACCTGTCAGACGCAGCGAAGCCTCACACAGCGGGAGCCTCCCATTGCGAGGAGTGGCCCAAGAAGAGACACCGACACCGACGCCAACGCCATGGAAGAAGATGCCGGACGAGAAGGACGAGAAGACCAGCGCAAGAAGAAGCGGATCGGAGGAAGAAGATGATGAAAGAAGAAGATGGAAGAAGATTCCGGAAGGAGATGATGAAGAAACCGAAGGATGAAGAAAGGAAGACCAGAAGAAAGAAGAAAGAAGATTTTAATAAAGGAATTGTCAAAGACCGTCTCCTGTCATTTTTACCATTTTGACACTTTTTTGGTGAAATGGTAGGGGTACTTTTGTACCACCTTACTATTTCACACAGGGGGGGGCGGGATCTGGGGGTCCCCTTGTTAAAGGGGGCTTCCAGATTCCGATAAGCCCCCCGCCCGCAGACCCCCACAACCACCGGCCAGGGTTGTGGGGAAGAGGCCCTTGTCCTCATCAACATGGGGACAAGGTGCTTTGGGGGTCCCAGACCCCCAAAGCATCCTCCCAATGTTGAGGGCATGTGGCCTGGTACGGTTCAGGAGGGAGGGGGGGCCGCTCTCGTTCCCCCCTCTTTTCCTGCGGCCTGCCAGGTTGCGTGCTCGGATAAGGGTCTGGTATGGATTTTGAGGGGGACCCCACGCCATTTTTTTTTTGGCTGGGGTTCCCCTTAAAATCCATCCCAGACCTCAAGGGTCTGGTATGGATTTTGAGGGGGATCCTACGCCATTTTTTTTTTTTTTTGGCTGGGGTCCCCCTTAATATCCATCCCAGACCTGAAGGGCCTGGTTATTGAATTTGGGGGGACCCCCGATGCTTTTTTTTTGTTTTGTTTTTTTATGAATAACAGTTCTCTGTGTTACGGGAGCCATCAATTCATTAGCCGCGAGTGCTTTTAAATAGCTTTTTTCCTGCAAAAATGACACTTTTTGCAGGGACAGTTCTAAGCACAGGAAACCTGCCCCCCTTCACAGGCAACCTATAGACACCCCCCAGATGTGATACTGCAATGCTGTACTAACAGCACGCACACACAAATCCCCAGAAATACAGCACATATTGTCAGCAGTCAGCAGCACACTGACATGCTGACACTGAAACACAATATGCGAGGCCGCCGCCGCCGCGGCGGCCTCTTATACCGTGGGGCGTGTACTAAAGTCCCTGAGCTATAATTGGCTACAGGCATCCTGCCTGTAGCCAATTATGGCTCTCCTCGCTGCCGGTGCTGTGATTGGCCAAGCATGCGGGGTAACAGTGCATGCTTGGCCAATCATCAGCCAGCATTGCACTGCTACTGGCGCAATGCATTGCGGGCTGCTCGCATCACACGAATGTGATGCGAGCGGCCCAAATAGTTCTGGGCTCGCCGAACGGGCGAGCGCCTGATGTTCGATTCGAACATGGGTTCAATCGAACACCGGGCCCATCCCTACTGGTGGCCCCACAATAGGAATTAAAAAAAATTTGCATAAGGGAGTTTAACAAGAATCGTGGCCACTCATTAAAATGAGAAGAAAAGAGCTTTAACCTTAAACTACGTAGAGGGTTCTTTACTATAAGAGCAGCAGGGATGTGGAATTCCCTTCCACAGGCGGTGGTCTCAGCAGGGAGCATTGATAGTTTCAAGAGACTATTAGATAAGCACCTGAACGACTGCAACATACAGGGATATACAATGTAATATACAATGTAATACTGACATATAATCACACATATAGGTTGGACTTGATGGACTTTGTCTTTTTTCGACCTCACCTACTATGTAACTATGTAACATAAGGATGGCAGAAGATCTCTCACCATTAGATGCACTTGAGATATCTTCCTTCCAGCAATTGGTAGATTGATCGCTCTCTCGGTCGACTGCATGGCGATGCGAGCAACACAGGCCACAGAATTCTCCAAACAGGAAGATGATGATGATCGCTGCAGTACTGAATTTGTCTCTTTTGTCCTTCATTGCACTGTTAACATATCTTTGGTAATCAGGCGAAAAAGGGCAGAACACGCTGCAAACTCCCTTTAGGAGAGTCACAGACAGAATCACAGGCTCTGGAAGTGCTCAGGAGACAAGCACATGGGACACATTCCCCTGTCTGGCTGCCACAATGCCAGTCTGGGTCTCTCCTCCTGTGTCTTCCTCTCTCCCCCCCCCCCAATCACAGCTCTCTTGCTGTCACAACCAGTACTTACCGAGACCGAGAGTGGCTAACCCTTGCAACTACGCGCACCCCATCCCCCGGAGGTGGTACAGGGAGCGGGTGGCACGCAGAAGCACTGGCCACCAGCAGGTGTAAGTTCTTGAAGAGGGCTGCGGGGCTGAGCAGAGAGTTACTGAAGTTCAGGAACTGGCTGACGGTCCCGTGCAACGTAGTAAACAATCCGAGGAGTAGCAAGAGATCAGGCACCAGGGTATCAAGTCCGTGAAGCAGGCCAAGGGTCAGATCCGTGTAATCAGGTAAGAAAGTCCGTAAGGCAGGCCAAGGGTAAAATCTGGGTAATCAAGCAAGAGAGTCCATAAGGCAGATCAGGAGGGGTCTGTTTAATAAGCCAAGGGTCGAATCGAGGAGGAGAGCAACGTAGTCAGGGACGGTCCGGGTCCAACAGGCAATCAGGTATAACAACAGGAAACAGGCACAAACGGGAAGCTGACAACAAGACGCCAGAGCCATCTTAAATAGCCACGCCGCACACCCGTGTGCCAATGTGCACACTCGCGAGCCACTGCGCACAGGTGCACGCTGTACCATCGCGCAACAGCATGGCGAGCATGGGTGGCAAAACTCCTTCTCTAACACCTGCGCTGCTATCCAATCTTGTCCTTCCTTGTTTTTGTTGTTAGGGGTGGGTTTTATTCTTGCAATGCAATGTTTCAGAAAGCAATACTCTGCATATATTACAGAGGCAATACTAAGCCAGTGTTCCATATATATATATATATATATATATATATATATATATATATATATATACACACACATATATATGTATATGTGTGTGTGTGTGTGTATATATATATATCTTGCATTTTAACATTATAAAAAAAAATGCATTCTCATAGACGCAATCCTGAAAAACATGTTGTTTAAACAAATGTGTTGTCCCTACATAGTTAGCTATCTTCCAACAGCCGCCTTGCAATGAATACCTTTCTGTTACATTGGAGTTTGTCTCCGATTTAAATTATTTCAAAATAAACTAACATTAATGGGCTTGTTAGCTTGAGGGAGATGTGTAACATCTACTTGACTGATGCTTACAGTGTTCTCTTGATCTGCTGGGATATCTGCAGACAGTCTGTGATGACTCACAGTGCTGCAAGGTAAGCATATTATCTGACCGTGACAATCAGATGACTTTAGTCTACATTTATAATGCCAGCGATCTTTTTTTTCTCCACGCTGCATTATATCCTACTGGGAACCGCCATCTGAGATGCAGATTGAACATGCTTGTCGTTTGTTTCACTCCATCTGCCTAAATAAGCAGCTTTATCGACTTGTATTCTTCACAGATGAATATATTGCACAAGTGCTGAAAATCGAAAAATATGGGATTTTCCTTTTTCTGGTAAACACAGCTAAATGTTGCTAAGCTGTGATGCTACTGAATACATTACATGTTACAGACCCTACATAATAAATGCACTATTCTCCGTTTAACTGCAGGGGTGTACTGTACATACAATTATTTTGTTTAAATGACACGCTTTGATATTTAACCTTTATGTTTTAAAACTACTAGGCTGGGTCATTGTTCAGGCTAAATCTATATGTGGAGGAGCCTACTGTGACCAGAGAACCGGATTATGTAGCCAGAGGGTCTGGAGCAAGGGTCCTCAAACTTTTTAAACAGAGGGCCAGTTCACTGCCCCTCCATCAGCTCAGCCCCTCCAGTGCCCAGCAATGTAGCCTCTCCAGTGCCCAGCAATGCAGCCTGGCCAGTGCCCAGCAATGCAGCCTGGCCAGTGCCCAGCAATGCAGCCATCTTATCCAGTGCCCAGCAATGCAGCATGACCAGTGCCTAGCAATGCAGCCTAACCAGTGACCATCTATGCAGCCTCTCCAGTGCCCAGAAATGCAGCCTGACCAGTGCCCAGCAATTCAGCCTTGCCAGTGGCCAGCAATGAAGCCTGACCAGTGCCCATCTATCCAGCCTCTCCAGTGCCCAGCAATGCAGCCAGCCTCTCCAGTGCCCAGCAATGCAGCCAGCCTCTCCAGTGCCCAGCAATGCAGCCTGCCTCTCCAGTGCCCTGCAATGCAGCCTGACCAGTGCCCAGCAATGTAGCCTGACCAGTGCCCAGCAATGCAGCCTGACCAGTGCCCAGTAATGCAGCCTGACCAGTGCCCAGTAATGCAGCCTCTCCAGTCCCCAGCAATGCAGCCTGACCAGTGCCCAGCAATGCAGGTAAAAAAATGTGTTTTATATATATTGTGACAAAACGCCCCCACACTCCTCTTGAGTGCTTTCATCATACATCACTTCCTTCCAGTCTGGATATGGATCTCAGATATTCCAACCGCTCCCAAGCACCAAACGAGACGACACTTGCTTAGCTGCTCAACATGGACTGTTTTATTAGAACCAAACTGTAAAAGTATTTATATACAGTAGAAGAGGAGACCCCCCCCCCCTCCTGCTCATTTTACTCTAACAATACACCTGTAACAAATTAACATGAGCTAATTAACTAATCCCTTTAAGCAGCCGATGTGACTCTGTGCCCATCCGGATTTCACTACAGGTCAGACTTGTTGTCACCGAGCTTCACACATGTTAGATGCTAATATCATCAACTCCACAAGACAGCAGGAGCTCCATTAGGAGTCGACCCGTCTCCTACATTGTACAGAGGACAATGTGATCAGCTCTCTCAATTAACATCTTGAGTTCATCAACAAACTAAGAATAGTCTTTACATATATCCTGCATTGAATCTGACTAGCACAGATTATAAGGGGGGTTCTCATTCCCCCTGTGCCCTAGAGACACAGGGTGATTTACACATACGAAGGTCCGGGGAAGCTATACAAGGAGCCTCCAGAACTCTCCAGGGCAAGCTGAGTTCCACAAACCCCTGACCCAAAGTCACACCTGTCACATATATATATATATATATATATATACACACACACACTGTATACAGTAAATTGGGACTGCTCTCCTTTATGGTTATGTTGCAAACAGAGCAATCTCTAAACCTTAACCTGTGTTCATTTGAGTAGCAGGTTTGCACAGAAGAGAAAAAAATAAATAAAATAGAGTTGAGATGGAATAAAGCTAGTAAAATCTACTAAGTTTGAGCATTCACAATGATAATACCATTCTGTGGTTATGGCTCTTGGTTTTCCCTAGCATGTCGTTTTAAGGGAGTAGCAAATTTTCTTCTGTCTATTGAGTTTATGAAGTTGCTTGATCAAACTCTGAGAGAAGTGAAAGGTATCATTTTTTAGATGCTTGTGTGTAGCATAGTACAGATGGCAGACAGAATTGATCTCTAGCTTTGTTAAAGGGGGTAGTATGGAATTGGGAGACCATTTCTTATAATTGTGTGCAGGAGCAAAAAATACTATATTATAATTATTATTATTTTATTGCCACTGCAACTGTATTTATTTTACTAGTCGACCACCACTTGCAGCACTCACTTGCTGTGATAGTAGGACCACTGGAAGGTTTTAGAAATAACATTATGGCTGAAGTCAGATATGCTGAAAAACACTTATGAGCTGCCGAGGGCAGACTAATTAGCATCCTTCCCTGACTCTCTCTACCCCCAGCCCTGGTCCCTTGTAATGTACTATGTTGTCACCTCTTTTGCTACCTATCCTTCATTAAAACATACCTTATGCTTAGATCTATAACATCAAAAATGTAACCACTTCAATACAGGTCATATTCACCCCCTTCCCGCCCAGGCCAATTTTTAGCTTTTAGCGCTGTCACACTTTAACCACTTCAGCCCCGGACCAATTGGCAGCCAAAGGACCAGGCCCCTTTTTGCGATTCGGCACTGCGTCGCTTTAACTGACAATTGCGCGGTCGTGCGACGTGGCTCCAAAACAAAATTGGCGTCCTTTTTTTCCCACAAATAGAGCTTTCTTTTGGTGGTATTTGATCGCCCCTGCGGTTTTTATTTTTTGCGCTATAAACAAAAATAGAGCGACAATTTTGAAAACAATGCAATATTTTTTGCTTTTTGCTATAATAAATATCCCCAAAAAATATATAAAAAAAATTTTTTTTTCCTCAGTTTAGCCGATACGTATTCTTCTACATATTTTTGGTAAAAAAAATCTCAATTAGCGATTATTGATTGGTTTGCGCAAAAGTTATAGCGTTTACAAAATAGGGGATAGTTTTATAGCATTTTTATTAAAAAAAATTTTTTTACTAGTAATGGCGGCGATCAGTGATTTTTATTGTGACTGCGACATTATGGCGGACACATCAGACATTTTTGACACATTTTTGGGACCATTGTCATTTATACAGCAATCAATGCTATTTAAATGCATTGATTCATGTATAAATGACAGTTGTAGTGAAGGGTTAACCACTAGGGGGAGGGGAGGGGTTATGGGCTGTGACATGTGTGTTTTTTTTTTTACATTAGGGGGCGGGGCTGACGTCTGACGTCATTGATCGGCTTTCCCGTTGACAGGGAACTGCCGATCAATGACAGGCAGTGTAGGAAGCACGGGGAGAGGTTTGTTTACACATACCTCTCCCCGTTCTTCAGCTACAAAACCCAATCGCGGGACACCAGCGGCGATCGGGTCCGCTGGTCCCGCGCCCGGGGTCACAGAGCTCCCGAGCGCGCTGCTGGCGGCGCGCGCGCGACCCACAGGCAGGCAAGTGCACGATCACGTACAGGTACGTGATTTTGCCTGCCCGTGCCATTTTGCCGCAGTATATCTGCGTTAGGCGGTCGGGAAGCGGTTAAATGACAATTGCACGGTTTTGCAACACTGTACCCATATGAATTTTTTTTGAGACAGATAGAGCTTTTTCTTATGGTATTTAATCACCACTGGGGTTTTTAAATTTTTTGCTAAACAAAAAAAGACCTGAGATTTTGAAAAAAAAAAAAACATTTTCTTCTTTCCTGTTAATTTAGCAAATAAGTAATTATCCTTCTTTGCTGATGTGCACTGAGGGGCTGCACTGATGGGCACGGATGAGGCTGCATTGATGGGCACTGATGAGGCGGCACTGATGGGCACTGATGGGCACTGATGAGGTGGCACTGATAAACTGAACTGATGGGTACTGATGAGGCTGCAGTGATGGCCACTGATAAGCTGCACTGATGAGGCTGCACTGATAGGCATTGATAGACAGCACTGATATGTTGCACTGATGGACACTGATATGCTGCAATGATTGGGCTGCACTGATAATCAGGGCACAGATATTCTATGTCCTGATTATCAGTGTAAATGTCCCCTGTAACTGGAAAGCCAGTTATCGGCTTTCCTTTCCTTGCAGTAACAGCATGGGGGGAAGAAATATCGATAACTGGCCTTTGTTTACATTTGATCGGCAGTGATTGGACACAGCTGATCACATGGTAAAGAGCATACATCATCGGCTCTTTACCCTGATCGGTGATGCGCGGTGTCCGAGGGACACAGCTCATCACCGATTGCCATGCGATGGGAAGTACGTCATACGATGTCCAAACAGAACGATAAAGCCACAGCCCAGTCATCATTCTGCTATAGGCCGGATGGGAAGGTGTTAAAGTGAGAAACCACCCTGATGGTGAAACAAATATTATGTGAACAGAAGCTTCAAGCATGCTAGTCGATATCTATCATAGCATACTAATCAGTAAATAATATTGTGTTGCGTTTTAATACATATAAAAAAACACCACCATGCTAGATAGAAGTGTAAAGAATGTTCATGTTACAAATCACAAAGATTCCAATTCATAGAATGTCCAAAAAAAATTACAAAGTTCACTTGAAGACAATAAAGTGTATCCCACACTGGTGAGTCAACATCCACCACAGATATTTCATGTGAGGCTTTCTAGAACTACATGACCTTCAGATTATAGGAAGGTCTTGTATGGTGTAAATTGTTATGCAGATCCGCTGCAATGGCACTCTTCAGGAACCACCCACTGGTTACCATCTGGACACAGGTTCAATTTAGGCACTACGCTGTATACAAATGTGGCCCAAAAAGCACTCCCAAATTTCTCAGATATGGCACCACTAGCAATCTAGTCTAGCTCCAAGTCTCGCTTCAAGTCCCCCATGCTCAGATAAGAAAATACCCATGCTCCACATAGTGTAAAAAATCTGACACGTTTAGACATGATATTATAGACTGGAGGGGCAAGTACATACCTGGCGGGTGCAGAGGTGATTTTATAGAAATGAGACTAAACACAATAGTACACAATCCTTATCACAATTTGAGGGTAATCAGAGTGACTTTTCCTCACCAAAACCAAGTTTTTTAGACACACTAATGCCGCGTACACACGTGCAGACTTTTCCCGGCGGACCTAGTCCAGCGGACAATCCGCCGGACTTTCCAGCTGGCTTCGCCGGACTTTCCGAGCGTGTGGACCTGCCCACACACACACGCGGACTTCTCCGGCGGATAATCCGCCGGCCAAAGTCCGCGGGACTTTTGAAAATGAACGGACTTGCCCACACACGGAGCAGTCTGTTCATTTAGAACGTAACTTCAGGTTACGTAGCTAGCGTAGGCAGTAAATGCCGCCGCGCTAGCTCCGTAACCTGGCATGGATTTAAAGGGACTCCCTACGCCGAAAAACGGCGTGGGGGTTCCCCCCAAATCCATGTCAGACCCTTATCCGAGCACGCAGCCTGGCCGGCCAGGAAAGGGGTGGGGACGAACGAGCGCCCCCCCCTCCTGAGCCGTACCAGGCCGCGTGCCCTCAACATGGGGGGTGCCATGGGGAAAGGGGGGCCGTGCGGCCCCCCCCACCCCAAAGCACCTTGTCCCCATGTTGATGAGGACAAGGGCCTCTTCCCGACAACCCTGGCCGTTGGTTGTCGGGGTCTGCGGGCGGGGGCTTATCGGAATCTGGGAGCCTCCTTTTATAAGGGGGCCCTCAGATCCCGGCCCCCCACCCTATGTGAATGAGTATGGGGTACGATGTACCCCTACCCATTCACCTAAGGTGTAAAATGCAAAGTAAAAAAAAACACCCACACTTTTGAAAAAATAGTTTATTGCACTGCTCCGGGGGTCTTCTTCCGTCTTGGGGGTCTTCTCGCTGGACTCCTCCGCCATTTACCAAGCTCTTTTACCGAGCGGAGAAGTCCGGCTACCTTCTTCGTCGTCGCCGCCGTCGTCTGGGGGTCTCAATCCGCCTTCGGGGCTCTTCCGGGGGTCTCTTCTGTTCTTGCGGCGGTCGTCGTTTTCCGCGCCGCCGGCGCCGCCTTCTTCTTCTTGTTCTTGATCTTCTTCTTCTTCTTCCGATGTTGACACGTCGCTCCCTCTGGCCGGAATGCCAGAGCCGCGCTGTGCTGGGACTTATATAGGGACAAGGGGACAGGGTCACATGCTCATGTCACATGGTGACCCCGCCCCCTGTGATGTCACAGTCCCAGCATCCTCCGGGACTGTGACATCACAAGGGGGCGGGTCACCATGTGACATGAGCATGTGACCCTGTCCCCTTGTCCCTATATAAGTCCCAGCACAGCGCGGCTCTGGCATTCCGGCCAGAGGGAGCGACGTGTCAACATCGGAAGAAGAAGAAGAAGAAGAAGGCGCCGGTGGCGCAGAAAACGACGACCGCCGCAAGAACAGAAGAGACCCCCGGAAGACCCCGGAAGACCCCCGAAGGCGATCGAGACCCCCAGACGACGGCGGCTACGACGAAGAAGGTAGCCGGACTTCTCCGCTCGGTAAAAGAGCTTGGTAAATGGCGGAGGAGTCCGGCGAGAAGACCCCCGGAGCAGTGCAATAAACTATTTTTTCAAAAGTGTGGGTGTTTTTTTTTACTTTACATTTTACACCTTAGGTGAATGGGTAGGGGTACATCGTACCCCATACTCATTCACATAGGGTGGGGGGCCGGGATCTGAGGGCCCCCTTATAAAAGGGGGCTCCCAGATTCCGATAAGCTCCCGCCCGCAGACCCCGACAACCAACGGCCAGGGTTGTCGGGAAGAGGCCCTTGTCCTCATCAACATGGGGACAAGGTGCTTTGGGGTGGGGGGGGCGCACGGCCCCCCTTTCCCCAGGGCACCCCCCATGCTGAGGGCACGCGGCCTGGTACGGCTCAGGAGGGGGGGGCGCTCGTTCGTCCCCACCCCTTTCCTGGCCGGCCAGGCTGCGTGCTCGGATAAGGGTCTGACATGGATTTGGGGGGAACCCCCACGCCGTTTTTCGGCGTGGGGAGTCCCTTTAAATCCATGCCAGGTCACGGAGCTAGCGCGGCGGCATTTACTGCCTACGCTAGCTACGTAACCTGAAGTCACGTGCTAAATGAACGGACTTGCCGATCAGCGGCAAGTCCGTTCATTTTCAAAAGTCCGGCAGACTATCCTACTAACGGCGGGATTGTCCGCCGGACTGCCAAGTCCAGCGGATAATTTTAAAACCAAACTTAAAACTTTGGTCCGCCGGACTTTGGCGCCAAAAAGTCCGCCGGCGCCCACACACGAGGGGATTGTCCGCTGGACTTGAGTCCAGAGGATAATCCCGCGGGATTGTCCCTTCGTGTGTACGCCGCATAAGTCAAAGAAAATGGAGGGGGGTTGACACCACTGGAGAGATGACTGCGAGCAGTTCCACCAGGACCAAAAAGTACCCTAGAGGTGATTCTTTAAGATCCTTTGATTAAGACCTTATTTTGACTCTCCAGATAATGTTTTCTCTCCCTTTACTCCTTTTTTTATCAGGTCTGGATATGAGAATTTGTAAGGAAAAAGCTGTTGGTCACCCCCCCCCCCCCCCCCTAAATTTTCACATGTTAAAAGCCTTTGTGAAGTTGGTACAGCGGGATGTCAGTTGCCTATGGTGGTCAAGTCAGCAAAGGAGGTATGGGGTGGGTAATCTTTTTTCTGGGGAAAAATGGCTTTAATATTCCTTATGAGCCAATGATTCCATTATCATGAAGCCAGCAGATAAGGGTGGAGCCATTGTGATTTTTAATAAATCAGATTATCATGCTGAGGTCATGCTTCAACTGTCAGATGACAAAGTATATTGTAAATTGAGGCGAGGTCCTATCCAGGGTTTGAAGAAGCAAATTGATGCATTGGTTTTATAAGGCACACTCAATGGGAATAATTGATACAAAAATATTTTTGATCATGTAAAATCTGTTAATCTCCCTGGCGGTATTCCAAAGTCTGGCTCGGGGTGGAATTTCAGAACCAAAAGCGGTAACCCAGAGCCAGACTCAGGATTGCATTGCAGGATCCAGGAAGAGCTTACTTACCTTGTCCCCTGGATCCTGCGATGTCTTCTCGCAGTGTGAGTGGCTCATCGTCCGCTTGATTCATCAAAGAGACGGGCTCCATTCCCTGCGAGCGACGCGACACACGAGGAAGGAGAACGGCGCCAAATTCAAAAAGTGAAACACACACTATACATACAGTATACTGTAATCTTATATATTATATTACTGTTTGAAATTTTTTCACATTCCTTTTGTCCCTAGTGTTTTTTTTCCAGTACCCTGCATGCAGTTTTATATTATAAAAACTGTTCTTTCTGCCTGGAAACTGGAGATTGTCCATAGCAACCAAAACCGTCCCTTTACATCAAAATTGGTTTTGGACCAGCTAGAAAACAGCGATAATATATTAGAATCACTCGCAGAATTGAGCGATAGTGATTTGTGGGGAGATTCCTCATCAAACACTGAAAAGTAATGACAGCGACAATTCTGCAACTGAGCAAATTTCTGTGTTTTTGATTTGATTACATTATTGAATAATTTGTATTATTATATTAATATTTGGTATAATTATTTATAGTTATTTATTATATTATAATTTATGATTTTGTTTTTCAAACTTTATCATACCCGGGATGTCTACTAGACTGGTTTAGACAGATTTAAGTGAGTTATTCCTAAGAATTACAGGCCTATAATATAAAACGCCAAATTTTCATGCAAAATAATGGTACCGCTTTCAGCACCAAAAATTTGAAATAATAATACCGTCAGGGAGGTTAACAACCCTATATTATTGCCTCCCCAAGATTTGCTAATGACTACAGAGTCCAAAAGGATCTCCCATTGTGGCAGGGATGGAATCTGTTTTTCCAACCTTGGCTATCTTTCTGGACCAATTATTATGTCCCAAGTTGGCAGGTATGCAATATTTTCTTCTCTATACTACTGATTTATTTTTAACCATTTGATTAGCTAGCTGGTTGCCTATTTGCAGCATGGATTTAAATAGTTTATATACATCCATAACGCATGTTGAAGGGCTGAGCGTAATAGGTAGGGTATTGAAGAAATTACATCTTTCTGTTGGCTTCATTGGCTTTGCCATGCAGCTGTTGAAGATAGTCCTTACTCATAATTACTTTGTTTTCAATAACCAATTCTTCCAGCAATTTCAGGGCACAACAATGGACTTAAATGTGGCTACCATCTATACTAATAAGTATATGGCACATTTTGAAGAAAGTTATGTCTATAGCCATAACTACTTTTTTCAGTGCCTTTATACTGGGCATCGCTATTGTTGTAATGTGTTAATGCCAATTTATGTAGGATATTGTGTTAAAGTAACATATTGACCAGAAATTCAGTTGAGTTGTCAAACCCAACTGAATTTAAACATATCAAAGGGACAGCTGAAGACCCTTTGATGTGTAAATCTTATGCAAGTCTACCTAGGTGTGTGAGGAATATTTCAAAGGAAGTATTTATTGATGGTAATTAGACTTGAGGGGGTATTCATGGTAAACATTTGGTTGACTTAGCAGAAACCCCCCCACACCCCTTCCTGCCGATTCTTAACTGATTTAATATTAGATTCCTGGGGGCGGCCCACTGTTGATGTAACATTAGGGGGAACTCATGTAAATGCGCTGTTAGATAGTGGGGCAGCTATTAGTTTTAGTAAATCAGTTGTCCCTGGAAATGAGAAAATTAAAATAACAGGTGTCACTGGACATTCCATTGAAGCTCCTTTTGTGCGTGGTGTTGAGATGCAAATAGGGGGAGAGAAGTGGGAGTGTGACGTTGTTTGTCAAAATCAGGACATAATTGGTGCTGATGTCTGTGTACAGCAGGGTCTGGTCATTGATCTTGCAAACATGAAGTTGTGGATGATGTCTGGAAATTACGGATTGGGTCATGTGTGGCATCCTCCCATGGAATTAGTAACAGCAGCAGTAAAGCCCGTTGGTGTGTTACATGGAGATTGGGATCCCTGTTGGGATAGTCTGATGGGTGAATTTGAAGACATAATGGCTAAACATAAACAAGATTGTGATAGGATGAATACAATGATTTTATTGGAAGGATTTGATCCTGCACCTGTTAAGCAATACCCAGTTCCGAAAGAGGCCATTAAACCTATAACAGAAGCTATAAAACAATTGGAGGCACAAGGTACATTAAAAAGGGGTGCATCAATATGCAATTCGCCTGCCTGGCCAGTCATCAAACCCGATGGGTCGTTCAGGCTGACGATAGATTACCGTGCCTTAAACAAATATGCTAAAAGTATGGCACCTGTGGTAGCAGCTTACCCTGAAATGATTGCCAAGTTGACGCCAGAAATGAAATGGTTTACGGTCATTGATATCAGTAACAGTTATTGGAATTTACCCCTTGACCCAACATGTCAATACAAAACAGCCTTCAGCTGGGCGGGTCTTCAATATTATTGGACAGTTCTTCCGCAAGGCTACAAAGACAGTGCAGCAATATTTCACTCACATATGAAAGAAGTGATTGATAAGTTTTCAAAACCTAAAAGAGTAATTTCATATGTTGATGACATTTTGATTGGGTCAGCCTCTATGGAGGAGCATGTGAACGATGTGAGTGAAATGTTATTGCTTTTGAGAGAAGCAGGTTTGAAAGTTAATCCAAAGAAAATACAATTGGGGAAGCAAGAAGTCCAATTTCTGGGTGTTACTGTAGCACAGTCAGGGCGAAGTATAAATGAACAAAGGGTTGAGCTGATAGCTAAACTACCTTTGCCCACCGATGAAAAAAGTCTGAGACAGATCTTAGGCATGACAGGTTTCTGCAGGGAGTTTGTGCCTCATTATGCATCATTAACAGAGTGTTTGTATGATCTGCTGAAGCAAGATGAATGGAAATGGAAATCAGAGAACACACAAGCTATTGAAGCGTTAAAGGAAACTTTAGGCAATGCATCACCAGACCCCAACAAAGAATTCAGACTCTATCCACATGTAGGCCTTAGTACTTTGTCTGTTGTACTTACAAAGACATTTAGCCTATGCATCACGTTTACTATCATCTGTAGAACAGAAGTACCCTTTATGTACTCATATGGTGCTGTGTTGTTATTGGGCAATCAACAAATTCAGATACTTGACAGGTACACAAAGGGTCATCATTGCTAGTCATCACACTCTAGTCATGTTAGCCAATGGGAAATGGAAAGAAGCGGATCTGAATTGTAAAAGGCTTGCCCGATGGACTACAGCTTTATTGTCAGAGAATATTGAGGGTTTGATGTTAAAGGAACCTAGTGTCCTGATTGGTGGATTGATGATTGAAGGTGAAGCTCATGAATGTCAAGTGCAAGGAAAGTTTGCAGCACAGTTTTTTCTGCCGTATCCAAACCTTTTGACCTTGAAAGTGAGTGCTGGTACATTGATGGTTCTTCTTAATATAAAGATGGAAGTAGAATTTCAGGATTTGCTGGTGTTTGTGCAAAAATGAAAACCCTTGAGCCTGGAGATGAGAATCCAGGATTTATGTGGATCGGAGCTCCCAGAGCATACCAAGCTCGTTTTTGTGCAATATTCAAGATCTTGATGTGATATAATAAGGCCTAACAGCTACATGGGCCATGGATGTTTACCGAATCCTTTTCCAGTCATGGTCTAAAGCTATATTATCTAATGACTGTTTCATGGGGATATTTTAGAGGCTGGTGAAGAGAGATGTAACCAGTTTAGACTTTATATTTCATATGAGCCATTGTAAAGCATCCAGTACCTCAAATCGTAATGATATGTTTGTTGCTTGATTTCTGGGTCAGTTCTAGTAGTTAAAACGACCCAAGTGGGGGTATATGTTGTAATGTGTTAATGCCAAATTTATGTAGGATATTGTGTTAAAGTAACATATTAACCAGAAATTCAGTTGAGTTGTCAAACCCAACTGAATTTAAACATATCAAAGGGACAGCTGAAGACCCTTTGATGTGTAAATCTTATGCAAGTCTACCTAGGTGTGTGAGGAACATTTCAAAGGAAGTATTTATTGATGGTAATTAGACTTATGGGGTATTCATGGTAAACATTTGGTTGACTTAGCAGAACCCCCCCCAGTGTCAGAGAAGACATTAAGGCTGGCATTCAGTCTAAACTATCCCAGGGAGGGTTTGTGATTATGAAGGTACAGGTCTAGGAGAAATATTCGTTGTCATGATTATACCCTGTTGGATTTTTATCATCTGCAAGACTGTTCTGTTTTAGAAGCCAATAAAATCCCTCTCTGGGAGAATTGGGTTTGCTGCGAGACAATACTTATTAATAACTACATATCATCTACGAACTATATATTATATCACTACAGCTATATTGACAACATATTCTTCATATGGCAGGGCTCTGAATCTCAGCTTCTTCAGTTCAATAATTATCTGGACAATTGTGTTGATACAATCAGCTTCTCTTTGGAGTATAGCGCCAATTCAGTTAATTTTCTTGCCCTGGAGACAAAATCAGAAGGCAAAATCATGACGGATGTCAGATAGGAATATATATTTGTATTATGATAGCTTTAATCCTGAAAGTAGGTTTGCCCTATAGTCAATTTATTTGAATACGCCGAATCTCCTCCAATGATGTAATGTTTCTGAGTCCAGCCAGGCTCATTTTGGAGAACTTTGTTGAGTGGGGATACCCTTGTGCAGAATTATAGAAATCACTTTGTGACAGACCTAGCCAGGACAGAGGCTTTTGGAGGGGACTGAATGCTAAGCTCTTGCTGTCCGATTATGGGCCCTTGATTTTAAGGGAACAATACTCTTTGTGAGACAAATCAAAAATCCAGTCTGATCTGTACTAATCGGACTCAATCTTGTATATATGTATATATTGTATATTGTCTCATGCTGTTGTGTACTATTTGCTGTAATCGTTTGGGGTGAGGCTGTATTCCAATGTTCTATTGCGTCTGTCTGCTCTTGATGTTATGGGATGTTTATCTCTATGCAGGGAGGGGGGATTCCTCCAGCAGCACCCCTGCTAAGACTGTTTACTGATAAGAAGTTTAACACACCTGACCTGTGTGTCCATTGTCATTGAACAGTTTAACCCGCCCTGTTTTCCAAAGGGTGGGGGGAGTGTTTTGAAGTGGGATCTGTATAACATGTGCTTGAATAAATATTCATTCCTGTTTGAACCTCAAAACAGAGCCTTGTCTCGTATTTGGGGGGGAGAGTTATCCGTATGGGTTTCTTGTTCGGCTGATTGGAGTGTTCGGTAGCTGCCTTGGTGTTCGGGAAGGGAATGCCCTAAACGACTTTAACCCCTTTCATACTCGGGGTGTCTTTACACACTTAATAAAGCTTTGTCTAGGGATAGGGCATCTATACTTCTGTGTAACACAAAAGTTCCATCCAGACATATTCCTGTGGCACTATTCAATACAATCCCCCTCAAATTCAGCAAATTATTAGGAAACACTGGGGAGTTCTGGCTAGTGACCCAAAGGTGCAGAAGACATTTAGAGAACCCCCACAAGCAGTCAGAAATGCTTTTATATGTGCTGCTTTCCAGAGTTAAACTACACCTAACACTAATACCACCTGTCTTTTGAGTTATCAATCACTGTGTGGCATGTATCCCTGTGGCCATTGTGCCCAGTGTAATTTTGTAATGCGGAGTAACTCTTTTGCACACCCACGTATGGGTTTCCTATCAAGTCTTTTTTCAACTGTTTCAGGCAGAACGTTATTTACTGCCTCAAGCGGATTAGGATATGTGGAAAAAATAGACAGAGAAGTTAGGGTGCATATAGGTGAGTACAGGAGCAGCATCAGGGCACCAGATTTTACATCGTCTGTGGCAAAACACTTTTGGTCATCAGGACATGTGTTCCCAGTTATACTTTACGGTTCTTGAAGGGGTAAATACTTTCAAGTGAGGTGGTGATATGGTTTGCTTAACATTACAGCAAAAATTCTGGATCTATAAATTGGACACACTCTCCCCCAAAGGGATGAATGAGGACAAGGATTGATCAGTTACCATGTGATTTACGTGCTCCTAGCTATTATTGCTCCCCTCAGTATGAGGTGGTTAAACCGATCCTCTTGATGTATATATGTGCATATACAGTGTTCAGCATAAATGAGTACACCCCTTTTGACAAGTAAGATTTTAATCAATATCTCAATGAACACAAAAAAATAAAATGTCATCCCCACAGAAGGACACTGCCCCCACCATATTTCACTGTAGGTACCATGCATTTTTCTTTGTACTCCTCGCCTTTGCAACTTCATACAGTTTTAACCACTTGAGGACCGAGCCTCTTTCTGAGATTTGTTTTTTACAAGTTAAAAAACTGTGGCGGACAAATCTGACCCCAAATTAGACAACAAGTATAGGTGCATATGTCGGAATATCTCAGTACAGTCTTCCAATTAGGTTATGTAATTAGTATATAACAATATAAAAATAAAGTCCATAAAAAAAGAAAGCTCATCGAAGAGGTTGTCGAGGAGGACGAAAGAATAGACAATCTCGTAGCACCGAAAATAAGAAAACTATAAAAATCTTCAATCTTTCCTCACGCTGCCTCTCTAATGCCGATATGTCACTCCTTTCCAAAGGTTTAAATTTTGCTCCCGTAAATAGACCAAACCCCTTTCTTTTATTTAAAGATTTGAATAGTTATGTACAAAACCTCACATTGAAAAGATACCATCACATTAAAGATAAAAAAAAGTCTTTTGACTTATAATATCTTGCCCGACAATACCCTTTCCACACCTTCTGTGACCTTGATACCAGAGGTATTTTCCTTTGATACCAGCTGTACGGAGGATATAGATGACTTATCTTTTGATACGGAGCTATTCAATCTTTATACACAAAATGTGTCCACTTCTCCTCCCATTACCCATACATCTTTTAGGCCAAAATCTATCTTCAACCCTACACATGCAAAAGGACCCTATATAGAAAGCTTCTATAGAGTGGTATTTGCTGATTTTAAAAAGTTATGCCAGCCCTCCAACACCAATCAGATTAATAATCTAACACCCTCTGAGATAGGAGCCCTGAAATCATTGATGGAAGCAGACGACATAGTCATTAAATCCGCTGATAAGGGAGGGGGAATTGTCATACAAAACAAAAGTGACTACATCAAAGAAGCTAGGAGACTATTATCAGACTCTAGCACGTATAAAAGAATCAATAAAGATCCCACTGCTGACTTTGCCAATGAGATTAACATTTTGGTATCCACTGCTGTGGAGCGTGAAATCCTCAATAAATTAGAAAAATCCTTTCTCCTAAAAATGTTCTATAAAATTCCATACTTCCATCACCTTCCCAAAGTCCATAAGAAACTAGATAACCCCCCCGGCAGACCAATCGTGGCAGCCATGGAAAGCGTCACCACTGGACTAAGCCTGTACGTTGATCATTTTCTTCAACCTATAGTTCACCAGTTGCAATCCTATATCAGGGATGGGACCCATCTAATGGAGCTCCTCTCTGTGTACAAGTGGGAGCCAACTTACACTTGGCTCTCACTTGATGTGAACTCCCTTTACACGTCCATCCCTCATTCATTTGGCCTAATGGCACTAGAACATTTTCTAGGGAAAAAAACCCCTTATCAATCCTTGTCAGGCATCTTTCATTTTGGATGCCGTTTCCTTCTGCTTAACACACAATTACTTTATTTTCGATGGAGATTTTTATGTACAGACACAAGGAACAACCATGGGAGCAAATTTTGCCCCTTCATACACCAATCTGGCGATGGGATTCTGGGAAAATGCCTATGTGCTCCATAATAACCCCTTCGCACGCAATGTTGTATTCTTTGGTTGTTACATCGATGACATCATCATAATTTGGGACGGGCCCCCCGATGTAACTGACCTTTTTGTGGAACATTGCAACCAGAATCCCTATGGCCTATCTTTTACCTCGGAAAAAAATCCTGATACCTTACCCTTTCTTGATTTAGAGTTAGGCCACGATGCAACTACTGCAGCTATTATTTCGAAGAACTACATCAAACCAACCGCGGGCAATTCATACCTTCATCATGAGAGCTGCCATCTCCCCAGATGGATCGACAACATCCCTAAAGGTCAGTTCTGCAGACTCCGGCAGAACTGTACGAGAGAAAGCGACTACCTTGAACAGAGTGTTTTACTAAAAAATAAGTTTAAGGATAAAGAGTATCCAACTGCCTCAATTGATAAAGCCTGCGAATATTTTCTAAAAGGAAAACCCCCCAAAGTACCGGGTGAACAACAAAATAATCATACGTTACGTTTCACTACTACTTTTAATGTTCATTTAAAAAAAATTGAAAACATCTTGGAAAATCACTGGGGCATCCTATTGCAAGATCCACTTTTAAAACCCATCATCCCAGAACACCCAAGAATAACATACCGTAGAGCCCCTAACCTAAAATCAAGAATTGCGCCAAGTAAATTTAGATCAAGATGCCCTTCACCCGAAAAACCTATTCTCATACCATTGGTTGGAATGTATCGCTGCCACAAATCACAGTGTAAGACATGCAAATTCGTTAAACATGGGAAAAAATCCTTCACGACTAAAGGTATTACCTATGTCCTGAAGGATTTCTACAACTGTTCCTCAGATTATGTTGTGTATGAACTAACGTGCCCACGCGGTTTGGTTTACGTAGGGTGCACCATTAGAGCCCTTCGGACCAGATTTGGTGAACATAGACGTTCTATAGAAAAAGATAAAGACCCACATAGTGTACCCAGACACTTCAATCAAGCCCATCAACAGTCCACTGAGGGACTGGAAGTATGGATTATTGAGAACATTTCTAAATCCCTCCCAGCCGCAGAACGATTCAGTAAGCTCTGCTCCAGAGAAACCTTCTGGATATATACGCTAGATGTTCTTACGCCTGGTGGGATAAACAAAGAAATTGAAATTTCTACCATTTTATAGATCTTTTACGCATATATATATATATATATATATATATATATATATATATATATATATATATATATATATATAATTTTAAACCTCAACCATATTATAGATAGTCTTATTATCATAACCATAACTTCTGGTCCCAACACTTTCATATTTTAATTAATTATTTTAACTTTATTTTAACTATATTTTTTAAGGGTACAGGCGCACATCTTAGATTAATTCTATCTGTGTCTATTCATGTATAAACGCAAGTGCATATATTGCTTGCACACTTACCTTCATCTATATAGGTCATTACACATGTATATATGTATATATGTGAGCCTTATTGCTCCCTCAGTCTTTTTTGTATTTTTCTCGGATAATATTATGCGATCATATATTTCTTTTCATCCTTATATTCCCTTATCCATCAAATCAATTGACTAATTAAGTATTGATAATTCTTTTATAGTACATCATTATTTATTTCCTCTTCAGTAATATTATACATATGTATGGTCCCTATTGTCTATATGTATGTGTATATGTATATTCTTTTATATATGTGTATTCTTATATATATATATATATATATATATATATATATATATATATATATATATATATATATATATATATATATATATATATACACACACACATATACACATACATACGTTATTAATTTTTCATTTATCCACTATCTATTTATTATATATATACTAATTAATCAATTTGTATGTATACTTACAGAATTTTTTCATATATATTATTATTATTGTATTATTTATATTTATATCAAATATATATATATATATATATATATATATATATATATATATATATATACACACACATGTGTATTTTCCCCCATTTTTATTTTTATTTGTATTTTTTTTTATTTATTTATTTTTAATTTTATATATATTTATTTCTATTTATTTTTCATTCATTCCTATATACTTTCCAAAATACCTTTCAAACCATTGTTTTTAATTTAGATATACCGCTCTTTCTATGCACATTGATTTCCAAAGTATAATACATAAGCCCAAAACCAGCGATATAGTGCTCTGAATACATGATCCCGCCTTCGTCTCCTCCCCCCTCTACTTTAAATTGTCTTCACTTGGTATGCCTGTCATGCTTGTTGAGAAAGGAGCGCGACTTGTAAGAAGATCCAAGTGTGCATGCTCGTGAAACGCGTCCTACACTGATGATGGTATCCCCCTGAGCCAGCTCTCTTCTGCCTCTCAAGCCTCGTTCTGAGGCCACCTTTCAGAGCCGGCTATACTATCAACACGGTGGACTTGAGTACAGACTGCTTACCATGCTTGTATACCATGCCCGATTTCTTGCAAAATGTGAGTTTTACTATTAAGTCTTATTAAAAAATGTTATCCTTTTCAAAACTACTGCACCCAGAGGCGCCTCTCCATTTGTTTTTTTCTGACCCCAAATTACACTTTTTGGAGACCAGTGACATTATTACATTGATCAGTGCTATAAAAATGCACTGATCAATGTAAAATAGACACTGGCAGGGAAGGGGTTAACACTAGGGGGTGATCAAGGGGTTAAGTGTGTTCCCTCAGCGTGTTCTAACTGTAGGAGGGATGGGCTTACTGGAACATGACAGAGATCACTGTTCCCAATCACTGGGAACAGTAGATCTCTGTCATGTCATCTGGCAGAATGGGGAATTGCCTTGTTAACATAGGCAGCTCCCCGTTCTGCCTCTTCTTACGACCATGGTTGCCGGCGGACATTGCCGCTATCCTCCTTGCACGGACTAACGTACAGATACATCAGTTCACGCAGTAGAGCCGACCTACCGCAGTATGTCTGCGTAAGCAGGTCAGCAAGTGGTTAAAGTGTAACTCCACTCTTGTTGAGAAAAAAACATTCCCCTCTGGGTGATCTATGTACATTGCACGGATTGTACATTCCCCCTCTGACGCAACGCAAGGGGGAAGCTGGGCTTCCCCAGTGACGTACGGGTGACCGCGCCCTCCTCTGATGTAATGGAAACCTGCGTTGCGTCAGAGGGAGGCGGGGTCAGGTGAGGAGAGGCCCGGTCCTCCTCTTCTAAGATGGGATTCCCTCAGTGTCTCCATGGAGACAGGATGCGCTGTGCTGGACGTCGGCAAAAGAGATCAGCCATTGCTGGACCCCAGAGAAGAGATCACCCATCGCTGGATACCAAGAGTGGATTACCACCGCTGGAATCTTTTTTTTTATTTTTAATAAAGGACTTTTCCCAATGGTGTCTGTGTGTTTTTTAACTATTTTTTACACTTTCTTTGTGAAATGGTAGGGGTACAATGTACCCCCTTACCATTTCAGACAGGGGGGTCCCCTTGTTAAAGGGGGCTTCCAGATTCTTATAAGCCCCCCGCCCGCAGACCCCCACAACCACCGGCTAGGGGGTTGTGGGGATGAGACCCTTATCAACATGGGGACATGGTGCTTTGAGTGGTCACAGACCCCGAAAGCATCCTCCCAATGTTGAGGGCATGTGTCCTGCGGCCTTCCAGGTTGCGTGCTCGGATAAGGGTCTGGTATGGATTTTAAAGGGGGACCCCCACGTAATTTTTTTTTTAAATTTGGTGTGGAGTTCCCCTTAAAATCCATACCAGACCTGAAGGGTCTGGTATGGATATTTATGGGGAACCCCACGTCATTTTTTTTTTAAATTTGACCCGGGGTTCCCCTTAATATCCATACCAGACCTGAAGGTCTGAATTGAATTTGTAGGGAACCCCGCGCTTTTTTTTTTATCAATGACTGTTCTCTGTATTACGGGAGCCGACAATTCATTATCGTCGCGAGTGGTTTTAAATAGCTTTTTTTCCTGAAAAAAATTACACTTTGTGCAGGGACAGTTCTAAGCACGGGAAACATGCGCCCCTTCACAGGCATACTATACACACCCCCCAGGTACAAAATGTAAAGGAATATTACACTTTTATTGTTTCACTTTAAGCATTATTAAAATCACTGCTCCTGAAAAAACGTGAGTTTTTAAAACTTTTTTTTGCATTGATACATGTCCCCTGGGGCAGGACCCAGGTCCCCAAACACTTTTTATGACAATAACTTGCATATTAGCCTTTAAAATTAGCACTTTTGATTTTGAACGTTCGAGTCCCATAGACTTTAATAGGGTCCTAAAGTTCACACGAACTTTAGGTCTGTTCGCAGGTTCTGGTGCGAACCGAACAGGGGGGTGTTCGGCTCATCCCTATTGGGTGCCTGAGAGGAGGAAAGTGAGGAGGAGGCACAACTCCAATGAGGCAGGATGTCCTTTAGGGGGCAACTTAAGTGCAGCCAACCTATTGCATCACACCGCAGAGCTCCGCAGGTGCAGGGCCCTGCTGACTCCACACGACTTTTAAAAGTTCCTTGGTGTGGGCCTTTTTTTTTTTCGACACGTGTGCAGCAGATCGCACCATTGCTGTTTGAAACAGACCAAGCCGCTTGGGCACCACATGCTTGACCAGACATTTGACGACCTGCCATGCAGTCTATTGGCGACAGCATTTGAAAGACCCACATCAAAGAAAAAGGCGGACTTCTCCTTGAACCTCATCTGGCATCTCCAACCCTACTATACCTCCAGTCCTCTCAAAAATCTGCAATGAGAGGAATGAAGGTATAGCAATTGGTGTCCCAAGTACTTGCAGCCAATCTGCTAGAAGTACACCACCAATTGAGTTTAGCAGCCAAATTACTCTACCCCAGTTGCTGAACCGTAAAAAGAAATTCAGTCCCAGCCATCCACATGATCAGCATCTAAATGCTAGCTTGGCCAAATTGCTAGCATTGCAACTGCTGCCTTTTCAGCTGGTAGACTCTGCCCCCTTTCGTGAGTTTGTGGAATGTGCTGTACCTCAGTGGCAGGTTCCAAAACGCCATTTCTCTTCAAGGAAAGCCATACCAGCTCTCTGTGGAAGGCAATGCTTTGGCCTCCTTAGACAGGGCGGTCAGCAGTAAGGTTCATATTACCGCTGACTCATGGTCCAGCAGGCATGGGCAGGGACATTACCTTTCCTTCACAGCACACTGGGTAACTCTGCTGGCAGCTGGGAAGGATGCAAGACAGGGTTCAGTATTGTTGGAGCTTGTTCCGCCACCATGCCTCCAAAATGCTAGTGGTGATTCTGCCACAGCTCGCTACTCCACCCCCTCCTCCTCTTCTTCCTCTATGGCCTCTTTTGCAGATTTGTCCTCTGAACCAGCGGTGCTCCGTAAGCATTCAAGGGGCTACACAAGCAGTCAGGCTAAAAGATGCCATGCAGTGCTTGAGTTGGTCTGCCTAGGGGACAGGAGCCACTCTGGGGCAGAGATTCTTTCAGCTCTGCAGGAGCAGGCTCAGAGGTGGTTGACACCACGCCAGCTTCAGCCAGGAATGGTTGTATGCGACAATGGGACCAACCTTCTCTCCACCCTCCGACAGGGACACTTGACCGATGTTCCATGTTTGGCACACGTCCTGAATTTGGTGATGCAGCGGTTCTTGAGCAGGTACCCAGACTTTCAGGATCTCCTGAGGCAGGCCAGAAAAGTCTGTGGTCATTTCCGCTGGTCATACAATGCCAGAGATCGGCTGGCTGACATTCAAAGGAAATGCAACCTGCCCACCAACCGCCTTATTTGTGACATGCCCACCAGGTGGAACTCAATGTTGGCAGTGCTGAAGCGGCTGCACACACAGCAGAGGGACATCAATGAGTATCTGTGAGAGTATGGCACCAGGACATGGTCAGGGAAGCCTTTGTCATCATTTGAGGAGGCCACAAGGATGGTGAGAAGCGACAATGCATGCATCAGTGACACTGTCCTTCTAGTCTTCCTGCTGGAGCACACACTTCATGGACAGGGAACTTGAGGCAGAACAGCGAAAGGAAGAGGAGGACTTCCTTTCCTCTCAAGGCCCACTTTATCCAGATAGCATTCCTGTGGGCCCACCAAACACACAGGAAGAAGAGGAGAAGGATTGTGTCAGCATGGATGTAGAGGATAACACTCAGCAGCAGTCTTCAAGGGATGGTTTTCAGTCCCCAGAAACCCAAGAAGTTGTACGTGGCTGGGAGGAGGTAATTACGGATAATGTGATCCTTAGTGACCCAGAAGACTCAGAATCGAATGCCTCTGCAAACTTACACTGCATGGCCTCCCCGATTCTGCAAAGCCTGCAAAAGGACCCTAGGATTTGTGGTATCAAGGAGAGGGATCATCAATGGCTGGCAACCCTTCTTGATCCATGTTACAAGGGTAAAGTTGCAGAACTCATCCTGCCTTCACAGAGGGAGCAGAGGATGAAACATCTTCAGGAGGCCTTGAAGAAAGGTTTGTGTAACGCATTTACAGACCCTGGGAGGTTACCATTTCCTGGTACTGGACAAAGTGTTGCTGAGGCTTTGTTCAGTCATAGGAAGAGCGGTGGAGAAGGGGGCCGGCTGACCGATGCCTTTAAACAATTTTTCAGTACTCCGCGCCAAGGTCTGATGGGTTCAAGCAACCATCGCCAGCATCTGCATTATATGGTGCAGGAATATCTAGGGGCAAGTCTTGAGGATGGTCCACTGGCCAGAACTTGCTCAATATGCAATCAAGCTACTGGCCTGTCCTGCATCCAGGGTGCTTTCTAAACGCACATTCAGTGCTGATGGAGGGTTTGTAACGGATCAAAGAGTGTGCCTGTCCACAGACTCTGTTGATAGGCTCACATTTATAAAAATGACAGCTATCAAGCACCTGATGCTGATGTAACTGATTGAATTTGCTATGGATCTGGGATCCCTTAAAGACTGCCTATGCTGACTATCCTATTCCTCCTTAACTGCTTGCCACCCGCCCACTGTCAAATAACAGCGGGGCGGTGAGGCTCTCGTTCTGGGACAACGTCTTATGACGGAGTCCCAGAATGGGCATGGACGATCGTGGCGGCACCGTGTTGCTAAGACACGGCGCGACCCCGATCTCTGTAAAGAGCCGTGTCCATGGCTCGTTAACCATGTAATCGGCTGTGTCCAATCACATGTAAGCAAGAACGGAGTGTGTGGTGAGGAGAGCCTATCAGCGGCATCTGCACACAGGGGGACATCTAGGGATGTAATCAGGGCATTGATCATCAGTGTCCTGATTACAGTATAGCAATACAGTGTCACCATACAGTGCCCACCATTGCCCATCAGTGCCCATTAGTGATGCCAGTCAGTGCTGGCAATCAGTGCCGCCGATCAGTGCTGCCCATCAATGTCGATCAATGCCCAGTGTCGCCCATCAGTGCCACCCATCAATGCCCATCAGTACCACCTATCCATCCTGCCTGTGCCACCTATCAGTGCCCACTAGTGCCGCCTATCAGTGCCACATATTAGTGCCCATCAGTTCTACCTAACAGTGCCCATCAGTGCCGCATATCTGTGCTCATCAGCGCCACCTATCAGTGCCCATAAGTGTGGCATATTAGTGCCTCCTCATCAGTTATACCTCATCAGTGCCCATAAGTGGCGCCTCATCAATGCCCACCAGTTCAGCCAATCAGTGCCGCCTCATCAGCGTACATCAGTGAAGAAGAAAAATGACTTGGTTACAAAATCTGACAGAAAAAAAGTAAAAAACATTTTTCTTTCAAAATTTTTGGTCTTTTTTTGGAAAAAATAAAAAACCCAGCAGTGATTAAATACCACCAAAAGAAAGCTCTATTTGTGTGAAGAAAATGATAAAAAATGTGTTTGGGTACAGTGTAGCACGACGGGCAATTGTCAAAGTGCGACAGCGCTGCATGCTGAAAAATGGCTTGGGCAGGAAGTGCCTGGTAGGCAAGTGGTTAATCTTGATGATGCTAGCTTCCAACAATATTTTTAGTTTAGGGCACCACCACCATCACCCAAGGCCCAATTGTTCTGCCCCTGTTTAACAGGGGCATGTAATTCAAAATTTTGATATAATATTTCACGGGCCTGTTCCTGTGCCCAGCATGAGTATCTGTGTGGGATTACAGTGTTGTGGTACCACCACCACCCAAGGCCCAATTTTTCTGCCCCTGTTTAACAGGGGCATATAATTAAAATTTTTGATATAATGGGCATATGGATATAATGGGTATGGATTTTGGGGGGGGGGGGGGGTATCCACGCCATTTTTTTGGGGGTATTTTTGGCGCAGGGTTTTTTTTCAATGATTTTTTTTCTATATTGCCGGGATCCGACAATACATTTTTTCCTTTACAAATGTCATTTTGCTGTGGTACTGTTATAAACATGGGAAAGATGCGCTAATTTACAGGCATACTAAGGACACCCCCCAAGCACGATATATAAAGGAATATTTCATTTTTATTGTTTCACTTTAAACATTATTAATATCACTGCTCCCGAAAAAACTTCAGTTTTTAAAACTTTTTTTGCATTGATACATGTCCCCTGGGGTAGACCCGGGTGCCCAAACACTTTTCATGGCAATAACTTGTATATAGGGATGAGCCCGGTGCTCGATGCGAACCCATGTTCGCATCGAGCACCGGGTGTTCGCTCGCTCGGCGAGCCCAGAACTATTTTGGCCGCTCGCATCACATTCGTGTGATGCGAGTGGCCCCGCAATGCATTGCGGCCGGCGCGGCCGGCGCAGTGCATTGCTGGCTGATGATTGGCCAAGCATGCACTGTGACCCCGCATGCTTGGCCAATCACAGCGCCGGAAACTCGGAGAGCCATAATTGGCTACAGGCAGGACGCCTGTAGCCAATTACAGCTCAGGGGCTTTAGTACACGCCCCCTCATTTAAAAGGCCGCCACGCCGTCGGCGCCGGTCACATGAGTTCCGGCTTTAGGAGAGAGCAGGCTGATTCTGTGTCACTCTTTGCTAGATTAATTTAGAAAGATTTGCTCTACTTTGTTAAGCCATTGCTACCTGTCATTGATCGTCCATTGCTGCTGCTGGTTAGAGTGTTTTTAGCTGCTGCTGGGGGTTAGTCTGGTGCGTGTCTTACTGTTAGTACAGTATTTCAGTAGTACCAACCGCAGTGCTGTTAGTACAGCACTGCACCCCAAAAGCACCCATAGGACTTGTAGTGTGTTAGTGGCAGCAAACAGAGCTCCTATATTTTCTTCCCAGAAGCACCCATAGGACTTGTAGTGTGTTAGTCCCATCACACAGAGTTCCTATATTTTCTTTGCAGAAGCACCCATAGGACTTGTAGTGTGTTAGTCCCATCACACAGAGCTATATTTTATTCCCAGAAGCACCTATAGGACTTGTAGTGTGTTAGTCCCATCACATAGAGCTATATTTTCTTCCCAGAAGCACCTATAGGACTTGTAGTGTGTTAGTCCCATCACACAGAGCTATATTTTCTTCCCAGAAGCACCTATAGGACTTGTAGTGTGTTAGTCCCATCACACAGAGCTCCTATATTTTCTTCCCAGAAGCACCTATAGGACTTGTAGTGTGTTAGTCCCATCACACAGAGCTATATTTTCTTCCCAGAAGCACCTATAGGACTTGTAGTGTGTTAGTCCCATCACACAGAGCTCCTATATTTTCTTCCCAGAAGCACCTATAGGACTTGTAGTGTGTTAGTCCCATCACACAGAGTTCCTATATTTTCTTTGCAGAAGCACCCATAGGACTTGTAGTGTGTTAGTCCCATCACACAGAGTTCCTATATTTTTTTGCAGCAGCACCTATAGGACTTGTAGTGTGTTAGTCCCATCACACAGAGTTCCTATATTTTCTTTGCAGAAGCACCCATAGGACTTGTAGTGTGTTAGTCCCATCACACAGAGCTCCTATATTTTCTTCCCAGAAGCACCCATAGGACTTGTAGTGTGTTAGTCCCATCACACAGAGTTCCTATATTTTTTTGCAGAAGCACCTATAGGACTTGTAGTGTGTTAGTCCCATCACACAGAGTTCCTATATTTTCTTGCCAGAAGCACCCATATGACTTGTAGTGTGTTAGTCCCATCACACAGAGCTCCTATTTTTCTTCCCAGAAGCACTCATAGGACTTGTAGTGTGTTAGTCCCATCACACAGAGTTCCTATATTTTCTTCCCAGAAGCAGCTATAGGACTTGTAGTGTGTTAGTCCCATCACACAGAGCTCCTATATTTTCTTCCCAGAAGCACCCATAGGACTTGTAGTGTGTTAGTCCCATCACACAGAGCTCCTATATTTTCTTCCCAGAAGCACCCATAGGACTTGTAGTGTGTTAGTCCCATCACACAGAGTTCCTATATTTTCTTTGCAGAAGCACCTATAGGACTTGTAGTGTGTTAGTCCCATCACACAGAGCTCCTATATTTTCTTCCCAGAAGCACCCATAGGACTTGTAGTGTGTTAGTCCCATCACACAGAGTTCCTATATTTTCTTGCCAGAAGCACCCATAGGACTTGTAGTGTGTTAGTCCCATCACACAGAGCTATATTTTCTTCCCAGAAGCACCCATAGGACTTGTAGTGTGTTAGTCCCATCACACAGAGCTCCTATATTTTCTTCCCAGAAGCACCCATAGGACTTGTAGTGTGTTAGTCCCATCACACAGAGCTATATTTTCTTCCCAGAAGCACCTATAGGACTTGTAGTGTGTTAGTCCCATCACACAGAGCTATATTTTCTTCCCAGAAGCACCTATAGGACGTGTAGTGTGTTAGTCCCATCACACAGAGCTCCTATATTTTCTTTCCAGAAGCACCTATAGGACTTGTAGTGTGTTTAGTCCCATCACACAGAGCTATATTTTCTTCCCAGAAGCACCTATAGGACTTGTAGTGTGTTAGTCCCATCACACAGAGCTCCTATATTTTCTTCCCAGAAGCACCCATAGGACTTGTAGTGTGTTAGTCCCATCACACAGAGTTCCAATATTTTCTTTGCAGAAGCACCCATAGGACTTGTAGTGTGTTAGTCCCATCACACAGAGCTATATTTTCTTCCCAGAAGCACCCATAGGACTTGTAGTGTGTTAGTCCCATAACACAGAGTTCCTATATTTTCTTGCCAGAAGCACCTATAGGACTTGTAGTGTGTTAGTCCCATCACACAGAGCTATATTTTCTTCCCAGAAGCACCCATAGGACTTGTAGTGTGTTAGTCCCATCACACAGAGCTATATTTTCTTCCCAGAAGCACCCATAGGACTTGTAGTGTGTTAGTCCCATCACACAGAGCTCCTATATTTTCTTCAGAAGCACCTATAGGACTTGTAGTGTGTTAGTCCCATCACACAGAGCTCCTATATTTTCTTCCCAGAAGCACCCATAGGACTTGTAGTGTGTTAGTCCCATCACACAGAGCTCCTATATTTTCTTCTCAGAAGCACCCACAGGACTTGTAGTGTGTTAGTCCATCACACAGAGCTATATTTTCTTCAGAAGCACCTATAGGACTTGTAGTGTGTTAGTCCCATCACACAGAGCTCCTATATTTTCTTCCAGAAGCACCCATAGGACTTGTAGTGTGTTATTCCCATCACACAGAGTTCCTATATTTTCTTTGCAGAACCACCTATAGGACTTGTAGTGTGTTAGTCCATCACACAGAGTTCCTATATTTTCTTTGCAGAAGCACCCATAGGACTTGTAGTGTGTTAGTCCCATCACACAGAGCTCCTATATTTTCTTCCCAGAAGCACCCATAGGACTTGTAGTGTGTTAGTCCCATCACACAGAGTTCCTATATTTTCTTTGCAGAAGCACCTATAAGACTTGTAGTGTGTTAGTCCCATCACACAGAGCTCCTATATTTTCTTCCCAGAAGCACCCATAGGACTTGTAGTGTGTTAGTCCCATCACACAGAGTTCCTATATTTTCTTTGCAGAAGCACCTATAGGACTTGTAGTGTGTTAGTCCCATCACACAGAGCTCCTATATTTTTTCCCAGAAGCACCCATAGGACTTGTAGTGTGTTAGTCCCATCACACAGAGCTCCTATATTTTCTTCCCAGAAGCACCCATAGGACTTGTAGTGTGTTAGTCCCATCACACAGAGTTCCTATATTTTCTTTGCAGAAGCACCTATAGGACTTGTAGTGTGTTAGTCCCATCACACAGAGCTCCTATATTTTCTTCCCAGAAGCACCCATAGGACTTGTAGTGTGTTAGTCCCATCACACAGAGTTCCTATATTTTCTTCCCAGAAGCACCCATAGGACTTGTAGTGTGTTAGTCCCATCACACAGAGCTCCTATATTTTCTTCCCAGAAGCACCTATAGGACTTGTAGTGTGTTAGTCCCATCACACAGAGCTATATTTTCTTCCCAGAAGCACCTATAGGACTTGTAGTGTGTTAGTCCCATCACACAGAGCTATATTTTCTTCCCAGAAGCACCTATAGGACTTGTAGTGTGTTAGTCCCATCACACAGAGCTCCTATATTTTCTTCCCAGAAGCGCCTATAGGACTTGTAGTGTGTTAGTCCCATCACACAGAGTTCCTATATTTTCTTTGCAGAAGCACCCATAGGACTT
Source organism: Lithobates sylvaticus (assembly GCA_028564925.1). Classification (NCBI taxonomy): domain Eukaryota; kingdom Metazoa; phylum Chordata; class Amphibia; order Anura; family Ranidae; genus Lithobates; species Lithobates sylvaticus. Next base: position 382,614,556 of record CM053026.1, read on the forward strand.
GTAGTGTGTTAGTCCCATCACACAGAGCTATATTTTATTCCCAGAAGCACCTATAGGACTTGTAGTGTGTTAGTCCCATCACATAGAGCTATATTTTCTTCCCAGAAGCACCTATAGGACTTGTAGTGTGTTAGTCCCATCACACATCACACAGGCCAGAAAAGTCTGTGGTCATTTCCGCTGGTCATACAATGCCAGAGATCGGCTGGCTGACATTCAAAGGAAATGCAACCTGCCCACCAACCGCCTTATTTGTGACATGCCCACCAGGTGGAACTCAATGTTGGCAGTGCTGAAGCGGCTGCACACACAGCAGAGGGCCATCAATGAGTATCTGTGAGAGTATGGCACCAGGACATGGTCAGGGAAGCCTTTGTCATCATTTGAGGAGGCCACAAGGATGGTGAGAAGCGACAATGCATGCATCAGTGACACTGTCCTTCTAGTCTTCCTGCTGGAGCACACACTTCATGGACAGGGAACTTGAGGCAGAACAGCGAAAGGAAGAGGAGGACTTCCTTTCCTCTCAAGGCCCACTTTATCCAGATAGCATTCCTGTGGGCCCACCAAACACACAGGAAGAAGAGGAGAAGGATTGTGTCAGCATGGATGTAGAGGATAACACTCAGCAGCAGTCTTCAAGGGATGGTTTTCAGTCCCCAGAAACCCAAGGAGTTGTACGTGGCTGGGAGGAGGTAATTACGGATAATGTGATCCTTAGTGACCCAGAAGACTCAGAATCGAATGCCTCTGCAAACTTACACTGCATGGCCTCCCCGATTCTGCAAAGCCTGCAAAAGGACCCTAGGATTTGTGGTATCAAGGAGAGGGATCATCAATGGCTGGCAACCCTTCTTGATCCATGTTACAAGGGTAAAGTTGCAGAACTCATCCTGCCTTCACAGAGGGAGCAGAGGATGAAACATCTTCAGGAGGCCTTGAAGAAAGGTTTGTGTAACGCATTTACAGACCCTGGGAGGTTACCATTTCCTGGTACTGGACAAAGTGTTGCTGAGGCTTTGTTCAGTCATAGGAAGAGCGGTGGAGAAGGGGGCCGGCTGACCGATGCCTTTAAACTATTTTTCAGTACTCCGCGCCAAGGTCTGATGGGTTCAAGCAACCAATCGCCAGCATCTGCATTATATGGTGCAGGAATATCTAGGGGCAAGTCTTGAGGATGGTCCACTGGCCAGAACTTGCTCAATATGCAATCAAGCTACTGGCCTGTCCTGCATCCAGGGTGCTTTCTAAACGCACATTCAGTGCTGATGGAGGGTTTGTAACGGATCAAAGAGTGTGCCTGTCCACAGACTCTGTTGATAGGCTCACATTTATAAAAATGAATCAGTCTTGGATCAGCAGCTATCAAGCACCTGATGCTGATGTAACTGATTGAATTTGCTATGGATCTGGGATCCCTTAAAGACTGCCTATGCTGACTATCCTATTCCTCCTTAACTGCTTGCCACCGGCCCACTGTCAAATAACAGCGGGGCGGTGAGGCTCTCGTTCTGGGACAACGTCTTATGACGGAGTCCCAGAATGGGCATGGACGATCGTGGCCGCACCGTGTTGCTAAGACACGGCGCGACCCCGATCTCTGTAAAGAGCCGTGTCCATGGCTCGTTAACCATGTAATCGGCTGTGTCCAATCACATGTAAGCAAGAACGGAGTGTGTGGTGAGGAGAGCCTATCAGCGGCATCTGCGCACAGGGGGACATCTAGGGATGTAATACAGTATAGCAATACAGTGTCACCATACAGTGCCCACCATTGCCCATCAGTGCCCATTAGTGATGCCAGTCAGTGCTGGCAATCAGTGCCGCCGATCAGTGCTGCCCATCAATGTCGATCAATGCCCAGTGTCGCCCATCAGTGCCACCCATCAATGCCCATCAGTACCGCCTATCCATCCTGCCTGTGCCACCTATCAGTGCCCACTAGTGCCGCCTATCAGTGCCACATATTAGTGCCCATCAGTTCTACCTAACAGTGCCCATCAGTGCCGCATATCTGTGCTCATCAGCGCCACCTATCAGTGCCCATAAGTGTGGCATATTAGTGCCTCCTCATCAGTTATACCTCATCAGTGCCCATAAGTGGCGCCTCATCAATGCCCACCAGTTCAACCTATCAGTGCCGCCTCATCAGCGTACATCAGTGAAGAAGAAAAATGACTTGGTTACAAAATCTGACAGAAAAAAAGTAAAAAACATTTTTCTTTCAAAATTTTTGGTCTTTTTTTGGAAAAAATAAAAAACCCAGCAGTGATTAAATACCACCAAAAGAAAGCTCTATTTGTGTGAAGAAAATGATAAAAAATGTGTTTGGGTACAGTGTAGCACGACGGGCAATTGTCAAAGTGCGACAGCGCTGCATGCTGAAAAATGGCTTGGGCAGGAAGTGCCTGGTAGGCAAGTGGTTAATCTTGATGATGCTAGCTTCCAACAATATTTTTAGTTTAGGGCACCACCACCATCACCCAAGGCCCAATTGTTCTGCCCCTGTTTAACAGGGGCATGTAATTCAAAATTTTGATATAATATTTCACGGGCCTGTTCCTGTGCCCAGCATGAGTATCTGTGTGGGATTACAGTGTTGTGGTACCACCACCACCCAAGGCCCAATTTTTCTGCCCCTGTTTAACAGAGACATATAATTAAAATTTTTGATATAATGGGCATATGGATATAATGGGTATGGATTTGGGGGGGGGGGGTATCCACGCCATTTTTTTGGGGGTATTTTTGGCGCAGGGTTTTTTTTCAATGATTTTTTTCTATATTGCCGGGATCCGACAATACATTTTTTCCTTTACAAATGTCATTTTGCTGTGGTACTGTTATAAACATGGGAAAGATGCGCTAATTTACAGGCATACTAAGGACACCCCCCAAGCACGATATATAAAGGAATATTTCATTTTTATTGTTTCACTTTAAACATTATTAATATCACTGCTCCCGAAAAAACTTCAGTTTTTAAAACTTTTTTTGCATTGATACATGTCCCCTGGGGTAGACCCGGGTGCCCAAACACTTTTCATGGCAATAACTTGTATATAGGGATGAGCCCGGTGCTCGATGCGAACCCATGTTCGCATCGAGCACCGGGTGTTCGCTCGCTCGGCGAGCCCAGAACTATTTTGGCCGCTCGCATCACATTCGTGTGATGCGAGTGGCCCCGCAATGCATTGCGGCCGGCGCGGCCGGCGCAGTGCATTTCTGGCTGATGATTGGCCAAGCATGCACTGTGACCCCGCATGCTTGGCCAATCACAGCGCCGGAAACTCGGAGAGCCATAATTGGCTACAGGCAGGACGCCTGTAGCCAATTACAGCTCAGGGGCTTTAGTACACGCCCCCTCATTTAAAAGGCCGCCACGCCGTCGGCGCCGGTCACATGAGTTCCGGCTTTAGGAGAGAGCAGGCTGATTCTGTGTCACTCTTTAGATTAATTTAGAAAGATTTGCTCTACTTTGCTAAGCCATTGCTACCTGTCATTGATCGTCCATTGCTGCTGCTGGTTAGAGTGTTTTTAGCTGCTGCTGGGGGTTAGTCTGGTGCGTGTCTTACTGTTAGTACAGTATTTCAGTAGTACCAACCGCAGTGCTGTTAGTACAGCACTGCACCCCAAAAGCACCCATAGGACTTGTAGTGTGTTAGTGGCAGCAAACAGAGCTCCTATATTTTCTTCCCAGAAGCACCCATAGGACTTGTAGTGTGTTAGTCCCATCACACAGAGTTCCTATATTTTCTTTGCAGAAGCACCCATAGGACTTGTAGTGTGTTAGTCCCATCACACAGAGCTATATTTTATTCCCAGAAGCACCTATAGGACTTGTAGTGTGTTAGTCCCATCACATAGAGCTATATTTTATTCCCAGAAGCACCTATATTTTATTCCCAGAAGCACCTATAGGACTTGTAGTGTGTTAGTCCCATCACACAGAGCTATATTTTCTTCCCAGAAGCACCTATAGGACTTGTAGTGTGTTAGTCCCATCACACAGAGCTCCTATATTTTCTTCCCAGAAGCACCTATAGGACTTGTAGTGTGTTAGTCCCATCACACAGAGTTCCTATATTTTCTTCCCAGAAGCACCTATATTTTTTGGACTTGTAGTGTGTTAGTCCCATCACACAGAGCTCCTATATTTTCTTCCCAGAAGCACCTATAGGACTTGTAGTGTGTTAGTCCCATCACACAGAGTTCCTATATTTTTTTTGCAGAAGCACCCATAGGACTTGTAGTGTGTTAGTCCCATCACACAGAGTTCCTATATTTTCTTTGCAGCAGCACCTATAGGACTTGTAGTGTGTTAGTCCCATCACACAGAGTTCCTATATTTTCTTTGCAGAAGCACCACATATAGGACTTGTAGTGTGTTAGTCCCATCACACAGAGCTCCTATATTTTCTTCCCAGAAGCACCCATAGGACTTGTAGTGTGTTAGTCCCATCACACAGAGTTCCTATATTTTCTTGCCAGAAGCACCCATAGGACTTGTAGTGTGTTAGTCCCATCACACAGAGTTCCTATATTTTCTTTGCAGAAGCACCCATATGACTTGTAGTGTGTTAGTCCCATCACACAGAGCTCCTATATTTTCTTCCCAGAAGCACTCATAGGACTTGTAGTGTGTTAGTCCCATCACACAGAGTTCCTATATTTTCTTTGCAGAAGCACCCATAGGACTTGTAGTGTGTTAGTCCCATCACACAGAGCTCCTATATTTCTTCCCAGAAGCACCCATAGGACTTGTAGTGTGTTAGTCCCATCACACAGAGCTCCTATATTTTCTTCCCAGAAGCACCTATAGGACTTGTAGTGTGTTAGTCCCATCACACACAGAGCTATATTTTCTTCCCAGAAGCACCTATAGGACTTGTAGTGTGTTAGTCCCATCACACAGAGCTCCTATATTTTCTTCCCAGAAGCACCTATAGGACTTGTAGTGTGTTAGTCCCATCACACAGAGTTCCTATATTTTCTTCCCAGAAGCACCTATAGGACTTGTAGTGTGTTAGTCCCATCACACAGAGCTATATTTTTCTTCCCAGAAGCACCTATAGGACTTGTAGTGTGTTAGTCCCATCACACAGAGCTCCTATATTTTCTTCCAGAAGCACCCATAGGACTTGTAGTGTGTTAGTCCCATCACACAGAGCTCCTATATTTTCTTGCCAGAAGCACCCATAGGACTTGTAGTGTGTTAGTCCCATCACACAGAGCTCCTATATTTTCTTCCCAGAAGCACCTATAGGACTTGTAGTGTGTTAGTCCCATCACACAGAGCTCCTATATTTTCTTCCCAGAAGCACCTATAGGACTTGTAGTGTGTTAGTCCCATCACACAGAGCTCCTATTTTCTTCCCAGAAGCACCCATAGGACTTGTAGTGTGTTAGTCCCATCACACAGAGCTCTATATTTTCTTCCCAGAAGCACCTATAGGACTTGTAGTGTGTTAGTCCCATCACACAGAGTTCCTATATTTTCTTGCCAGAAGCACCTATAGGACTTGTAGTGTGTTAGTCCCATCACACAGAGCTATATTTTCTTCCCAGAAGCACCTATAGGACTTGTAGTGTGTTAGTCCCATCACACAGAGCTCCTATATTTTCTTCCCAGAAGCACCCATAGGACTTGTAGTGTGTTAGTACCATCACACAGAGCTATATTTTCTTCCCAGAAGCACCTATAGGACTTGTAGTGTGTTAGTCCCATCACACAGAGCTATGTTTTCTTCCCAGAAGCACCCATAGGACTTGTAGTGTGTTAGTCCCATCACACAGAGTTCCTATATTTTCTTCCCAGAAGCACCTATAGGACTTGTAGTGTGTTAGTCCCATCACACAGAGCTCCTATATTTTCTTCCCAGAAGCACCTATAGGACTTGTAGTGTGTTAGTCCCATCACACAGAGCTCCTATATTTTCTTCCCAGAAGCACCCATAGGACTTGTAGTGTGTTAGTCCCATCACACAGAGCTCCTATATTTTCTTCCCAGAAGCACCTATAGGACTTGTAGTGTGTTAGTCCCATCACACAGAGCTCCTATATTTTCTTCCCAGAAGCACCCATAGGACTTGTAGTGTGTTAGTCCCATCACACAGAGTTCCTATATTTTCTTTGCAGAAGCACCTATAGGACTTGTAGTGTGTTAGTCCCATCACACAGAGCTCCTATATTTTCTTCCCAGAAGCACCCATAGGACTTGTAGTGTGTTAGTCCCATCACACAGAGCTCCTATATTTTCTTCCCAGAAGCACCCATAGGACTTGTAGTGTGTTAGTCCCATCACACAGAGTTCCTATATTTTCTTCCCAGAAGCACCTATAGGACTTGTAGTGTGTTAGTCCCATCACACAGAGCTCCTATATTTTCTTCCCAGAAGCACCCATAGGACTTGTAGTGTGTTAGTCCCATCACACAGAGTTCCTATATTTTCTTCCCAGAAGCACCTATAGGACTTGTAGTGTGTTAGTCCCATCACACAGAGCTATATTTTCTTCCCAGAAGCACCCATAGGACTTGTAGTGTGTTAGTCCCATCACACAGAGCTCCTATATTTTCTTCCCAGAAGCACCCATAGGACTTGTAGTGTGTTAGTCCCATCACACAGAGCTATATTTTCTTCCCAGAAGCACCTATAGGACTTGTAGTGTGTTAGTCCCATCACACAGAGCTATATATTTTCTTCCCAGAAGCACCTATAGGACTTGTAGTGTGTTAGTCCCATCACACAGAGCTCCTATATTTTCTTCCCAGAAGCACCCATAGGACTTGTAGTGTGTTAGTCCCATCACACAGAGTTCCTATATTTTCTTTGCAGAAGCACCCATAGGACTTGTAGTGTCTTAGTCCCATCACACAGAGCTATATTTTATTCCCAGAAGCACCTATAGGACTTGTAGTGTGTTAGTCCCATCACACAGAGCTCCTATATTTTCTTCCCGGAAGCACCTATAGGACTTGTAGTGTGTTAGTCCCATCACACAGAGCTATATTTTCTTCCCAGAAGCACCTATAGGACTTGTAGTGTGTTAGTCCCATCACACAGAGCTCCTATATTTTCTTCCCAGAAGCACCTATAGGACTTGTAGTGTGTTAGTCCCATCACACAGAGCTATATTTTCTTCCCAGAAGCACCCATAGGACTTGTAGTGTGTTAGTCCCATCACACAGAGCTCCTATATTTTCTTCCCAGAAGCACCTATAGGACTTGTAGTGTGTTAGTCCCATCACACAGAGCTCCTATATTTTCTTCCCAGAAGCACCTATAGGACTTGTAGTGTGTTAGTCCCATCACACAGAGTTCCTATATTTTCTTCCCAGAAGCACCCATAGGACTTGTAGTGTGTTAGTCCCATCACACAGAGTTCCTATATTTTCTTTGCAGAAGCACCCATAGGACTTGTAGTGTGTTAGTCCCATCACACAGAGTTCCTATATTTTCTTCCAAGAAGCACCTATAGGACTTGTAGTGTGTTAGTCGCATCACACAGAGTTCCTATATTTTCTTCCAGAAGCACCCATAGGACTTGTAGTGTGTTAGTCCCATCACACAGAGCTCCTATATTTTCTTCCCAGAAGCACCCATAGGACTTGTAGTGTGTTAGTCCCATCACACAGAGTTCCTATATTTTTTTCCAGAAGCACCTATAGGACTTGTAGTGTGTTAGTCCCATCACACAGAGTTCCTATATTTTCTTCCCAGAAGCACCCATAGGACTTGTAGTGTGTTAGTCCCATCACACAGAGCTCCTATATTTTCTTCCCAGAAGCACTCATAGGACTTGTAGTGTGTTAGTCCCATCACACAGAGTTCCTATATTTTCTTTGCAGAAGCACCTATAGGACTTGTAGTGTGTTAGTCCCATCACACAGAGCTCCTATATTTTCTTCCCAGAAGCACCCATAGGACTTGTAGTGTGTTAGTCCCATCACACAGAGCTCCTATATTTTCTTCCCAGAAGCACCCATAGGACTTGTAGTGTGTTAGTCCCATCACACAGAGTTCCTATATTTTCTTTGCAGAAGCACCTATAGGACTTGTAGTGTGTTAGTCCCATCACACAGAGCTCCTATATTTTCTTCCCAGAAGCACCCATAGGACTTGTAGTGTGTTAGTCCCATCACACAGAGTTCCTATATTTTCTTCCCAGAAGCACCTATAGGACTTGTAGTGTGTTAGTCCCATCACACAGAGCTCCTATATTTTCTTCCCAGAAGCACCCATAGGACTTGTAGTGTGTTAGTCCCATCACACAGAGCTCCTATATTTTCTTCCCAGAAGCACCTATAGGACTTGTAGTGTGTTAGTCCCATCACACAGAGCTCCTATATTTTCTTCCCAGAAGCACCTATAGGACTTGTAGTGTGTTAGTCCCATCACACAGAGCTCCTATATTTTCTTCCCAGAAGCACCTATAGGACTTGTAGTGTGTTAGTCCCATCACACAGAGCTCCTATATTTTCTTCCCAGAAGCACCAATAGGACTTGTAGTGTGTTAGTCCCATCACACAGAGCTCCTATATTTTTCTTCCCAGAAGCACCTATAGGACTTGTAGTGTGTTAGTCCCATCACACAGAGCTCCTATATTTTCTTCCCAGAAGCACCCATAGGACTTGTAGTGTGTTAGTCCCATCACACAGAGTTCCTATATTTTCTTCCAGAAGCACCCATAGGACTTGTAGTGTGTTAGTCCCATCACACAGAGCTCCTATATTTTCTTCCCAGAAGCACCTATAGGACTTGTAGTGTGTTAGTCCCATCACACAGAGCTCCTATATTTTCTTCCCAGAAGCACCCATAGGACTTGTAGTGTGTTAGTCCCATCACACAGAGCTCCTATATTTTCTTCCCAGAAGCACCCATAGGACTTGTAGTGTGTTAGTCCCATCACACAGAGCTCCTATATTTTCTTCCCAGAAGCACCCATAGGACTTGTAGTGTGTTAGTCCCATCACACAGAGCTATATTTTTCTTCCCAGAAGCACCTATAGGACTTGTAGTGTGTTAGTCCCATCACACAGAGTTCCTATATTTTCTTCCCAGAAGCTCCCATAGGACTTGTAGTGTGTTAGTCCCATCACACAGAGTTCCTATATTTTCTTCCAGAAGCACCCATAGGACTTGTAGTGTGTTAGTCCCATCACACAGAGCTCCTATATTTTCTTCCCAGAAGCACCCATAGGACTTGTAGTGTGTTAGTCCATCACACAGAGCTCCTATATTTTCTTTGCAGAAGCACCAATAGGACTTCTAGTGTGTTAGTCCCATCACACAGAGCTCCAATATTTTCTTCGCAGAAGCACCCATAGGACTTGTAGTGTGTTAGTCCCATCACACAGAGCTCCTATATTTTCTTCCCAGCAGCACCCACAGGACTTGTAGTGTGTTAGTGGCATCACACAGAGTTCCTATATTTTCTTGCCAGAAGCACCCATAGGACTTCTAGTGTGTTAGTGGCATCACACAGAGCTCCTATATTTTCTTCCCAGAAGCACCCATAGGACTTCTAGTGTGTTAGTGGCATCACACAGAGCTCCTATATTTTCTTTGCAGAAGCACCCATAGGACTTCTAGTGTGTTAGTGGCATCACACAGAGCTCCTATATTTTCTTTGCAGAAGCACCCATAGGACTTCTAGTGTGTTAGTGGCATCACACAGAGCTCCTATATTTTCTTCTCAGAAGCACCCATAGGACATCACACAGAGCTCCTATATTTTCTTTGCAGAAGCACCCATAGGACTTCTAGTGTGTTAGTGGCATCACACAGAGCTCCTATATTTTCTTCCCAGCAGCACCCACAGGACTTGTAGTGTGTTAGTGGCATCACACAGAGCTCCTATATTTTCTTGCCAGAAGCACCTATAGGACGTGTAGTGTGTTAGTCCCATCAGAGCTATATTTTCTTCCCAAGCACCTATAGGACTTCTAGTGTGTTAGTCCCATCACACAGAGCTCCTATATTTTCTTCTCAGAAGCACCCACAGGACTTGTAGTGTGTTAGTGGCATCACACAGAGCTCTTATATTTTCTTTGCAGAAGCACCCATAGGACTTCTAGTGTGTTAGAGGCATCACACAGAGCTCCTATATTTTCTTTGCAGAAGCACCCATAGGACTTCTAGTGTGTTAGTGGGATCACACAGAGCTCCTATATTTTCTTCTCAGCAGCACCCACAGGACTTCTAGTGTGTTAGTGGCTTCACACAGAGCTCCTAAATTTTCTTTGCAGAAGCACCCTCAGGACTTCTAGTGTGTTAGTGGCATCACAGAGAGCTCCTATATTTTCTTGCAGAAGCACCCATAGGACTTCTAGTGTGTTAGTGGCATCACACAGAGCTCTATGGCAGACCCAGCTGCCAAGCTGTGTTAGTGGCATCACACAGAGCTCATTTTCTTTGCAGAAGCACCCATAGGACTTCCCTAGTGTGTTAGTGGCATCACACAGAGCTCCTATATTTTCTTCTGTCACCCACAGGACTTCTGAGTGGCACACAGAGCTCCTGCAGATTTTCTTTGCAGAAGCACCAGAGCAGGCTCTGGCACACACAGAGCTCCGTGGCCGACTTCTTTGCAGCACGGCAGCTGGACATGTGGAGCCGCATCATTCTGAGGTTGGTAGAATGGATGACAAGCCCTCCTCATCATCCTCTCTCACCCAGGATGCCAACGCGTACTCAATGGCATCATCAGCCACCCCTTCCCTAGACACCATGTCCTCCTGAGGAGTCCCCGAAGCACAGTGTTGGGTACATGCTCAGGAGGATGCCCAACGATTCGAAGGCTCGGATGATGATACCCAGCTTGAGGAAGTCAGAGAGAGGGGATGCTGAAGGACAGCAATCTGGCAGTACTGTTCCACCAGCTGCAGCTTACTGCCAGGTTTGCTCTAGTGGTGAAGAGGGAGGGGATGATGAGGTCACTGACGCCACGTGGGTGCCTGGAGGGAGAGAGGATGAGGAGGAGGACGAGGAGGAGGAGGATGCGGCGTCACATGTCCAACGAGGCAGGATGCCCCCTGGAGGCCAGCTAGAGGCCAGCACAGCAACTGTACAACACCGCAGAGCTCCGCCTGTGCAGGGCGCTGCCTCTGCACGTTATCAGAAAAGTTCTTTGGTGTGGGCCTTTTTTGAGACGAGTGCATCAGATCGCACCACTGCTATTTGCAATATTTGTCTCAAGCGTATCTCGCGTGGCCAAAACATCAGCCGCTTGGGCACCACAAGCATGACCAGACATATGTCGACCTGCCATGCAGCTCGTTGGCAGGCACACATAAAAGACCCACACCAAAGAACTAAGCGGACCTCTCCTTGCTCCTCATCAGCTGGGATCTCCATCCCCACTACATCTTCAGTCCTCTCTGAAAGCTGCTGTGAGAGGACTGAAGGTGTAGAATTAGGTGTGTCACAACCAAGTACTTGCAGTACACCGATGTCCGATTGTAGCAGGCAAATTTCCCTGCCCCAGCTGCTGGACCGTCGAAAGAAGTACACTCCCAGCCATCCACATGCCCAGCGGTTGAATGCTAGCTTGGCTAAATTGCTAGCACTTCAACTGCTGCCTTTTCAGTTGGTAGACTCGGCCCCCTTCCGTGAGTTTGTTCAATGTGCGGTTCCTCAGTGGCAGGTTCCCAAACGCCACTTTTTCTCACGGAAGGCGATTCCGTCTCTCTACCGGCATGTGGAAGGCAATGTCCATGCCTCGCTGGACAGGGCGGTCAGCGGTAAGGTGCATATTACCGCTGACTCATGGTCCAGCAGGCATGGACAGGGACGTTACCTTTCTTTCACGGCCCATTGGGTCACTCTATTGGCAGCTGGGAGGGATGCAGGACAAGGTGCAGTAGTGTTGGAGGTTGTTCCGCCACCACGCCTCCAAAACGCTACTACTGCTACTGGTTGTGACACACCTCTCTCCTCCACCCCCTCCTCTTCTTCTTCCTCCAGTGCTCTGTCCTCGGAACCAGCGGTGCTCCGTAGGCGTACAAGGGGCTACGCAAGTGCGCAGGCAAAAAGATGCCATGCCGTGCTTGCGCTGGTGTGTTTGGGGGACAGGAGCCACACTGGGCCAGAGGTTCTGGCAGCTCTGCAGGGGCAGGCCGAGAGGTGGTTGACGCCACGTCAGCTTAAGCCAGGAATGGTCGTTTCTGACAATGGCACCAACCTCCTCTCCGCCCTGCGACAGGGGCAGCTCACCCATGTGCCCTGTATGGCTCACGTCCTCAACCTGGTGGTGCAGCGGTTCTTGGGCAGGTTCCCAGGCTTACAGGATGTCCTGAGGCAGGCCAGGAAAGTCTGTGTGCATTTCCGCCGATCTTATAATGCCAGTGCTCGGCTGACTGAGCTGCAAAAGGAGCTGAACCTGCCCAAGAACCGCCTAATATGTGACATGCCCACCAGGTGGAACTCAACGTTGGCCATGCTGCAGCGACTGCACACGCAGCAGAGGGCCATCAATGAGTACCTTTGCGACTACGGCACCAGGACAGGGTCAGGGGAGCTTGGTTTTTTTTCCCCACATCAGTGGAGCATGATCAGGGATGCATGCACTGTCCTCTCACCATTTGAGGAGGCCACGAGGATGGTGAGCAGTGACAGTGCATGCATCAGTGACACTGTACCTCTTGTCCACCTGTTGGAGCATACGCTGCGTGGGATAATGGACAGGGCACTTGAGGCAGAACAGAGGCAGGAAGAGGAGGACTTCCTTGCCTCTCAAGGCCCCCTTTATCCGGACAGTGTTCCTTCTGTCCCACCCATCACACAGGAAGAGGATGAGGATGAGGAGGAGGAGGAGGAGGATTGTGTGAGCATGGAGGTGGAGCCTGGCACTCAGCATCAGCAGCAGCAGCAGTCTTTTAGGGATGATGTACAGTCCCAACAAACCAGTGGACTTGTACGTGGCTGGGAGGAGGTGGCTGGCGATCATGTCATCCTCAGTGACCCAGAAGACTCCGGACCGAATGCCTCAGCTAACCTACGCTGCATGGCCTCCCTGATCCTGCAAAGCCTGCGGAAGGATCCTCGTGTTCTTCGGATCAAGGAGAGGGACCATTACTGGCTGGCCACTCTCCTTGATCCACGGTACAAGGGTAAGGTTGCGGACCTTATCTTGCCGTCGCAGAGGGAGCAGAGGATGAGACATCTCAGGGAGGCCTTGCAGAAAGGTCTGTGCAACGCGTTCCCAGAAACTGGGAGGTTACAAACTCCTGGTCCTGGGCGACGAGTTGCTGAGGCTTCGGTCAGTAGCAGAAGGAGCGGTGGGGAAGGTGGACGTCTGACCGATGCGTTCAGACAATTTTTTAGTCCGCAGCCCCAAGGTATGATCGGTTCCAGCAACCATCGCCAGCGTCTGATATACATGGTGCAGGAATACCTTGGGGCAAGGTCAGACTTGGACACCTTTCCCACCGAAAATCCTCTGGCTTACTGGGTCCTGAGGATGGATCACTGGCCAGAGCTTGCACAGTATGCAATTGAGCTACTGGCCTGTCCTGCCTCCAGCGTTCTTTCCGAACGCACATTCAGTGCTGCTGGAGGATTTGTCACCGATCATAGGGTGCGCCTGTCCACCGACTCGGTTGATCGACTGACCTTCATCAAAATGAATCAGTCTTGGATCACCACCAGCTACCAGGCACCTGAAGCGGATATAACGGAATAATTTATAATGTCACATCCCTTCAAGACTGCCTATGCTGATGCTGAGTGACTGTCCTGTTATGTTCACTGACTATCCTCTTCCTCCTCCTCAATGATCCATGCCACCACACCAGTGCCTAAGGCACAATTTTTCAGCCCCTGTGTAACAGGGGCGTGTACTTACAATTTTTTTTAAAAATGCTTCGCAACACGTGTGACTGCTGTGCTCCAAGTACAGTATCTGTGAGGGGTTGCAGTGTTGTGGCACCAGCACCAGTGCCTAAGGCACAATTGTTCAGCCCCTGTTTAACAGGGGAGTGTAATTACAATTTTTTTTAAAAATGCTTCGCAACACGTGTGACTGCTGTGCTCCAAGTACAGTATCTGTGAGGGGTTGCAGTGTTGTGGCACCAGCACCAGTGCCTAAGGCACAATTTTTCAGCCCCTGTTTAACAGGGGCGTGTAATTACAATTTTTTTTTTAAAAATGCTTTGCAACACGTGTGACTGCTGTGCTCCAAGTACAGTATCTGTGAGGGGTTGCAGTGTTGTGGCACCAGCACCAGTGCCTAAGGCACAATTTTTCAGCCCCTGTTTAACAGGGGCGTGTAATTACAATTTTTTTTAAAAATGCTTCGCAACAAGTGTGACTGCTGTGCTCCAAGTACAGTATCTGTGAGGGGTTGCAGTGTTGTGGCACCAGCACCAGTGCCTAAGGCACAATTTTTCAGCCCCTGTTTAACAGGGGCGTGTAATTACAATTTTTTAAAAAAAAATGCTTCGCAACACGTGTGACTGCTGTGCTCCAAGTACAGTATCTGTGAGGGGTTGCAGTGTTGTGGCACCAGCACCAGTGCCTAAGGCACAATTTTTCAGCCCCTGTTGGGGCGTGTAATTACAATTTTTTAGGCAATGCTTTGCAACAGGTCTCATTGCTGTGCTAAGAGTACAGTATCTGTGAGGGGTTGCAGTGTTGTGGCACCAGCACCAATGTCTAAGGCACAATTTTTCAGCCCCTGTTTAACAGGGGCGTGTAATTACAAATCTTGATCTAATAGTTCACAGCAGGGCCCATTCCTGCGCCCACCAAGAGTAACTATGAGGGCCTACAGTCTTGTGGCAACACCGTCCACCACCACCGCCAAAGGCCCAATTTTTCTGCCCTGTTCATCAGGTGCTTGCAATTACAAATCTTGATCTAATAACTCACAGCAGGGCCCATTCCTGCGCCCACCAAGAGTAACTGTGAGAGCTTACAGTCTTGTGGCAACACCGTCCACCACCACCACCACCACCACCGCCCAAGGCCCAATTTTTCTGCCCGGTTCAACAGGTGCATGCAAGTACAAATCTTGATCTATTAACTCACAGCAGGGCCCATTCCTGTGCCCACCAGTCTTGTGGCTACACCAACATCTAATAGGGCAAATTTCTGCAGAGTATATACGGCAGGCCCCTACTTTCAAACATCCAACTTACAAACGACTCCTACTTGCAAACGGAAAGAGAAAACAGGAAGTGAGAGGAAATCTACCCCTAGGAAGGGAAATTCTATCCTGTTAGATTTAATTTGGGAAAAATGTATCTCCTCTCTACTGATACTTTATCACCAATCCTTGTTTCAATTAAAACCCCACTTTTCCAAAAACATTTGTCATTGGGACGGAAAGTGAGGTGACATGTTCTGAATACATGTGCAAAGACAGCAAATGTTACAGGGGTGATAACCCCTCCCTATGTTCTCCAAAAAGCTTAAAAATAGATTTTTTTGGGATGGAGCTACACTTCATAATGTACCTGTTCAGATTCTACTTAAGAACAAACCTACAGTCCGTGTCTTGTTTGCACCACCTATATACTGCTGTTCAGGGTATGTAGGGTTGTAGGTATAGGGTTTTATTTTGGGTGCGGGGTCCCCCTTAATATCCATACAAGACCCAAAGGGGCTGGGGTGGGGGGGGGGGGTGATGGGGTAGCCATGCCATTTTTCTCAAGGATTTTCAGCCATATGGCGGCCAGGACAAGACATGACATTAAAGCCGCAAGTGGTTTTAAATGGCTTCTTTTTTTCCTTTACAAATGTCATTTTGTGCAAGGACAGTTCTAAACACGGGAAACACATGCCACTTCACAGGCATACTTTAGACACCCCCCAGGTACCATATTTAAAGGAAAATTTCACTTTTTTTTTTTCACTTTATGCATCATTAAAATGACTGCTCCCGAAAAAACGTTAGTTTTTAAAAGTTCTTTTTGCATTGATATATGTCCCCTGGGGCAGGACCCGGGTCCCCAAACCTGTTTTATGACATTAACATGCATATTGGCCGTTGTAATTAGCACTTTTTATTTCGAACGTTCGCGTCCATTATAACGTATAGGGTTCGAAAATTCGCGCGAACTTTCGGTCCGTTCGAAGGTTCTGGTTCGAACCGAACCCGGGGGTGTTCGGCTCATCCCTAATATAAGGTTGGCAGGCTGCATCTGAGAGTATGTCCTGTACTGGATATGACATCACTCTGGTCGGGGGGGGGGAGAGGCTGGTTTACTTAGTTTTGGAGCCATTTTGTGTATTTAAGGGGTCTTGGTACCACATGCAGACAGGTGGATGTTACTTGAGAAAGGGGTTTTTACTCCGAAATGTTGTAAATCCCACCTCCGCCTGATGCTAAGTGGCCGCATATCAGTTGAAGGTTTTTTCTAGTATTTATGTGTATTCAGGTTTGATAATTGATGTACTATTAGCCTGGACCTCCTCCCTGTTCTAATAAAAATGCAAATGTTGCTTTTAGCTGAGAGTTTGTCTTTGTCTAGATAAAGGAACTGTAGGGGGTACTTGTGCATGTACTCTGTTGTACTGTTTTGTCTGAAGATGTTGCTTTCTTTTATAAAAATATGAAAAGCAAAACGTTAGCTGTTTGGAATGCTGCCTATTATTTACTTATAGACTATTATCCCTGGGTCTTTTTTTGAGCAAGCCCAATGTATGGTTACAACATCCTTATTCATGCAATTAATCCTTTATTCATTGATGTGATTTGGCTGTGTATTAGCTTTTCTTTTGTTTTTGCTACAGAGAGAGGTTGCCTTGAGGAGCCCCATTAGAATTTTGCTATGGGACCCCATGGCCTGTAGTTATACCCCTGTTCTGTGCATAGCCAATATGTTTAACCCATTTGCTGCCATGCCCTGTGTTCCACTTTTAAATTTAGGTCGCCAGACCATTTTTGCAATTTTTCCAATTGTTTTTATTTTTTCCTTACAGCTTTCAGAGTTTGTAAAAGACCCATCAAACCATACATTTTCTGAAAGCACATAACTAGTAGAATAAAAAGAAGGTGCTACAGATTTTTTTAGGCCCTGTGATATCTGTGAAAATGTTTATCAATTTGCTATTTTCGCTAAAATTACACTAAAATCATTATTAGTAGATACATACCTGGCAAAACTCACAACATTTCTGCTAAATTCCCACTAATTATACAATCTGAAAATGTACAGTATTGAGATAATAAATAACAAATATTTGTACATTTTAAATTATACTAATTTGTGAAATGGTTAAAACTGAAGGTGCGCTAAACTGTAAATAAAAACAATATAATTTTTCACTAACAGCTTTAAGAATTTGTAAAAGATCCCCAAACCATACATATTCTGAAAGCACATGACCTGTAGAATAAAACATTTTATAAAATCGCTATTTTCACTAGAAATACACTGAAATCATTATTAGTGCACACAAGCACAACATAACTTACAAAATTCCTGCTAAATTGCTACTAAGGCCTCATTGAATTTTAGCCATCCACATGCAGGCAGTCTCATTCATGTCAATTGGCTGCAAAGGCACGGCTGCTGCTCCCAATCTGACATCTGTGTGGGTGTAGGTGTAGGTGCAAGTGCATGGCCCTGAGCGTAGACAGTGTGAGCTCAGGGACATCCACACAGATGTCAACTTGGGAGCAGCGGTTGTCTTTGTGCAGTTGCTATATCCCAATTGACGTCAATAGGACTGCCTGTGTGGAGATGCCCAGATCACTTGTGCATCCCCATGCAGGTAAACATGGCATTGCAGGGGCAAACGCTGTAGTATACCCTGTGTGAATGAGGCCTTACTGTGGTTTTTTTTTATTATTTTATATTTATTTATTTTTTATTTTATTTGGTGACATATCAGAGGTCTAAATAGACCCCTGATGTCTCTTTTATGAGACAGAGAAAGGGACTGAAGACAGTCCCTTTCTCTGTATCCTCAGCTGCAATGCCAATGAATGAATAGAACTCTCTGTATAGAGACTCCTATTTATTCACAAAACTGAAGCATAGTAAATATGTACTGAATGCTCCCTGTGTCCATTCAAGGAAAGGGAGGGGCTAGTAAACACATGTTTACCAACCTCCCCCCACTGCTCTCAATCCCGACAGCTTCCCCCTGTCGTGTGCCCCAGCGGCAGATGCATCCGGTGGGAGAGGGAGGAAGGAAAGCCAGCCACCAGCACTACAGGGAAGGGGCACCGGATATAGGGTGGGGGGGTTAATTGCAGGGGGGGATTTTATTTCTTTGTGGCTCCCCTGCAGCAACTCAATGCCACTGGGAGGGAAGAGGAGTAAAGCCACAGTAAATAAGTGCCGGTGGGATCGGTGCTGCGGTGAAGTGGTGGCAGGGGGGCAATTTAACTGGCAATTTGTAGAGTGGGGGCAGGGGGAGAAATGTCAGAGGTGGTGGCAGCAGCAGGTGGGGGGTCACATTTTAGGTCTATAGCTCTGTTTAGCGGATTGTCAGCTGCTAATCAGAGCTATTTATTTCTTCAGCAGAGTCTGCTGAACAGTTCTGCTCTAAGCTCATGGTCACTGAAGTGACCATGAGCTTAGAGCAGAAGGAGGAATGCAGGTCCATATGGCGAGCAGACCTGGCCATCTTGAAGCAGTGCTGTAGGTCCATGCGCCGTAGGTTGGATTTTGGGCCCTTCCTCCCCCCCCTTCTTTCCTCCTCACTTTACCTACCTACCATTTCCCCTGTCCCCCCTTCCCCTCCCCCCCTTTTCCTTTCACTCCTCCCTCTCCCTCACCTCCCTTCACTGCCTTTCCCTCCTCACTCTCCTATCCAGCTCCCTTCCCTCCTGATTACCCTCACTTTCTATTTCCACACCACTTTTTCACCCTTTACCCTCATTTCCCCTTTCTTTGTGCTTGGTCCCATGAGCTTTTCAACTTTATTCACAAAAATTATTCAATTCTATACACCCTGTGGTGTCTTTCACCTTATTATTAACATGGAGCCACGATGTTTTTAATAAATACTATTCTGTATTTACAACATCAGAGCCTGTTCCACACAAGCCCCCACATCTGCCGCAGGGAAGTTTTGTTGGGTTCCACGAAATCGTGTCTTCGCCTGTACTGGTGAGCTGGTCTCCTTATCTATGTAATACGTGTATACTGCTTTTGTATAAAATTATATGGCTGTGTCTATGCTGTTTATTCAAAATTATGACTCATTGCAGATATTACTCCTGAAGAAGCGGTTTAGACCGCGAAACCGGTCGAGGAACCGCCCCCCTACATTTAGACAACGCAAATTTTGCGGGCAAGCCCGGCATTCATTTGTATTGATATCTATAAGTTTTGGAGCGGTTATAAGCTGATTTTAAATTGAATTGATTTGTACATTGTACATATTTTATTCACGTATGTGTTTTTTCTATTAAATATTTTTTGTTACTATTTTCTCTATCTTATGCATTTTCTGACTCAATACAAGTACCGAGATACTCCAAACCCCCTTTCCCAAATTCTTGTGGGTAGTGATTGGGTTAACGCAGAATCAGCAACTGCGTCTACAATCAGATAACCCCTTGTTTCTATAACTACTGATATGGATGATGGTACGCAATAAAATTTTTCTTATAATTATTATTGGAGACTACACTCACGGTTTTGCAGCATTCCCCTTTACATACAATTTCCCCTTGCACTGTAAATGAAGAAATATGTTTTTTGACTTTTGTTATAACCTAAACACATTGTTAGTAGCAGCTGCAAAAATTGTATCTATATTTGTGTGGGTGTAATAAAAAAATAAAATAAAAAAAATGTATATATAAATATATAATATATATAATATAATATATATATATATATATATATACACACACACACACACACACACACACACACACACACACACATATATATATATATACACACACATACATACATACATACACACACACACACACACACACACACACACACACACACACACACACACACACATACATACATACATATATATATATATATATACATACATACATACATACATACATACATACACACACACACATACCATATGTTTAATGATATTTGATTAAAGAATAATTGGTTAGAGAACTTTTTAGAAACTATGAATTCATAGGATTTAAAGCGGGAGTTCCGCCCAAATTTTCTTTTTTTTTTTAAAGTCAGCAGCTACGAATACTGCAGCTGCTGACTTTTAAAATATGGACACTCACCTGTCCAGCACACCCGCGATGTCGGCACCCGAAGCCGAACTGTCACTCGGCTCTCGGGTGCTGCCGCAGCCATCTTCAGTATGGGAATCAGGAAGTGAAGCATTGCGGCTTCACTTCCCGGTTCCCTAATGCGCATGTGCGAGTCGCACTGCACAATACGGATAGACCCTGGTGTCTCTGGGACCTGTGTTGGCTGTCATTACAGCGATCATTTGGAGAGAGGCAGAACGGCAGTCTGCCTATGTAAACAAGGCAGATTGCTTTTTCTTTCAGAGGGGAAAATGGAGATCTTGTGTTTCTGCTTAGTGTCAGATTTGTCTGTCGCAATGTCGCAATGTCGCATTCCTGCTTAGAAACGCTGATCGCCATTACTACAAAAGAATAAATAAAAAATAAGAAGTCCCTAAATCTATCTCATAGTTTGTAGACACCATAACTTTTGCGCAAACCAATCAATATACGCTTATTGGGATTTTTTTTTTACATAATGGTCTAAATTGATGAAGAAAATTGATTTTTTTTATTGGATAAAATTTATAGCAGAAAGTAAAAAATATTGTTTTCTTTTCAAAATTGTCGGTTTCTTTTTGTTTAAAGCGCAAAAAATAAAAACTACAGGTGGTGATCAAATGCCACCAAAAGAAAGCTCTATTTGTGGGTAAAAAAAGGACATCAATTATATTTGGGTAAAGCGTTGTACGTGCAATTGTCAGATAAAGTAACGCAATGCCATATCGTGAAAAATGGCTTGGTCAGGAAAGGGTTACAACATTCCGGAGCTAAAGTGGATAAGTAACCTTTGTATTATATTTTATTTGCTCATCTAATTTTACCCAAATAGCTAAACTTCCATGCACTGTCCACGTCTGGGATTAGTTATACATATAATTTTAGTACCAGTAGAGAAGGAAAAGGGATATTTTATATAAACATTAAAAAAACTAAATTTAGATCTCCCATAAATAATCAAATGTTTCTAGTTTTAACATCATTACTTCAGCCAGTAAGTCACAGGTAACCTCATTTGTCTTAACTAAGGACTGTTTTACGTCTCCCAACAACCAGTCATACTCAAACCACTCTGGTAAATGACAGTTGGAGGACAGATTTTGAAACCGATCAGTTGATGTGTGTTCTCATTTACCCACATAATAAATGAGACTATTTGTTATCTCTAAAATGAAGTGAGTGCAGTGAGTT
The DNA here is from genome assembly GCA_028564925.1 of Lithobates sylvaticus. Classification (NCBI taxonomy): domain Eukaryota; kingdom Metazoa; phylum Chordata; class Amphibia; order Anura; family Ranidae; genus Lithobates; species Lithobates sylvaticus. The sequence goes on from CM053026.1 coordinate 382,635,934, forward strand.
GCATATGAAAGTTCCTGTAACTAGAAAAAATGTTTCATGGGTTTTATCAGAATTAAATTAGGATTAGGATGTTGTTGATTTTACAGTGGAACTAAACTCATAAATTCAAACAATTACAGTCAAGGCATGTCATGAATGATAACTGTCGCATTTGCTTGTGCTCTTAACCAAACTGTCAAACCATCAAATAGCTTGTGGTATAACTAATCACATGTGCAATGCCATGGCAACTGCAGTGCAGATCAGAGACTAGGATGGTAGCTTCCTTGCCTGTAAAGGAAGGAGGCTTTAGTTCCACATTAGGGCAACATGTGGCCAGGGCTGTATTTAGCCATGATAAAATACCAAAGTAATGATCTTCTTTTGTACAAGCTCCTTCCCATGTGTCATGCAATTTTGTTTGTGAAAATAAATGCTAGAAGACAATACTGATCATAGTAAGATGTCTACTTTATATTATACAATAGGTATGTTTTAATGCGGAGTTCCACCCAAAAGTGGAACTTCCACTTTAAGCACTCCTGGCCCCCTGACATGCCACATTTGGCATGTCAATTTTTTTTTTTTGGGGGGGGGGGGTGCCTTCTTTTTAGTGGGACTTACTGTCCCACTTCCTCCTTCCTCTTTTTGGCTGCCTAGGCGACTCCTCAACTCGCCCTAGGCGGCCCCTCCCTGCCAGCGATCTTCTGGGACACAACACGGGTTCCAGAAGATTGGCTGGCCAATAGCAGAGCGCAGCATGACTCACACATGCACAGTGCGTGCCCAGCCATAAGCTGTCAAGGCCGGGTGCCCACACTTGCTTTGACCGTGCCGAGGAGAGGAATGGGAGAGGAGCAGCCACATCGCTGGACCGTGGGACAGGTGAGTGTCTGTTTATTAAAAGTCAGCAGCTATGCTTTTTGTAGCTGCTGACTTTTAATTAACTAAAGAACAGGTGGAACTCTGCTTTAAGTACTTTTTAAAAAAAACACAAAACCAGAGAAAGGAAATATGAGCTCATGTTTTTTGAACTATAGTGGCTATGTTGGTTGAATATCCAGGCAAGCTGGTAAATCGTAGATACTGTGTTACAGGGAGTAGCTTTTGATCGATTTCACTTTCAGAATAAACAGGTACTTTTATGTAATAAATGGAAATGGAATACATCAATACTGTAATAGTAAGCTTTAGATATTCATGCTATATCAAATAAGAAATGTTAGCTTTTTAACCAGAGATACACTTTAACAACTGCAGGCAGGTTTCAGTCCCAGTACAGCTTGGCATAGTTACTGATCAGCAAATTCTCCAGCTCAGTTTCACAAAGCAGATACAAGGAGTGCAATCCCTCAATATGACATACAGTTCATGTTTCAAAAACCATTTGTCTAATTCCAATGAGATACTTCTTTACATGTAACGAACCACAATGTCTTATACATATTAAATTATTTCCACTGTTAGAGTTGAAAAATGAAAGATTCCTTGCTAAAAGTGGAAACTAATTTAATTGTACTTACTAAATCATTTATATTTGATCAATTATTCAAAACCATCTTAATATTGGCAAGGTCATAAATGTCTAAGATGTTTAGACTTTTCGCTTTGCTTTTTTATTTCAATTATTCTTCATACAGTCGGAACTAGGTCAAAAGAATGATTTCAAAGATTTTGGTATCAACCTCACAATGCACAAAACAATTTCTCACTTCATCATTTAGTTCTGTAAGAAAGAAACTATTTGTGGAAAGATTGTTGTCTAACACTTGGAGTAAAATCACTAATGTAGTACCCTCCTGTATAGGTGCTAGGTTAGGTAAATGTAGTTCTTGATTCACTGTAATTAGTGAGCTGTGTGTGATTATTTTGGTCTATTCTGTGTTTCACTGGCTGCAGGGTTGACTGCGTCCCCCTGTCAGTCCGGAAATGGTCTGCAAGATAGAGGGCAAGGAGAGTCAAATCAGCAGCTGCATATTTTTGAAGCCCTAGCCAATGCCTGGAGAGACGTGCCCAGATAGTGTCTGGGAGCATGTATAAATACTTTAAGACTTGGAGCAGAAGTGTCTTGTCCCTGAGGGGAAGACCACAGCCAGGGGGTCCTCTGGGTAAGCCTGCCACGTGTCTGCAGTTCATCTAGGCCAGCTGGAGGGGGAGGGGACTACTCTGCTGAAAGTTTGCTGGAGCTGACTGAGGTACTTTTTGTCTGGGGAGCTAGTCTGGAAGATATTGGATGGAGGAAACCAATTATCTAACAGAGCTTAGTCCACTATTTGCTGCAAGGCAAAACATTTTGCTCACATTATTGTTGCTAAACTTCTTCTGCAATAGTCTCAGTTTCTACCTAAAAAGGTAATTCATCACTAAAGTCTTCCTAAAAATCTTGGTCGATTATTAAATGTAAGCAAGGACCATTGCTCACCTTACTAAGAGGAAGTTTAATGTCCTCAGGTTCATTACTAAAAGTTTATCAGAAGTAGTGAGTTGGGTAGGGGTGTCCCAAAAATGTGTGGCCATTCACAGAAGAGAAGATAGGTCACCATATAGTTACATTGATTATATGGTTGAAAAAAAACACAGGTTCATCCAGTTCAACATATCCTCATCAGGGAACTTAGAACAAACAGTTCATTACAGACATTGGAGTCACTTTTTATATATTTGTACATTGTGATCATATCCCCTCTCAAAACAGTAATAAATAATGCAAAATGCTCACCTCCAACTTCCAGCATCAGCCACTGTCATCTTCTCCCCAGCCTACTTTGGGTTGCTGGGATTTCAGTCTCTTGATGCAGGAGTCAGTCATTACGGCATGGCTGGAGTGTGCCTGGAATGCATGTCCAGATTCACTTGTGTGTCTTTTTGAATCTTATTGCAGAAGAGACATAGCATGTCTTTTCTACAGTAGAGAACTGCCTGTTTGAAGTTTCTAAACCTTAAGCACCTCTTCTGCAGAAAAAAATAACTGTCATGTATTCTTATAGGTAAAGGTCCTTCAGCCCCCTTAATTTTTTGTTGCCCTTTGCCGGATTTTTTTGAATTCAATAAGTCTTGCCTGTGGACTAGTGACCAAAACCAAACTGCATATTCAAGATGAAGTCGAACCACGATTTTGTATTCCTTTTTAATGCATGATAGTATTTTGCTAGTTTTGTTAGCTCCAGCTTGAGATTGCATCCTGTTGCTAAGTATGTGATCTACAAACACCCCAGATCCTTTTCCATTACTTCTTCTCCAAGGGGAGTCCCTTCTAATATGTAATTTGCATATGTATTTTTGACTGCCTAGTGCATAAGTTTAAATTTCTCAGTAGTTCCCCCCATCTGCCATGTAGCTGCCCAACTCCCTATTTTATCAAGGTCTTCCTGAAAAGTTGCCATAGTCAACAGTAAGTGGATTCAAGCGTACTTGGAATAATCCCAGATCTATACAAAAAAAAGTATGTTTCTATGCTATATACCATGCCAAATGTATTTCTGAGCAAGCTTTGGTATCATCAGCAAACACTAAAATTGAGCTCTTGATTGCAACCTCTATATCATTATTAAATAAACTGAACAGCATTGGCCCCAAGGCAGAACCCTGGGGCACACCAATCGCAACTTTTAATATTCAGAGAATGCATCATTTATCACTGCTCTCTGGACCCATTTACTGTATGTAACCAGTTTCCTATCTATGCACAATTTCATCAAATCAAACAAACCTTATTTATAGATTAAACGTTTATGAGATACAGTATCAAATGCCTTAGCAAAATCTAGATAAGCAACGTTCACTGGACTTCCACCATCCAATTTCTTCCGTACTTCTTCATAGAATGATAACAGGCTGGTCCGACAAGAAGGGCCTTCATACTGTAAATCCATGCTGGTTTTCACATATGATATCTCAGCCAGAATTATGGTATAGAGATCCTATAACGTGTGGGGTACCCTGAATCTGTGAGATTAAGCTGCCTCTGTATCATGAAGATTATGGAACACTATATTAGTAAGGTGAGAAATAACCTACCTTACTTTCAAAGTAAGGTGAAAAGGGTATTCATAGAACATCTGTTTAGTGGCAATAAGAACACTTTAATTTAGCAGTGTTTTTTAAAGCAATTCTAAAGCTATTTTAAAGCTATAGTTAGATAAAACAGAGGGAGGGTCAAGACAGGATGGCTAGGTCCCTCTGTCCCCCTAAAGGCTTAAAGTATAAGAGCTATACTGAAAGTAAGGCAAAAGTGGGTATAACTTTTTATTAACTTGCATAGTTCAAATGTGCGATCGGAGATTGTTGTGGGAAATTCCGACCATATGTAGGCTCCATCGGACAGTTTCTATCGGAATTTCCGTCCCACAAAATTTGAGATCTGGTTCTTAAATTTTCCGACAACAAAATCCGTTCTCATAAATTCAGATCATGTGTAGACAATTACGACGCACAAAGTGCCACGCATGCTCAGAATCAAGCAGAAGAGCAGCACTGGCTATTGAACTTCATTTTTCTCGGCTCGGCGTACGTGTTGTACGTCACCACGTTCTTGACGTTTGGAAATTTCCGACCAACTTTGTGTGACCGTGTGTATGCAAGACAAGTTTGAGCCAACATCCTTCGGAAAAAAAACATGGGATTTTGTTGTCGGGGTATCCGATCGTGTGTATGCTACATAACTCTTACTCTATACAAAAGGTACTATTCAATATAGTTCCCATCACAAGCAATGCATTTGTGCCACTGTTGAACCCAACTCTCAAATCCTCTTTAAAAAAAATTCAGGTGTGTAATTTCCTTGCTTCAGTGTGTTAGGTTGTTTAGTTTACTAATGGACTAATGATAATCTTCTTTACACTTTCGCCCTTAGTGTGTATGGAATTATTCTAACGTTTTCTGTTTTTAGGCGTACTTGCCTATGTTAAACTAATAAAAATCATCGAACAAGAAAAATCCAGTGTGCACTGTTGTATCCACTTCTTCACAGCCACTTTCACCACATCTGTGTCATCAAATCATTGTCCCCGAAGATTGTCCTTCGTTGGACCAAAGAAGTGGAAATCAGGGGGCATTAAATCTGGGCTGTATGGTGGATGAAACCAATGATTAGCCAAATTTGCAGATCACCTGATTTGTTGCCAAAGATGTGTGTGGTCACGTACACTAGAGCAAACTTCCACCCTTTTCGCCTCAAATCTGGTGTTTAGGTACAAGGTCTAAAAAGGTAACCAAAAAGTTTTTATTTATGATAAAAACGCAATAGGATAACAATTGCGTATGCTCAAAATCAATATATATAATCAAATAGTAATAATGCTAATAGGGCCTCACATATCGCTATTATAACACCCTTAAACAGGACTCAGTTAACATTTGTAGTACAACACAGTGATACATAGTAATACAGAACCAATTTCTTAGTAGTTGGCATGTATAATGTTCGTAGAAATATGACTGAGTCTTTGATAGCAGGGGTGAAGCCAATGTGAAGGTCCGTTTTCATTTAGAGAATTTTGATCGACATGTTTTGTGCTTTTAGAGAATATTGCTTTCTCAGGAGCGGTTGGTTCTATAATAATGTATATCAACAAGGTTTTAATAAAAAAAAAAAAAAAAAACACACAGAAACAAAGCACATACACAGCACATTCTTATAAAAGGTTAAAAAGAAATCATTAGACGAAAGATTGTCTATATATGTACCCACACCATATCAAAAATCAAGGGGGGAGCAGCCGAAAAACTGGGGCAGGCAAACGCACGGCAATCCACGGGGAACAAAGCTAACAGATTGGAGCCAACTAGACAATTAACATATGAGTGGATGCAACTGCACCTAAATATGTAGCTCACTATGCCTAATTGAAAAGGCTAGTTTAGAAGAATAATAAGCAAGATAAGCAGAGGCAAGTATAAAATACAGATTACTTTCTAAGGTCATTTTATAATAGTAAAAGGTATCTTACCGTAGTTTAGAAAGTGGCCAAAAAAGAGTAGGGTATAAAATTACTGTATATTTCTGATTCACATGCTAGGTTGGCATGTGTGTTCAACAGAAGTCCTGCACAATCTGCAGGGATGCTGTCTAAGGTAGCGAGTCTCTCTCATCAGATTTGGGTAGTTCCCGACACAGGAAAAAAGCCTTTTTAAATGGCACGTGGTTTACAACGCCACAATAATATAGAGGGTTCTAAAGCGGTAGCGCTGAGTAGTGCAATCTGTAGAAATCAAAAAGTGATATACATAAGCCCAATAAGGGGTTTTGCTAGTAAAAAGGAGATTCATATGTCTTAAGATCGGAGACCGATTATGAACTAAGTTTGGGGTGCAGGCCAATATGGTCTACAAGTAGAGCAATAACAGCAAAAACAGATACCTGTGTCAAAGGAGAGAGAAGGACAGCGACCTTCCGGTATCCAGTGCTAGATAGCACTATGTCTTACGGCATTGTTTGCTTGGCGTTTGGCGCCTAAATAGGTGGCTCCGGTCGGGGGCGTGCCATTCGAGTGACTCATGCCCACCGATCCGGCCGAAGGCTACTGCACATGTGCGGGTCCCTTGACGCTGTGATGACGGAGTCACGGGGCCGCTGCTTCAGTAGCAGAGGCGGGGAAACGGATGCCAGCTTGTGACAACCGTTCCCCGTCAAATCGCGGAACATCCGGCCCAGAGGAAGAGGGCAGATGCACGGTGCAGAATGGTCGAATCTGACCACCAAATATCCCCACATAGGCGCCGTGCGTAGAGAGAGCCCACTTGGCGCTCCGATTAGCCCCTGCATCTAAGCCGGATTATGATAGGGCGGGCATACACAGAACAATCTAAAAATACAAAAATACATAAAAAAATATATAGAAAAAAGGGGAGAAACATAAATCATGATATCTGGCATGGTCATCCATACACAGCATGGAGGACCATAAACAGAGATCAGGTATACATAATACAGATAGATATTTTATATACCTATAAAAAGGACCATAAATAGAAGATCATAGGGTCATGTTAGATATATTCGTAGTATATAAATCAAGAATTGGTCTGATTTTGAGACAAGGTCGAGATGTCAGACACACATTGGTCAGGAATTGTTAATCAAGAATGTAACTGGCAGTCATAAGTATCAATAGAAGATCTTAAAAGAATTTTACATTTAGCCACCAAATAGTTAGAAACATAATCTCTCACTTAAACAATCCAAAAAATAGGGCAAACCTGGGAAGATATTAATTAAAAACGGTATTATCATATATATAGCCAGTAAACACCAAGTAATCGATTCACCGGATATAACTCCAAACATTGTGCCATCTAGTGGTCTATTAGGGCATAACTCATCCATGCCTATAGAAAAGGTTTGTATGATTGAGTTTCATTAAGGCCTGGTGAACGAATTGCATTAAGCCGTTCTATCCAGAGAGTTTCTCTTTGGAGGATCAGTTTATCCCATTCCCCACCTCTGGGGTTTTTTGGGATGACGGCCAGGACAGCAAAGGATACACACGAGGTGTCAAATCGATGATAAAGATCCAAATGGCGACTGACCAGGGTCAACATTTTGCCATTTCCAGAATAGTATACGTGGTCGTTAATCCTTTGTCGTAGCTGCCTGGCCGTCTTCCCAACGTAAAAAACACTGCATTGGCATGTCATCAAATAGATAAGCCCTTGCGTATAGCAAGTGGCAGAGAATCTAGGGCGAAATTTTTCGCCATTAGGGATGTCCCTAAGGGTAGATCCAATTTCTCATTCTGCAAAGTGGTGTAATGGCTATCGACCAGTCTATCTCTTATGCCGCGTACACACGAAGGAATTATCCCGCGGGATTGTTCGCTGGACCAAGTCCACCGGATAATCCCCTCGTGTGTGGGCCTCCGACTGACTTTTTTTCCAAAAATCCGGCGGACTAAAGTTTTAAAACTATCCGCTGGACTTCTCCCCCAGACGACGGCGGCGGCGATGATGAAGAAGGTAGCCGGACTTCTCCGCTCGGTAAAAGAGCTACGTAAATGGCGGAGGAGTCCGGCGAGAAGACCCCCGGAGCAGTGCAATAAAATATTTTTTCAAAAGTGTGTTTTTTTTTCTTTACATTTTACACCATAGGTGAATGGGTAGGGGTACATCGTACCCCATACTCATTCACATAGGGTGGGGGGCCGGGATCTGGGGGCCCCCTTATAAAAGGGGCTCCCAGATTCCGATAAGCCCCCGCCCGCAGACTCCGACAAGCAACGGCCAGGGTTGTCGGGAAGAGGCCCTTGTCCTCATCAACATGGGGACAAGGTGCTTTGGGGTGGGGGGGCCGCACGGCCCCCCTTTACCCAGGGCACCCCCCATGTTGAGGGCACGCGGCCTGGTACGGCTCAGGAGGGGGGGGCGCTCGCTCGTCCCCACCCCTTTCCTGGCCTGCCAGGCTGCGTGCTCAGATAAGGGTCTGAGATGGATTTGGGGGGGACCCCCACGCCGTTTTTTCGGCGTGGGGATTCCCTTTAACTCCATGCCAGGTGACGAAGCTAGCACGCCGGCATTTACTGCCTACGCTAGCTACGTACCTGAAGTTACGTTCGAAATGAATGGACTGCTCTGTGTGTGGGCAAGTCCGTTCATTTTCAAAAGTCCCGCGGACTTTGTCCAGCGGATTGTCCGCTGGAGAAGTCCGGGCGTGTGTGGGCAAGTCCACACGCTCGGAAAGTCCGGCGAAGCCAGCTGGAAAGTCCGGCGGATTGTCCGCTGGACTAGGTCCCCCGGGAAAAGTCCCTTCGTGTGTACGCGGCATTAGAGAGTTGCTACGTCTGAACACAATTTCAGGTTGATCCCTCAGGTATTTACTTAGGGTGGGGTCATCACTAAGTAATGGCCAATGTGCCGCCAATATTTTCCTGAAATCCTCATGTTGTGAGGAGAATTTGGTAATTACTTTAGTGGTCTGGAATGTTTGTCTTTTAGAACTTTTAAACAAGAGGTCGGTACGTTTTTTTGGATAAAGCTTTATTATATGCCTTCCGCAGCAATGTCTTGCTATAGCCTCTGGCTCGAAGACGTTGCTGCAATAATTTAGATTGTTCCTTAAAATCATTTAAATGTGTGCAATTGCGGCGTAACCTAATATAATGGGCAGGGGGGATGCTTTTAATGAGAGAGATTGGGTGCACACTGGTGGCGTGAAGTAGAGTGTTGCCGGCTGTATTTTTCCGATACAAGTTAGTGGCAATGGTATTATTAAGATCTCTGTAAATGACTAAGTCAAGGAAGTTGATTTGTTTCATGTAATGAGTGCTGGTAAATTTCAGGTTGAAGTCATTAACTCTTAGAGCCAATATAAATTTGTCTAATGCCCCATACACACGTTCGGATTTTCCAATGACTATTTCCGTCGGATCATTTCCGTCAGAATTTGTCCGAAGCTGGTGTTGCGTACACACGGTCGGACAACGTTGTCGGAATTTCTGGTCTTCAAGAACGCCGTGACGTAAGCCGTGTTCCACAAGACTATAAAAGGGAAGTTCAGCACCACGTCTGGCACCCGTTGGGCTCCTTCTGATTCCGTGTTTATCGCGTGTTAGTAGAAGTTTTGTTACATTCGATTCGCGCTTTTCAGTTTTCAGACTCAGATTGTTACTGCTCTTCAGTTTGTGCTTGTCGTGCGTATCCGTTTATCGGTGCGTGTAGTCAGTTCGCATTTGTTGGTCATTGCGGCCTATATCTTGATATAGGACGCTTTGATTTTCACTGCTTATTGTCTGCTCGTTTCTGGTATTCATTTCGTTCTTTCAGGCCTTGCTGTTTATCGGTGCTTTCTGTTTGTCCGTTTTGACCAGCCGACCGTTTGTGAGCTATGTTTCGTGTACGTACTCGTCGTAGAGTTCGTGCTGTGCAGGGGCTTGGTGTCGGGCTTTTAGCTTTGACCCAAGACCAGTCCATGAACAGGGCGAGGAGGAGTTCATGGACAAAGAATTGGTTGCTTCAGCGTGACCAATTCTCACACAGGCCTTTGCTTCGCGAGATCCGTAAGAATAATCCTGATGATTTCAGGATCTTTCTCAGGATGACGGACCCCGTTTTTTTCACCGTCTGTTGGCTTTGCTGACCCCTTTCATCAGCAGGCAGGATACCTGCATGAGGCAAGCCATCACTACGGAGCAGAGGCTTGTTGCCACGTTGAGGTACTTGGCGACAGGGAGAAGCCTTCAGGATCTGAAGTTCTCCACAGGTATCTCTCCCCAGGCTCTGGGAATCATTATTCCAGAGACCTGTTCTGTTAATATAGTCCTCCTGCAGGACCTGGATAATAAGGTAACATTTCTCCTTTACTATTCCCTTCTATGTATGCTCTGTTTGCTAATGTCTTGTATTTTTGACCTCCTTCCCTAATTACCATGATTGCAATATGCTCTAATATGTTGTGCCCCTTTTGTCCTTCATGCATTTTTGCCTTCACTTACCTCCCCAGCATGCTCTTCTGGGCCAATATACACCTATGGCCTAGTCACTTAAGCAATGTATTTTGTCTGCTCCATAGTATTGGTTTCCCCCAAACACCCCCTAAAATTTGCCCAAATGTTTTCTGTGTGTTTTACTTCATGCAGAGTCCCCTTTTCTTTATTTTTTTTGGTGTGCCAAACTCATTAGGAAACCCCCCTCCCCCAACTGCTCGGTCAGATGATACCAATACTCTATCTGCTGACTTTGCCAAGCTCAATACACACTATATACCTACCTCTTTATAGTGATCATATTTAGGGATGAATTCAGCAAAGCATGTAGTGCAAGGGGCTGGGTCAATACTTTCATATGTTTTTTTTTTTGTTTTTTGTTTTTTCCTCCTATTATTAGCTTGATAGGTAATTGCAGAATATCAAAATGTGCTTCCCTTTATGTTTTTTTTGTTTTTTGGGGGATTAGGAATCTTCTTTTATCTTTCCGGTGGGCTGCCAATAGTGTTAAGTAAGGAGAGTCTGGCCAAACTATCACACATTGTTTAGCTATTCGGCTCTCAATGAAGTGGAGAGGGTTACCTGTCCAATCCCCCCCCCCAACCCCTAGTTTTTGTCAATGGCCCATCAGAAGTGAGGGGAGTGATGGGGGGTGAGTAATCTGCTAAGGGGACCTTGTACTTTGGTTTGTAAATACTTTCTTGGTTAAATTTTAGTCTGATCTTGTTCCAAAATGTTTGTGTGTAATCTGCTTGCAATGTTTATGTGCAAACTGACTATTTTTTTTTCTTGTTTGACTCCACAGTTTCCTTCAACGCCACAGGAATGGCAGACTGTGGCCTCCCACTTTGCCAGCCGTTGGGACTTTCCTAACTGCGGAGGTGCAATTGATGGGAAACACGTCCGCATCATCCCACCCTCCAACTCGGGGTCATACTATTATAATTACAAGGGGTTTAATAGTAAAGTGATGTTGGCGGTGGTGTCGGCGACATACGAGTTTTTGTATGTGGACGTGGGGAAGAATGGCCGGATCTCAGATGGTGGTGCCATTGCACACACGGAGTTCAACTAGCATCTCCAGCATGGCAGTCTGTGCTTGCCACCTCCAGAGGAGAATGCTGAAGGACTCCCCTTCGTCTTTGTCGCGGATGAAGCGTTTGCGTTGTCAAGCCATCTGATGCGGCCCTTCCCGATGAGGACCCAGACCAGAGGGTCTTTAATTACCGGCTGTCCAGAGCCCGCAGTGTGGTGGAGAACGTCTTTGGGATCATGGCCAGCCGCTTCCGCCTCTTTTTGACACCTATCAACATGGCGGAATATAAAATGAACCACATTGTGCTTTCCTGCTGCATATTGCACAATTTCTTAAAACTACATAGCACCAACTATGTTGTGTCTGTTGGCCCTGATGCAGACATGCCACTAAATGACAACCTCACAGCCCTTCAAGCTGCACGTCCTGGCTTGCCCCCCTAAATGCCCGCAAAGTCCGCGAGAGGTATATGGAGTACTTTGTGGGTAGAGAGGCCATTGATATGCCAGACATTGTATGAAAGGCATTTTTTAATAAATTTATTTTGGAAACTGAACTAAGATTTCTTTTCATTTAACTGCGTGTGTTTCTTGTAGGTGTGTTCTAGTTTATTTTTTGTTTTCTTTTTGGGCCTTTATCTTCAACAGTGGGAATGCACTTTCTTGGCGAGAGGAGATTACAGTCTCTTCTTCCTAAAAAGAATCTTCTCATGTTGTGGGTCTGATACAGAATAGTTTTTCTAGGTAAGGTATGTAGTGCATAACTGACCCCAAAAATACTTCTTTTCATCACCATGACAGAAATGTGTGTATTCCTGAAAATGGCGTGATAGGTGGTTTATTACAAAGCACTGTGGGTGTAATTTCCAAAAGACAAATCCACTATGCACTACAAGTGCACTGCAAAAGTGCACCGGAAACTGCATTTGGAGTGCAAAGTGGAATAGCCTTTAGTAAATAACACCCATTGTCACCAAATTCATCTACTTTTGACGCAAATAATGCTTTTGGGGTTTGGAATAAGGAAGCCACACATTGTTCCTATGGTAAAATTTTACTTCAAACACATTCACAAGTGCCTTTCAAAAAGGCTTTTGGAAACTCAAAAGATCTTTGGAACATTCTTTACTAAGTTGGCGCATTTGTGTAAACCAGGCATGTAGCAAAGCAAAACATACTGAACACAGAAACTTACAAAGTTCAACTTTGAAAAGTGAAGACAAGATCAGACATGACTATGTCCAAACTGTGTCTGATCGTGCCTTCATCACATGGGGTGTCACCCCTGAAAAAGCTAAATTTAGAACATGCACACACACGCAAAATGGGCATTTGATGCAATAACACATGCCTGGAATGTCCAAATGTGCAATCTCTCATCATGGGGATCAATGTACGTGTTTTGGGGGTGCAACCCCTTCACCTCAGCCACTTTAGTAGTTAGTAAAGTGGTTGCACCCACAAAACGTTGGCATTGATCCACCATGATGGGAGCTAGCACATGTTGACACACTGTGTGCATCTTCCAAATTTGGCAAAGTTCTGACGTAAAATTTTTTGGGTTACATACCCACAAATGTGTGATAAGTCGTTTGTGTGGTTTCATATTTTCCCTAAAACATCAATGATGTTCTTAATTTTTTGTTGATCATTGATGTTTTTCTTGATATCATCTAGATCTCGATTACACACCATTATCTCCCCGATGAGGACGTGTGCACTTTCACTGGTTAAATGCGATTCTTCTTCCACAACATCCACATCACCTTAAAAAAAAAAAAAAAACGGGGTATTTTTAAGATGCAGGCATACATTGATTAGCTTACCTGTAGCTGTGGTCTCCGACACTCACCTGTTGTGGTGACAAGTTCTCCAACTTCTACAATCTCTCCTTCCTCCTCCTCCTCCGCTTCTGGTGTTGGTAATTCCCCTTCTTTGGGAGGTGTGGGGTTCCTGGTGTCCTCAGACGTCCAGAGTCTTCTCTCCCCTATGAGAATGTACAAAAGGAATACTTAGCACACCAATCTATGAGGACAGAAATAGTAAATATTAAACATTGCTTGGAAGTGACGTACAATAGTGGTTTGTGGCCAGGTTCAAAGGCAAACAACATTAATTTTGACACTTTGTAAAGGACACCCTAATAAAAAGGGTGTTTGGGTGTCCCAGCACTAGTGCTCTAGAGTCCAGATGTGTAAATAGCTACTGAGTCACCTCTCCTTTACACTGAAGAAGTTTGCATTTAATTCTGGAAAAAAGCCCTATAGACAGCAAACTTCCTTTGACTAAAAACAGGCCTGAAAGAATGTAGTTAACTCCAACTTCACCAAACAGCGTATTATAAGTGGCCGAACGATCGAGGTTGAGTACGATCGAATGGACACACGAACATGAAAGTGGCCATTTTCAAATGTCCAACATTGAAAAACAAAGCACATGGAGCAGTATGCAAGCAAGAAAAAAAAAGATGAACACACGACAACTATTTACTCTTTTGAAGAACTCGCTTGATATTTCTGTACTGATCGTCCTCCCTCAGTTTCAGGTCTGACCAGCGTTTCCTCAGTTGATCCTTGGATCATTGTAACCCAAAATTCTTTTGCAGCCTCTTCACAACTTTAGCCATGATCTTGACCTTTCTGACATGTGGGTTGGGGTAAAGCCCATACTTCCCATCATAGTCGCTCCTCTTCAATATGTCCACCATCTCCAAAAGACATATTTGACGCCTTAAATTTTAGCCTCCGGGATCGGGACGTTTCTGGCTCCGGGCTTTCCTCGTCCTCCTCGTTGCTGGAATAGTTAGGGCGCACCTGCTGTGTCCCCGCCATGTGCTCTCCCCACTGTGCCGTAAAGAGAAGGGGTGGGGAATAGACGAGAAAGATCGCCAGGGGCGGGCGGAGTTTCACGCATGTGCACTGTAAATAAAACGTCACACGCGTGTGTCGTACCGACGATCTGTGAGCAGAGGGGAGAGAGCTGACGCACGAGACGATCGATCGCTATAAAGAAGGTACAATTTGAACTTGGTACATCACTAGCCTAGACTGCTTCTCCATTGAGGCTTATTTGGGTACAAGATTAGGAGAGGTTAGCCTGACAGTATTATGGTTTGTCTTGCAGAAAATACTATGGACCCATTTAAGTTTCCTTTTTTCTATGATTTGATCATTCATGAGCTCAGGGCGATGCCCTGCCTGTGGCAGAATTCCCACCCCGATTTTGGCAATAGAACCAAAAGGAAGGCAGCGCTGGAGAAACTACTCCATTACGTCCAAATTATGGTCCCCAAGGCAGACATCACCTATGTGATGGCCAAAATCGGTGCCCTGAGGAGCACCTATCTGAGGGAGCGACAGAGGTACCAGCATTCCTTGCGATCAGGAGATCCGAATGCCATTTATGTTCCCAGGATGAAGTTCTACGAGAGGCTACATTTTCTGGCAAACCAGAGGGAACCCATGCCATCACCCTACCATCTTCCTTCAAGGCTTCCTTCCCCCCCCCCAGCTGAGGCTTCCGATGTCCAACCTGGGCCTTCCAGGCAACAACATGTGGAGGGGCCCAGCTTGAGACAGGTATAGCATTGGTAAACATATTTCTTGACGTACATTTAATGATGTTAACTAGATGTTATTATTGAGCTGTTAAGTTGTGATTTAACAAAGTGGTTGACATATCAATAGACAGTAGTGATCAAAGAGGATTGGGCCAGGAATGAAAAATGCTGGGCTCTGAATGATAGTATGTTCTATTTCTTAACATTCTATTTGCAACAGTCATGAGCTGAAAATAGTGTGATTGATGAACTAAGAACTAAAACTATGTCCCATTTTCATACGCAGAAAGACCTCAGCCGGGAGGAGGCTGTGGCAAGTGGCAGCCGGGAGGTTGCCCCTTGCCCTCCTCCTCCTCCACCTGCTGCCACAACTCGAAGATCTGAGCCACAGCCTGGAAGGAATCCTGGAGGGAAGTACCTTAGGAAGACCAGATAGTGATGGCCTGGGTTCCGTCTGGTCTGTCAGAAGATGCAGCCTCTTGTCTGACAACATCCTGGGGACATAGATGGCATCTGACCTTCCTGATCACTTGGACTTCTGGACCAGATTGAACTCCCTCAGATATGTACTCCTCAGGCCACCAATTTTGCTATTACATATTTGATGTCTGCCGTGGGGACCAAAAGGCTTCGCCAAATGGACCAGTTTCTCCAGCGTTGCCTTCCTGTTTATTTTCTTTATGACACCGAATAAAGGTTTTTTTTGGTTTGAAGAAATATTTGCCTATGTGTTTTACTTCAAAAAGGACAGTTTATTTGTGAGTAGGCAGGTACATTTCACAAATCATAAAGTCAAATTAACAAGGGGCACCAACACCAAACAACCTCCCAGTGAATTTAGGCAAAAAATACAAATGATAATAATGGTGTTGGGATAAGTTGAGACACACAACCCCCCCCCCCCCACAAAAAAAAAAGAAATAAAGGACAATCGATTAAAAAACAAACCACTATAAATGACAAATCAATAAAAAAATTCTAGCCAATAAATAAATCTAGCCAATAATTGCAGCGTGACGAATGTGCTGTGTCGATTAGGAACGGTAGTTTTACCTGACCGAGCGCTACCGTCACAGAATTTCTTCTGAGCATGCGTGGCACTTTGTCCGTCGGACTAGGCTACACACGATCGGAATTTGCGTGATCGGACTTTCTTTGAAAATTTGAGAGCAGGAGATCAAACTTTTTCCGTTGGAAAATCCGACCGTGTGTATGGGGCATAAGAGGGCAATGCCTCCGGTCCATACCATGAAAATATCATGGATATATCGTCTCCAAAGGAGAACGCTATCCATGTATTCAAGGTAGGCATCACTGAGAAAAACATGGCGCTCCCACCCCCCTAGATACAGGTTGGCATAGGCCGGTGCACAACAAGTGCCCATGGCCACCCCCTGTATCTGGAGGAAGTGGGAGTCCATGAAACAAAACCAATTATGTGTAAGAACAAATGTCAACAACCTGAGTATGAATTCATTATAGCTCCACTGCCGGTTGTCCTCCTCATGGAGGAAGGTGCGTATCGTCCCAACTCCCTGCTCGTGAGGGATGCTGGAATATAGAGCTTCCACATCCAAAGTCACAAGCAGGGAGTTGGGAGGAATAGCTAACCCTTCAATTTGTTTCAAGAGGTCCAGAGTGTCTCGTGTGTAGGAAGGTAGTGAAGTCACATGTGGCATCAATGTCGCATCAACCAATTTACTGGCATTTTCCGTCAGGCTGCCGATACCTGAAACAATCGTTCTCCCAGGGGGCGACAAAGAGTTCTTATGCACTTTTGGAAGAGCAAAGAATGTCGCCACCCTGGGTGAGCGAGTGTTCAGGTATTCGTAATGGTCCTTATCAATGAGGCCCTCCATGAAGGCCCCATTGATAATGACAAGGTAATCGTCTCGAAACGAGGAGGTAAAAGTTAAGGATAAGGGTTTGTACCATTTCGTATTAGATAATATGTCCAGGCACATGTTCTCATAAAAGGATCTAGTCATTAACACCACGTTGCCTCCCTTATCTGCGGCCTTAATGACCACATCGGGGTGATTTTGTAATTTAGATAGCGTGGTTCTTTGTAGTTTGGTTAAATTGTTTTTACCTGGGGAAATGTTAAGTCTTTTTATGTCACTGACTACACTGTGCAAGAAAGCCCAAATTTGTGGGCTAGTGGACAGGTCAGGGAAGTGTCTGGAATTAGCCTTTAATATCTTTAATGTTGGAAGTGGTGGTTCAAGTGGATCAGTGGTAGGTAGATGGTCATCGTTTTCATCCAGCAATAACATTAAATCACGGAGGACTCGAAAGTCCTCCATTTTAAAATGCTTAATGCTTTCAGAGAAAGTTCTTTCGTCTCTGGCTCTTATTCGTTCATTATCAAAGGTAAATTTATACATCAGATTCCTAGCAAACATATAGATGTCTTTGATAGCCTTGTATTTGTCCAACATCTGTGATGGGCAAAAACTGAGGCCTAATGTTAGAACCTGTAATTCTTCCTTGGAGAAAGGATAGGGAGTTAGATTAATGACATTGGTTGCTATGTTTGGGACAGGGGAATCCCTAGTGTTGGAAAATTTAGGATAGGAGTGTTCAAATGATTGATATGGGGGTCGAGAGTGCTTTGTTTTTTCAGTGTAGTTTGTTGTGTTGCTGGGAAAAGATTAAGTGTATTCTGTGAGCTGGTGTAGTTGGGTTGTGGTGCAAAATCCCTGAACATCAAGTATAGTGGCTGGTATTCCTTCCAATGAGTGATTGCCTAATGTCGTACCAAGTGTTTGGTTATGAGCATTCAAAATCTGGAGAGCCTTCTGGGCATTTGGTCCCATGTATTTTGTGTGTGTGCTATTCCGACCACCTTTAACAGGGTTTGTGCCTTGCTTATGGGAATTACCCAGTGATCTTATCTCCTTAGTTTCTGTTTTTTTCTTAGAATAGGGTGTGAAGTACCTGCCATCGTGTTGCCGCTTAAGTTCTTCTTCCTATCGGTGCCTGTAAAGAAAAAGCAGAGGTGGAAGAGTCAGACTCAAATTCTGTATCGTCATCAGTGGTCCCTGTCATATTTCCAGGTCTATTATGTCTATCGGGCATTCTTTTGATAGGGGGGCCCCCGGCCCTGGAACGGCATTTGCCAACGATAGGCAAACCCTTTGTTGAATGCAGCTCTATCCTTATTGAGTTTATTTTGTTTTTTGACTATTATTTCTCTATTAATCTTGGTGATGTAGTCTTTGACTTCCTGCCATTTCTTGGAGAACAATGCATGACTCGATACTGCCTCACTGCCAGATTGTAAGGCTACAATTTCTATATCCAAATTGGTCAATTCATTTTGGTAATGTGCAACGAGTAGTTTAATTAACTCACTGCTACATTCAGTTAGGGTTTTTTCCCACGATGCTTTAAAAATGTGAGTAGCATCCTGAAAAGAAGGAAAAAGTTGGATCCTTAAACCAATAGGGCAGACATTTTCCTTAACATAAAGTTCTAGGAAATCTACATGCCAATGTAGATTAGATGTTTTCTTCAATAGTTTTTTCATTTTAGTAATATATTGGTTGAGTCCGAGCTCATGACCAAGCTGTGTTGGGCAGGAGCTCTGTATTTCATTCATGTAGCCTATCCATGCATTCCCCACAAAGTCCATACCAAATTGATTTGTCTCGTGAGAACAGTACTAATAAACCTGATTGCTATCTAATAATGGTCCAAAACAACAAATGAAAAAAAAGGGGACATTTTTTCTAGTAAACTATACAGTTTAGATTCATTAAAAAATCTACTACTGAGAAATTGGTTCTGTATTACTATGCATCACTGTGTTGTACTACAAATGTTAACTGAGTCCTGTTAAAGGGTGTTATAATAGCGATATGTGAGGCCCTATTATCATTATTACTATTTGATTATATATATATTGACCTTGAGCATACGCAATTGTTATCCTATTGCGTTTTTATCATAAATAAAAACTTTTTGGATACCTTTTAGACCTTGTACCTATGTGCCTTTAAAGTCCACTTATCTCGTAGTTAGCCTCTCTTCACAAACTGCCTTGAGACGTTGGCACATTACTATTGGTGTGGTCACAGTATCACCCTGCGACTACACTTCC
The DNA here is from genome assembly GCA_028564925.1 of Lithobates sylvaticus. Lineage (NCBI taxonomy): Eukaryota > Metazoa > Chordata > Amphibia > Anura > Ranidae > Lithobates > Lithobates sylvaticus. The sequence continues at coordinate 382,655,027 of CM053026.1, forward strand.
AACGCACTTATAAAATTGATCAAATCTGGTGTCAACTGCTGGGGTACCCACTTTCTGTACACTTTTCGATAATCCCCAAATTCCTCCACCATCTTCTGTATGGTATTGTGACCACAGTCCAGTTATTAAGCAAACTCACGGTTTGAGACTCAATTGGAATGGTTATAACCCTGTCAGTTTTTTTTTGTTCTACTTATGGGCCATTCAAAGAATTTATATTAACTTCTTATCGTGCAAACACAACAGGAAGAGAAAAGAATTTAGATAAATCCACAGCTCTCGTGGTGACAAATCATATGGATTTCCCATCACCTTTTGTTCAGGTGACAGTGGCCCAAAGAACAAATAGACACTGAATCTCGTCATCGACATACAATAAGAAGCAATAAAAACGCAACTATCTAAAATTAAATTCAAACTTTCAGCTTGAGATACAGTTTAGACATGCGCAGAATGGAAAAATTTGTTTTGTTTTGTTTCGGTTTGTTATGTTTCCTTTTCGGAATTAATTTAGTTTTATTTAGTTTTGTTAAATTAAATTTTCTTTATAAATTTTCTAAGGAATTCCAAATTTTCGGAACAAAATCGACAGAATCAAATTCTGTGTGAAGAATAGCTGGTTGTTAAAGAGCAGGCCGGGAAGCCGGCCGCTGCATCCTTAACAACTGCTGACTCATCAGCTGTCAACAAGCTTTTCCGTTGAGAGCTGAAATGTAAACAAAAGAATGCCGGCAATAGAAAATTCCGAACAAAAAATAGTGTGGGGTCCCCCAATCCATACCAGGCCCTCCTGGTCTGGTATAGATTTTAAGGGGAACCACATGGCAAAAGAAAAACTTCAACATGTTAAAGTTGACAAGATCCTCTTCCCCACAACCCTGGGCGGTAGTTGTGGGCGTCTGCGGGCTTATCTGAATCTTGAAGCTCCCTTTAACAAGGGGGCCCCCTATGTTAATGAGTATGGGGTACATAGTACCTCATACCCAGGTGAAGTAACCGGGTGGCCCCACCAACTGAGGCATGCTGGGTCGTTGATGTCACAAGGGGGCAAAGTCACCAGATCACATCATCGGGTGACACCGCCCCTTCGTTTTTTAAGAAATGTCAGATGGAGGAGCAGGCAAACAGGCAGGAGCCTTCAACGACACCGGAGATTTTTTTTTATCTTTTTTTGTGTCATAAGGTGCGGCGGGCTGTATGATTTACGATGGGGACATTGTTTTTTTATTTTTTGCTAAAGGAATTGTCAAAAACTTGTGTAGTGTCTTCATTGACTTTTTACACTTTGTTTGGTGAATGGGTCATACACATAGGGGGGTAGGATCTGGGGACCCCACTTGTTAAAGGGGGCTTCCAGATTCTGAGAAACCCCCACCCGCAGACCCCCAAAACCCTCGCACAAGGTTGTGGGGAAGAGGCCCTTGTGTTGAGGGAATGTAGCCTGATATTGTTCGGGGGGGGGCGCTTACTTGCCACCTCTCCATTCCCTGGCCTGCATGCTCCGATAAGGGTCTGGTATGGATTTGTGTGGGGTTCCCAAAGACCCAAAGGGCTGTTTAACTTTGTTTACTGGAGTGGAACCTTAAGACTTTACTTCAGTCTTACCTTTAGTCTTGCACAGTTCTACAAGTTCTCCCTGAAGATGCTTACTCTGGTTGCACTGCACAATGTGAGCTTTGCAGCAAAGCAAAATTAACTCAATTTCCTGACTGGAGGGCATCCATTATCATCTAGCCCTGTCCTCCCAGAACTGTGCCTGGCTCACCCCTTTTATTCATTTCTATTTTAGTTTCTTTAATCATGAAGGGTCATCACCACATGTGGGTGTTACCCAGAGTGGTCAGAATACAAATGCAGCCTGCCTGAGAATGCACACTCCTCTAATATCATCATAGCATTTTAATAATTACATAACTTCTCCCAGGAGCCACCCACTGCTTGCATTAGGGCCGAGGGATCTTAAGAGGAGTACTGTGATGTTTTTAGGAAAGTACTCTGCAGGGTCCTCCCAACACCCATGATCTTCCTGTATTGCAAAGAGAAGCACAAAGACCCAGTGATGATATCACTGGGTTTAAAACAAGGTATGTAATGGAAAGGTTTTGCTTAAACATATTATTAGTATGTTTTTAAGGGGGAGAAGAAACAACCAGGGAAGGCATAGTATAAGGACATTAACCTCCTGCTTTAAAGGCACTATCATGGAAGGAAATTTATGCACTTGTCCTACGGAAAAATTTGGAGTACCACTTAGCAAGGCTAACAATTAGACACATGTCACTTCAGTATATTTAACTAAACACTTTATGGTAATCATTTCTAAATTTAGAATTAACATTGACATCTGTCGCTGGATAACTCACTAAATTCTTTCTGTATTAAAGGGTATTTTATTTCATTCTTTTTTTTTTCACCTTTCATAGATGCTAATATTCTTTTTATGGGGTTTATTTAAAAAGTTTGATGACAAATTCACCATAGATGCAAAAAAAAGCATTTGCCCAACATTCATCATACAGTATTTACAACAATAATGTGTATATTTACCCAGCCTTCACTGGGAGCAAAGACACGTATTCTGATATTCATTAACATTTGTTTCTTCCATGACAAAAGGTGCTTCCTGTAACATTTACCCTGTTTATGGAAGTGCAAATTATATTATACTGTACCTGCACATTCACTTATTCACTAAACACATATGAAAATAAAGTCTAGGTTGTGAATTTGAGTTAAAAAAAAAAAAAACACTCCCCTTTCTAAGCATGAAGTCTGCCAAATGTTGCTAACATGTCATTCAGAATTGGGCAGGGTTCTTTGAGAGGGGGGTTCCAAAAAAGAAGTACCTATTGACAAAGCACCCTTAACCACTTCAATACAGGGCACTTCCTGCCCAGACCAATTTTCAGCTTTCAGCGCTGTCACACTTTGAATGACAATTGCGCGGTCATGCTACATTGTACCCAAACTAAATTTTGTTCCCAAAAATAGAGCTTTCTTTTGGTGGTATTTGATAACCTCTACGGTTTTTATTTTTTGCTAAACAGATAAAAAAAGACCAAAAATTTCTCCTTCACTAATGGGCACTGATGGGGCTGCACTGACGGGCACTGATAAGGCGGCACTGATGGGCACCGATGAGGTGGCACCAATGAAGTGGCACTGATGAGGTGGCACTGATGAGCACTGATAGGTGGCACTGATGGGCGACACAGATGGGCACTGATAGGTGGCACAAATTGGCACTGATAGGTGGCATGGATGGGCATGGATAAGCACTGATAGGCTGAATTGTAGTGTATGGTACAATAATGCATGCCAATCAGTGATGCCCATTGTGGGCACTGATTGGCATCCCTGGTGGTCTAGGGTGGCATACCTGGTTCTGGGCATCCCTGGTGGTCCGGTGGCATCCCTGTTGGTCCAGTGTGGGCATCCTCGGGGGGCTGCGCTGATAATCGATCAGCACAGACCCCCCGTCAGAGGAGCAGCCGGTCTGACAGACACGAGTGAGGAAAAGCCGATCAACAGCTCTTCCTATTTACACTGTGATCAGCCGTGTTCAACACGGCTGATCACGTGGTAAAGAGTCTGTCCCCTGGGGGCGCGCAGCGGCTCAATATCCTGAGGACGTCATATGACGCCCGGTCAGGATTTTGAAACCACTTTGCCGCCGTCATTCTGCTATATGGCGGGCGGCAACTGATTAAAGGACACAGGACTCTTTAGTACCCCAAATGCTCAAGAGAAAAATCAGCAAGGGAAGTGGCTGGTGGGAAAATAGTCTCCCATGTCTTAGTCTTCCTTTGGACCCCTAATAAGTTCACCATGAGGATTGGCAATAATGACCAAAAACCACAGACACAATCAAAAAGAAAGTTACACTTGTTCATTAAATCAATATCTACCTGTCAGGTTCAAGTCACATCTATACGAGTTCCCTAGGGATCTCATCCTGCAGATGACATCATTGTCCACATTTGTAGTAATACCAAATATGGACTTATTATTGTTACCGATGTCACAGAGAATATCCATAAAAGACCACCTCAGATTTTTCTGTGCGCATAACATGATTGTAGTGTTGGAATTCCCCTACCATAGTAATAATATGGGAGCTTTTTTCCATCTTTTGGGATTCTGTGTTGAGGGACATTTTAGACACCACTAAAATCTAGAGGGTAAGTATTACTTAAATTAACTTTGTTTATTATCACTTTTGCTGAACCACATGCACAATGAACCTACCGGTCCAAAGGACACTTAAAACCAGCTCACCAGGAAGAAGTTAGGTTACAAATTTAGAAAAATGATTTTCATATATTTTTAATTATTAGTATATGACATTTATTTGACACACACACACACATTCAAAAGAAGGTGCACCCATAATGTTCAATTTAATTGTCCAGTTTGCTTGGTGGTAGCCTGTCAATAGTTAATTAGGGAAACCTGCAAAGAAGCACACAGACTTCCATTTGCTGGTCTTTTATAATTTTCTGCCAAGCATATTAGGCTTTTGACTTTGGTACTTTAAGTAACTTGCCTTGAACATGTTTGCAGAACAGAAAGTCTTACTTTACCCCAACTCTTTCTGCATATTTTTCTGATTTGGTATGCATTGAAAGATGTGGCAGCCAGGCAACTAGCATTTTCAGGAGGAGGTAAGCAATGGAAGCACAAATATTTTCTCATGGTAGATGTACCTTAAAATGTACCTATACCTCAAAACAAAAGTGTCATTTAATCCAGTTTAACAGTCTTTAAATGCGGTGGCTGCATAAAGCCTTGTACTGTACACACAATCAGATTTTTGGACGCCCGTTCGTCTGTTTTTTGTTGCATGCTAGTCTCATGTCAAAAGGGAAGAGGTTACTCACCATTAAGAATGAGCCAAACACCCCCCGGTTCAGTTCGCAGCAGAACATGAAACAGGCAAAAAAAAAATTGTTCAAACACGAAAACACACAGTTAAAGTCTATGGAACACGAACGTGAAAAATCATAAGTGCTAATTTTAAAGGCTTATATGAAAGTCATTGCCATAAAAAGTGTTTGGGGGCCTGGGTCCTGCCCCAGGGGACATGTATCAATGCAAAAAAAAAACGTTTTAAAAACTGTTGTTTTTTTCGGGAGCAACGATTTTAATAATGCTTAAAGTGAAACAATAAAATGTCAATATTCCTTTAAATATCATGCCTGGGTGGTGTCCTTAGTATGTAAAGTAGCGCATCTTTCCCATGTTTATAAGAGTACCACAGCAAAATGACATTTCTAAAGGAAAAATGTCATTTTAAACTGTCATTTTAAACTGCGGCTGCAATGTATCGTCGGATCCCAGCAATATAGATAAAAAATACCCCAAAAATTGTGTGGAATGACCCCCAAAATAACAGGCCCTTCAGGTCTGGTATGGATACTATACGGCCTGCCCTATATACTCTGCAGAAAATTGGGCCTTAGGTGTTGGTGGTACCAGAACACTGTAAGCCCTCACAGATACTCTTGTTGGGCACAGAACAGGCCCTGCTGTGAAATATTATATCAAAAAGTGTAATTACATGCCCCTGTTAAACAGGGGCAGAAAAAATGGGCCTTGGGTGGTGGTGCCCTAAAAATATTGTTGGAAGATAGCATCATCAAGATTGAGGAGCATAGTCAGGATAGGCAGTCTAAAAGGGATCCCACATCCATAGCAAATTCAATCAGTTACATCAGCATCAGGTGCTTGATAGCTGCTGATCCGAGACTGATTCATTTTTAGAATGTGAGCCTATCTACAGAGTCTATGGACAGGCGCACTCTTTGATCCATTAAAAACCCTCCAGCAGCACTGAATGTGCATTCAGAAAGCACGCTGGATGCAGGACAGACTAGTGACCTGTGACATGTCCCAGAAGATTGCAGAGAGGGAGGGACCGCCTAGGGGGAGAGGAGGAGGAGTCGCCTAGGTGGCCCGTAGTCGGAAGCAGGAAGTGAGACAGGAAGTCCCACTCAAAACAAAGCACCCCCCCCCCCCCCCCCAAAAAAAATGACATGTCAAATGTGGCATGTAAGAGGAGTGCTAAAGCGGAAGTTCCACTTTTGGGTGGAACTCCTCTTTAAGAGTGTTTTTATTAATATGGGTAAAAGAGTAAAAAAAAATGAATAAATGTTAGGATGGGCAAATTTGCTCAGGTTTAATTTGACAAATGTTCAGGGGGTCCTACCAAGTTTGGAGAACCCAAGCCTAGCTCCGTATCTGATTCATTTCAGTTTTAAAAATAACAGGTAGCTTTAGCAGAAAAACTGAAAATTGTATACTCACCTTTCCGTAATTTTCCTTTCCTGACGCATCTTCATGGCAGCACACATTGGGTTGTGACTCCGCCCCCACAACCTGACAGGATTGGTTTAACTATAAAGTTGAAGGGGAGACCCCCCGCTGCATTCTCTGTATATATTATCACAAAAACGGGGTGGGAAATTGTGTGCTGCCATGAAGATGCGTCAGGAAAGGAAAATTACGGAAAGGTGAGTATACAATTTTCCGTTTTCCTGACGCCTTCATGGCAGCACACACTGGGAAATAACTCGCCAGTCGGGTGGGTGCAAGTAAAATAATGTTTATTCCTATAATGCAGAAGAATTGGCTCTAACAACGGATCTTCCGAAGTCTGACATGGACAAATGGGCAGAATCCACTTTGTAGTGAGAAATAAAGGTATGTCTGGAGGACCATGTCGCTGCTCTGCATATTGTCTCTGGTGAGACCCTGCAATACGCTGCCCAGGAGGTAGCCACTGCCCTAGTAGAATGAGCCTTGATATCTTCAGGGATCGTCAGATGCTTTCGAGCACATCTCGAAAGTTGACCGCATCCTCAATCGGTAATGTGACGTGGCGGGCGAGACGCATCAAAGAAGCGTCGACGACGGGAGCGTTAATCAAGGGGTTTATTTTTGATTCCTTCAAGGGATACATCTTGGCCAGCCTGTTGGTCAGACTAGATCGTTTGTCAGACCTCTCCCATTCATCCTTTATGAGATCCTCAAGTTCTTCTATAAAAGGAAAGGATTCCGGATCCCTCTTTAAGTTTGGAAAATATTTCCGAATTTTTTGGGGTTCTGCCTTGTCGTCTTCCCAGCCGATCGCCTCTTTGACTGATTTTGCGAAGAGCTCCACCAGAGAAAAATCAAAACCTGCTGACATATCTTGAACCTCGCCCTCAGAGGAAGAATCCGAGGCCTGGGTGTGAGGAGGTTCCGCTGAGGATGTACTGGGAGCAGCCCTATCCAATGGTGGTGCTGTTGTTTCCAGTAGAGACTCCCGCACTGACTCCCTTATGAGATCTGTCGCCATCCTTGCGTCCGCTTCCTTCTCTGTAGTGGCTTCATTGAAGCAAGAGCGGCAGGCAAGCTTGTCTGGCAGTGCTGGAGCGCCGCATACCCAGCAGGCATTAGCTGCAGGACGGGTGTGGCGGCTTCGATGGTGCGAGGAGGGGGACCTCCTGCGATTTGACCTGCTGCGACGGGAGCGACTGTGCCGTGAGTAACTATGCCGTGAGCGGCTGTGTCTTCGGTGACGCGAAGGAGATCTTGAACGGCTCCTGCGGGACCTCCTGCTTGAGGTATGGCTTGATCTTTTCCCATGCCGGGAACTGGTGGTTCTTGATCTCGCCGGGCTGCCAAGAGAAATGCAGCATTTAGCGGTCTGGCACTCTTTTTTCTCCCCTTCAATACTTACCTATCTGGTCCGGCCTCTTACCTAGTTTGCTGATGGTGGTCTGCGTGGGCAGTGGACTCCATAGGGAAAAAAGAAGGAGACAGGGCAGTCTGGGAAATAGGAAAAAATAAACATATATATATGTATATATATATTTTTTTTTTTTTTTATATATACACATATATATATCTATATATACATTCCCCCTCTTTATATATTTTTTTTTTTTTAAATTTATACACTTTTTATTTATTTATTTTATTTTATTTTTTTTAAATATTTATTTATTAATTAATTTATTTATTTAATTATTTAATTCATATATATATATTAACTGGAGTGCAGACATAGGAAATGGGATCCCTTATAGGGACTTACCTTGTGCTTAGGAGTTTTGGTGCTTGCAGAGCAGTAGTTTCCTTTCTTCCAGCATGCAGAGTTGCACAGGGAGTTCATAAGAAAAAAGGTTCTATATTTAAAAAAGGCGCCATTGCGGCGCCCGAATGACGCTCTCGCGCATGCGCAGACGCGTCCCGAGTGTCCCAGCGCCATCTTGGATCAGGGCACAGTACACCGAGAGTACAGCGGTGTTTACCTGACCCTGTAGTGCGCATGGGCGATGCGGGGACGCGCTGGAGGACGTACAGCGCTGAAACCGGAGGACAACAAGGGCCAGCAGGCCCAGTGTAAGAAACTAGTTACATATATATATTTTTTAACCACGGCCTATTAGATAATCGGCTAGCATTTTAAAAAGGGTGCAAGCTATTTATTGCATAAAGGGGAAATAGAGAAAATAAGATAGTGGAGTCCACTGCAAAATGAAAGCTTCTTTAACCACTTCACGCCCGGTCAATAGCAGATTGACGTCCGGGAAGTGGTTTCGTTATCCTGACTGGGCGTCATATGACGTCCTTCAGGATAACAGCCGCCGCGCGCCCGTGGGGGCTCACATCGCGGCGATCGGTGGAGCGGTGTGTCAGTCTGACACACCGCTACACTGATCTCGGTAAAGAGCCTCCGGCGGAGGCTCTTTACCACGTGATCAGCCGTGTCCAATCACGGCTGATCACGATGTACACAGGAATAGCCGTTGATCGGCTTTTCCTCACTCGCGTCTGATAGACGCGAGTAGAGGAGAGCCGATCGGCGGCTCTCCTGACAGGGGGGGTATGCGCTGATTGTTTATCAGCGCAGCCCCCCCTCAGATGCCCACACTAGACCACCAGGGAAGCCACCAGGGAAGCCCCCAATACCACCAGGGAAGCCCCCAGCATGTGGATGGCCAGGTACATCCCCCATGGCCATCCACATGTTAAAAAAATGCCAAAAATATGCCAATCAGTGCCCACAGATGGGCACTGATTGGCACATCATATTTAATAAATAAAAAAAAGTTAAAAAAAGGGATGCCCAGCAATGCCACCCATCAGTGTCATCAGTGCCACTCATCAGCGTCCATCAGTGCCACCTATAAGTGCCCATCCGTGCCCACCTATTAGTGCCCATCCATGCCACCTATCAGTGCCACCTATATGTGTGCATCAGTGCCACCCATAAGTACCCGTCAGTGCCGCCTATGAGTGCCCATCAGTGCCGCCTATGAGTGCCCATCAGTGCCACCTGAGTGCCCATCAGTGCCACCTGAGTGCCCATCAGTGCCACCTGAGTGCCACCTATCAGTGCCCATCAGTGCCACCTATCAGTGCCTATCAGTGCCCACCATCAGTGCCACCTCATCAGTGCCCCCTAATTGGTGCCACCTCATCAGTGCCCATCAGTGCCGCCTTATCAGTGCCCGTCATTGAAGAAGAAAACGCACTTATTTACAAAAAAAATTAACAGTGACAAAGAAAAACTTGTTTTTTTGCAAAATTTTCGGTCTTTTTTTGTTTGTTGCGCAAAAAATAAAAATCGCAGAGGTGATCAAATACCACCAAAAGAAAGCTCTATTTGTTGGAACAAAATGATAAAAAATTTGTTTGGGTACAGAGTAGCATGACCGCGCAATTGTCATTCAAATTGCGACATCGCTGAAAGCTGAAAATTGGCTTGGGCGGGAAGGTGTCTAAGTGTCTGGTATTGAAGTGGTTAAAGCTTGTTTTTACTTGCCGGAATCCTAGTCGCCCCCTGAGACCACCAGAATGGGGGTTCCCTCCATAGAAGCTCCTTTAGAGACTGTACAGGAGGGACTTCCAAACAGGAGAGGCTTGAACCTGCTGGGGCGATTGCGGTAAGAGGCTTATTCATCTGTCGTAGGAGAAACCTGTCCGTCCAACCTGTCAGGTGAGGAAAAAAAAAGGAGAATGCAGCAGGGGGTCTCCCCTTCATCTTTATAGTTAAACCAATCCTGTCAGGTTGTGGGGGCGGAGTCACAACCCAGTGCGTGCTGCCATGAAGGCGTCAGGAAAGCATGTTTTTTCATCAAAACAGTAAAAAAGTGTCCCTTTGACCAGAAGACATGAACTGATCTGTAGTTCACTGAGGCTGTCCTTGTTCTGAGTGATCCTGCCCTGCTGCTGGCCTTTTTTTCTCAAACATTTATTAAGAATAAAATGGCTGCAGCTAAATCACCAGTGTAAACTTGGCTTGCAGCAGGACAGTGAAAAAAATGTACTAGAGAAAAAAGTACAGGCAGGTGTTTTACTACTAAGCAAGGCTAGGCCCAAATTTACTAGAGACAAGGATCACAGGTTGACTTTTATTTTATCTATGGGGGATGGGAGTGTACAGTAAAGATGAGTGATATGATTTAGGTGCACACTGTTCTTGCATTTAGATTTTTTTTTTCTTTCCAAACCTTAAAAAAGGCCCTATCAACAGAAACTAAAAACCTTAAAAGACATTAAAATCCCAAAATGCCATACCTGAATTAAAAGCCCACTTATTTTTCAAGTGAAACTTTGCTTCAAAAAATGCAGTTTTACTTAACCACTTACAGACCTCTTTATAGCAAAATGATAGCTACAGCATGGTCAGCCAGTTCTGGGAGGGTGTCATATGACGTCCTGTGATCGCGCCCCCCCGTGCACCTGATGCAGCATGCATCCGGCACACTCTGTGATTGCTGTGTCTTTAGGACACAGATGAACACAGATCGGGGTAAAGAGCCAATCACAGCTGCTCTTTCCACGTGATCAGCTGTGTCAAATCACAGCTGATCATAAAGGGTAAACACACTTGCCGGTTATCGTAATTCCTTATCCACACTGGCAGTGCGAGGTCAGTAACTGGCTAGTGTGAAAGGGGACATCTGCACTGATAATCAGGGCACTGATCATCAGTGCAGCCCCAAGTGCCTATCAGTGCAGCCTCATCAGTGAAAGAGAAAATTTACCTGTTTGCAAAATTTTCTAACAGAAACGAAGAAAAACTTTTTTTAAATATTTGTGGTCTTTTTTTGTTTGTTTAGCAAAAAATTAAAAAACCCAGTGGTAATTAAATACCACCAAAAGAAAGCTCTATTTGTGTAAAAAAAGATAAAAAATTCATATGGGTATAGTGCTGCATGACTGCACAATTGTCATTCAAGCTGCAACAGTGCTAAAAGCTGAAAATTTGCCTGGGCAGGAAAAGGGGTAAAGGTGCCCAGTAAGCAAGTGGTTAAAATAAAGGCTTTACCAAAATAAAACAAATATAGCACCAAATTTTATGGAACACAAAAAAACGTCACTCCTAAAACTAAAGCATTTTTTTCAAAAGGGGAAGCCCTGCAGAAAAAAAAGTGCTGTGTGAATGATTTTTAAAAATACACCACGAAAAGCCTGCCTTTGTCAACCAAGTGATGAGTGTACATGGCATTGCAAGTACTGTACATGTATATGGCAAATAAAAAAGTCTGTCTAGACAGACTAATCAACCTGAACAAGAGGAATATAGGATGGCAGGGAGAAGGTCTAATCAATCACTTGTCAGGTGGGAGCTGTTTATAGTAACAACTAAGTTCTAAAAGCAAAGCCCTTTATACAAGGGCTTTCTTTTTTTTCTTCCTCTCTTATTGGTTGAACTAGATGGACTTATGCCTTTTTCAACCTATGTAACTGATCTGGGTGCAGAGCACTGTATAACAAAATGTTTATTCTAGCCAGTTTTGGACACTGGACATACTACATAGCACCACCCAAATATAAGAACATTTGCTACCCACCCTACCACAACCCAAAGAAAAATAATAAAGAAGTACATACGGTAGCACTTTTTGCACTGTTTTCTGCCCTACTGCTGCCCCTGCACTTGGTGGTCATTCACAACTATTAAAATTATGATTAGAGATTGCTGTGTAAATACAGCAGTTGTAGAAGCTGCTGGTATCAAAAATAGATCATCTTACACAGTGTTGAAAATGTGTACTTTTTCTAACCATTGACATTTAAAACCTTGTTTTTTTTTGTTCATTAATTAAAAAAATTTAATAAAAAATAAATAAAAAAAAAAAAAAAGCATAAAACAATAACAGAAAACAAAACCGTAATTTTGTTTATAAACTTTGCAATGCTTTGTACTAGAATCATAATTTTTGTGTAATTTTAAATGGAACAAATGATATAAAATGTGTGTACTTTTTAACTACAGTATATATTTTTCATTGCTGATCGACGTAGAAAAAAAAAACGCTTTTTATTTTGTTACTTTGTCTATAAATTGCTTAAAAATAACATTGTTTTATCATTAAAAAGATATATAAACCAATAAATGTGCCTGACTATTCAGAACCAAATTAATTACAGTCTACTGTGTGGGACTCAAAACTGATAAATCAATGCAATAGCTGTGCGTCCATCTCTCTACACACAGAGCCCACTAAGCCCTAAAACATAACTTTTATTAGGAGTATTCAAATTAGGTTTTTCATGAAGAGAACCATTCCCTTACTTATGTCTAAATACTAAAGAGTGCCTGTCACACCAAACTATTTTCAATTTTATTCTGCATTCCCTGATAATCTAATGCACAAAAAGTGTCATTTTAAATAAATCATGTGCTCAAACACAAAACATGTGCAATGAAAGCGGCGGCCATCTATAGCTCCTATTTATATATTTTAGTCACCACTAGGGGGCAAACAGGAAACCAGTTCAGACAGGAGCTCCATCATGCTAGGAGAGCTCCCCCTGTGGTCAATTGGCAAACTACTATTGATTGTAGAAAATGTACCATACATGTTTAGATCCATACCGACAATTTTATTTGCAATTTATGACCAACCTTTAACTGTTTCAAGTATATAACTTTCTTTATTAGGGAATCACCAAAACAGATGCACACAGAGAGAAACATCAAACTGCAGCAAGCATAATCAGTTTATTTATGTATGGCAGGAATGTGGAACTTTCATTAAATCCATCCTAGCCTGAGCTCTCAGCAGCATTCTATCCAAATCGCCCTTTCTATGTCCCCATTCAATGTCCTGCACAACCTAAAGTTTTAGACTATCGGTTTTACCCCTATGTTTATCCCATAAATACCTTGCTACTGGTCTATCCTTGTTCAAGAGTACATCATCTGCATGTTCCAAGGCATGTCTCCTTAGTTGTCTGATTGTTTTCCCAACATAAATTAGTGGGCAGGAACAACTGGCATCATATATAAGCCCACTGGAACTACAGTTGTAAAAAAAGATGTTATCTGTATTTGTTCACTGTTTTTTGGGTTTGTGAATTACCTCACTGTGGGAACAAAAGGACATGCTTTACAATGGACACAATGGAAGGAGTCATTCTGTGGCAGCCATGTTGACAATTGCTTGCCCCTCTATCACTATGCACCAGTATATCTCATAAATTCTATGGTCGTTGATAGGTGACAGATGGAGTAGGTGATAAGCAGTCTCTCAGATCTTTCTCGTCCAGGAGAACTGGCCAGAATTATTGTGAAGATATTATACATTTTGCCAGATTGTTGAGAGTAGGTGCCTATTAGTCGCATTACATTATTACCATCTTTTTTTTCCTTTTTATTCGTTAGTAGTATGTCTCTTGCTTTACAAAATTATCATAAAATATTTATTTTTGGGTAACCCCTATCCGTACCCCTATTATCTATAAATATTTATTTTTGGGTAACCCCTATCCGTAAACCTTTCAAAAAGCACCCTGCTTTCATCCAAAAAGGTTCCCTGCGATAAGCAATTACGCTGTGCTCGTAAAAATTTCAGGGATTTAGGGTGATGGCTGGACCAATGCAAAAGATTATTTGTAGCTGTTGATTTACTATAGATAGTTGTTTCAGTTTGTCCACCTTCACCTCTACTTATCTGAGTAAGGGCTCTTTCACACGGACGGACCGTATGTCCGTTTTTTCATCCTTCCGTTTCCGGATGCCAAACGGACCTACATGTATCCCTATGGGATAGCGGGTGTCAGCGGATGAACATCCGCTGACACCCGATCTCGTCCGTGCTCGCTATGGTCCGTTTATGCAGACGGAGGAAAACCCTATTTTTCCATCCGTCGGCAGAGCGGATCGGATGACAACGGACTCTACGGTCCGTCGTCACCCGATCTACCATAGGGGAGAACGGTGCTGTGACAGGTCCCTCCCTGCGCAGTGTGCAGAGACAGACCTTCCTGATCTTCCTGCTCAGCGGAGATCGCTCCGGCGATCCCCGCTGAGCAAGCGGATATCCACGGGGCGGATCTGCACTGAAAGAGCCCTAAAAATGAAGAAGTTAATGGTGTCTTTTTGGATTTCGCTTGTAAAGTACATGTCAATCTCATTGGCATTAAATACCCCCACAAAGCAATTGAACGCCAAGATACTGCCATCTCATATTATGAACATGTCATCCAAGATTCAAGAGTTGAATTTATACATTTCCTTTGAGAATAAAAACGTGTTTAAAAAAAGGTTAGTGTACATTGGTGCACACGCTCCCATTGGACAGGAAGTAATTATGTTCGAGTATAAATTGCAATAGTTCAAGGACAAAAGAAGTATGCTCCTGAAAGTCCTTTCCCCTAGTTTGTAGAAAGTATGCACTAACAGCTATTCCAAGCTGGTGTTTGATGTCACTCTTAATCGATCCAATCATTGAGAAATCAGGACCAGTGGGGGTATACAGGCACAAGGAGGGGGAATAGAGTTGGAAATTAGAGGCTGAGTCCCGATTCACACTGGTGCACTGTGCAATATCGCATGTGATTCTCACTGCACTGCAGTGCAAATCACATGCGATGTCTGTGCAATTCAAATTCAGCCATACAGATTGTATGGCTGAATTCGAATCGCATTCAGACTAAAGTTGTGCAGGACCCTTTTTTTTGTTCGCACCAGAATCAGATCGCATGGGTGTTCACACCCTTGTGATCGGATTCATGTCCGAACTGACAGTTCTCACTGCAATATGCAAACATATCTGGGGGTGTCATTAACTTTGTATTGACACTCCCAGTGGTTCGCATATGGCAGTGTGAACCACTTTTGATTCAGGTGCGATGCGGGAACCCGCACTGGATTTGTAGGGTTCTTGCATCGCACCAGTGTGAACCGAGTCTCAAAGAAAACATTGGAATTAGAGCTGACTAGTAGCAAAGAAAATTCAACAGATTTCAATCTCTTTCAAAAGATGTACATTTGTTTGCACAAAAATTGGCGTTAAAAAATGAATATAAAAGCAAAAATATAGTCATCATTATTGACCTCTCAAAAAGAGATTGAAAGTCTGAGAATATTGGAACAACAACAAAAAGAACAAGATGGGAAATGTTGAAGTGAGACCCTTTCACTGATCTCAAGCTTAATGCCGCGTACACAAGATCGGAAATTCACCCAGCAAAAGACCGATGAGAGCTTTTGGTCAGAAAACTCGACTGTGTGTATGCTCCATCGGACTTTTGCTGGCTGAATTCAGGCCAGCAAAAGATTGAGAGCATGTTCTCAATTTTTCAGTCGGAAAAAGTTCCGATCGGAAATTCCGTTCGTCTGTAACAATTCCGACGCGCAAAACTCCTATGCATGCTCGGAAACAATTTGACGCATTTTTGGAAGCATTGAACCTCATTTTCTCGGCTCGTCGTAGTGTTGTACGTCACCGCATTCTTGACGGTCGAAGGTTCAGCAAACTTTTGTGTGACCATGTGTATGCAAGCCAAGCTTGAGCAAAATTCAGTCGGAAAAACCATCCAAGATTTTTCTGATGGAAAATCTGCTTGTGTGTACGCGGCATAAGAGTTACTATACACCACCTTTTCCACAGTAATATACAGCTATTTGTGAAACTGGTAGAGAATGATTTAGGCCAGCTTTGGAAGAGAAGAGTAAGGAAAGATCACACCTGGTAAAATTAAGGCTTTGGAGATGTTGCAAGATAATAAAGGACTTGTGGTGAAACCCTCAGATAAGGGTGGAAACATGGTTCTATTAGAGAAGAGCCACTAGTTAACCACTTAAGACCATTTTGCTGGCCAAAGACCAGAGCACATTTTGCGATTCGGCACTGCGTCGCTTTAACTGATAATTGCGCGGTTGTGCGACGTGGCTCCCAAACAAAATTTACCTCCTTTTTTTTCCACAAATAGAGCTTTTTTTTGGTGGTATTTGATCACCTCTGCGGTTTTTATTTTTTGCGCTATAAACAAAAATAGAGTAAAAATTTTGAAAAAAACGCATTATTTTTAACTTTTTGCTATAATAAATATCCCCAAAAAATATATAAAAAAAAATTAATTTTTTTCCTCAGTTTAGGCGGATACGTTTTTTTTTCTACATATTTTTGGTAAAAAAAATCGCAATAAGCATTTATTGATTGGTTTGCGCAAAAGTTATAGCGTCTACAAAATAGGGGTTCCTTTTATGGCATTTTTATTAAAAAATTTTTTTACTAGTAATGGTGGCGATCTGCGATTTTTATCGTGACTGCGACATTATGGCGGACACATCGGACAGTTTTGACACATTTTTTGGACCATTGTCATTTTTACAGCCATCAGTACTATGAAATTGCCCTGATTACTGTAAAAATTACACTGGCAGTGAGGGGGTTAACCACTAGCTGGTTAGGAAGGGGTTAAGTGTGTCCTATGGAGTGATTCTAACTGTTAGGGGGCGTGGCTACGTGTAACACATCACTGATCATAGCTCCCGATCACAGGGACATGATCAGTGACGGTATCACTAGGCAGAAGGGGGAGATGCTTGTTTACATTAGCATCTCCCCGTTCTTCAGCTCCGTGAGACGATCGCGGGTATCCCCGCAGACATCGAGTCCATGAGACCCGCAATCCTACTCACGGAGCTCGTGGCAGGGTCACGCACGTGCCGCCGGCGGCTCGCATGTGACCACACAGCGGCAAATTTAAAGGGACGTACCTGTACGCCCATTTGCCCAGCCGTGCCATTCTGCCAACGTAAATATACATGCAAGCGGTCGGCAAGTGGTTAAGAATATGTTTATCAATTCTTGATAATGAGAATAATTATGTGATACTGGTCAGATATCCAACCAAAGAATATTCGCATAAATTAAAACAGCTACTTGATGATGCAATCAGGATGGAACTGATCTCAAAAGAAGAATATAATTACATTCTCAAACTCAATCAGACAATTGCTAAATTTTATACTTTACCAAAGGTACATAAAAATCAACAAGATCCACCAGGCCACCCTATTATATCAGGAATAGACTCTCCTCGGTTGGGTTTGCGGCAGAATTCTCGAACATCGCAAAGTTTGGACCTGAACTCCGAACCCTATTAAAGTCTATGGGACCATTTTCTAGGCTTATATGCAAGTTATTGTCCATAAAAAGGGTATGGGGACCTGGGTACTGCCCTGGGGGACATGTATCAATGCGAAACAATTTTTAAAATCTGTACTGTGTATAGAACCTGCTACAGCAAACCTGACATTTATAAAGAAAGAAAAATTATATTTAAATTGCCGACAATACAATACAATTTCCGGCAATAGAAAAATGTTTTTAAAAATGGTGTGGGGGTACCCCCCAATCCATACCAGACCATATGGATAAATTATTTGTTGTAAGTATTTTACCCTAAAACAATATGACTTTAGAGTATATAGAGCCAAGCCTGTTTCTCTGGGAATATTCTATCCCAGTGGGATACAATTTGGTCTTTAGAGACATAGGGTTAATCTTTATAATTATCATATACGGTAAGTAGTTCTCTAATCTGCCTTTAGATTCATAATTCCTGAACTGTTTCCAGCATTCAGACTAAAGTGTCCTTGGAAGTTATTGTATGCATCATAGTTTAATAAACATTTCTCTAGTACTTTTACTTCCTGAATGATGAAAAGATAAAGGCAAGCAAGCTTTTGCATGGAATCTCATTCATCCTTGAGAATGCATATAATGTTTTCACATGTTTCTAAGTGTATTGTTTAAATAATCTAAGGTGTGCCAAATTCTGCACATTCACTATACTATGAAAATGTTTGATGCTAAAATTAAATTACTTTTCTTTGTTCTGCTTCTTATTGCACACACTTTTATGATGTTTTCAAAATGAATATTGTGGAAGAGAATCAGTACTAACAATTGATTCTGGAGGACAGAAAGGAGACGTTAGAAAACGTAGTTATGCAAAGGGATACAGTTCATAGAGCATATCTGGATTTTGGAACAAAAGCCATTTAGAGAATATCTTACTTGGATAGGTGACATATGTTTATATAAGTAACTCTAATTTGGTTTCCCCACTGACAGCCGAATGTAAAAAAATATGCCAACATTAAAAAAAATATGAAAAAAACGGCGCCAGGTCAGGTATGGATATTAAGGAGAACCCCACGCCAATTTTTTTTTAAAAAAAACAACGTGGGGTCCCCTCCAAAATCCATACAAAACACTTATAAGAGCATGCAGCCCGGAAGGTCAGGAAAGGGTGGGGTGTGCGAACACCCCCCCCCCCATAACAGGCCATATGCTCTTAACATGGGGCAGTGCCCTGTGTCTTTACCCCTAATGCTGCCTTCTGACACTATTACTGACAATTTCCAGCTGTAAAAATCACATCTGTTACTTGGGGGCGATGAAGCGATTAAGGGGTTAAGTGTGTCCTAGGGAGTGATTCTAACTGTGTGGGGAAGGGGCTACCTAGGACATGACAGCGATCACTGCTCCTGATCACAGGGATCGCGGGCCGCCGGAGAACATCGAGTTCCCGGGACCCGCAGGCACTCGAGGGACGTACCTGTAAGCCTATTTGCCTGCCTGTGCCATTCTGCCAATGTACATCTGTGTGCGGCGGTCGGCAAGCGGTTAAAGGTGAAATACCTTCTGCCTTTAGAACCACTTTAAAAGCTGAGTACATTTCTGGCAGATTAACATATATTTTTCTGTAATGTTAAAATCACTCTAGTCCATAAGGGATATAAAGATATGAGAGCTAAAGTGGTTAAGTCGGTCGATTCAAATCGGTCGATTTGAATTCTGTGTAAAGAATAGCTGGTTGTTAGGCAGTGGGCAGGGAATCCGGCCACCCGCATCCTTAACAACCATGAGTCATCATCTGTCAGTGGGCTTCCCCACTGGCAGATGAATGTAAAGAAAAGAATGCAGGCCTTGTCCATCAATAAAAAAACAAACAAAAAAAAGGCATAGGATCCTCCTAAAATCCATCCAGACCCTTATCCAAGCATGCCAGGAAAGGGGGGATGAGCGAGTGCCCCTCCCTCCTGAACCATACCTGGCCACATTCCCTCAACATGGGGGGTGGGGGCTCTGCCCCCCATCCCAAAGCACCTTGGTCTCATCCCCACAACCATGGCCAGTGGCTGTAGGGTCTGCGGGCAGGGTGTTTAACAAGAGGGCCCCAAGATCCCACCCCCCCATGTGAATGAGTATCGGGTACATGCTAGGACCGTGGCGTCAGAAGGGGCGGTGCCACCAGGTGATGGTTTCACCAAGGAAAAGTCAAACTGCATTTGCTATGGCCACAGCTGGTTCGCGCATGCGCAGTAGCATTTGTTTTGGCTCCTCCCTACGAGTTTCGTCATATATGAGATACTTTAAACTGCTGTATAACGAAACACGTAGGGCCGAGCCAGAGCAGACGCTACTGTATCTTGCTTTTGAGAAAATTGACTACACCCTTGGTTTGAATTGTTTGCCAAACTTTTATCCATTGCAAGTGCATTTAATTTTATTAAACATTGTATTCATGGATTTACACTATGGAGGATGTTGCTTTCTTCCTTTATGGTATCATTTGTGTATGGAGCCCCATTGCACTTTGAATTGCGGGACATACTGTGGTGTACGAGGAGCAGAGGTTTAATGGAGTACATAAGAAATGCAGTTTGACCTTTCCTTGGTGAGGCTTTGAGACTTTTATTTTCAATTTTGGTTTATACGAATGCAAGCCTATTTGCCTGCCTGTGCCATTCTGCCAATGTACATCTGTGTGCGGCGGTCGGCAAGCGGTTAAAGGTGAAATACCTTCTGCCTTTAGAACCACTTTAAAAGCTGAGTACATTTCTGGCAGATTAACATATATTTTTCTGTAATGTTAAAATCACTCTAGTCCATAAGGGATATAAAGATATGAGAGCTAAAGTGGTTAAGGATACAGTATCTGTCAACAAATTCATGTGTTTTCAAATAATATTTTTTTTTTCAAAGACAAAGAAATGCAAAGGATTAGTTTTGCCCTTTATTAAAAAGATATGTTGATTTTAATTAAACTGTAGCAGCACAAAAAAATGATAGAGTGATATTTATGTATTATAAAAAGAATCATCATAGATCATAAGAAATATAGGACTTTTAAATAAATGTGACAATCACCTGACCTTAAAGAAAAAAACAATCATCCATTTTTTATGTTCAGATGCTATGCTGCTTTTCTTACAAAAGTTCATGCTCATAAATTGCCTGTCTGATAACATTTACAAAATGGGAGATGCAAAACTCAATCATAAAAAAGGCTTATATTTTTTTAAACATAATACCAACAAAACCTGACAGACAATAAAAATATTATGGAAAAATACCAGGGATAAAAAAAATTAAATGTACCATTTTAAGATAATAAGATTTTAAATACCTTATAATGGATTATTTATAGTATGTTGTATGTATTTGTTATGCAATCTAAAGAACTCCAATCAAAATACTAAAGAATATGTTACCCCAACGTTTCATATTCCTGATATGTACCTGCTGTACCATGTACGTGTATGACAAAGTATCCTATTCTCTTTATATTGCTTCCTTTGTGTGAAATTCCTGATGTTCCTGCCAGTCCCTCTGCTTCCCCATTAAAACAAATTACCATACTAGGCATGCAAGCACAGCGTGGTCAGTTTTCTGGTGTGCTGGGAACTCAGCCTGGTCTCTCTTTCAATGATTAGACTTGTGCTGACAACCCTCATCCCCTGTCCCCACCCCCCTGTCCCCCTGCACAGCCATTCACTGGAAATACCAGTGTGCTGCTGTTTCACCTCACCTAGATCTCTGACCTCCTTATGCAGAGGAAAAGGGTATTTATAATGTTTTTTATTCACAAATGTTTTGCCTTACATTTTGATTTTAAACTGAATGGCCTGTTTTACAAGTTGAAGGTTTCCCTACCAGATTATGATGGTTACCCACCTATGCTTCTTATAAGTCACTGTATAGGAGTATGCTTTAACCGATTGCCGACCAGCCACCATCATTATACTGCAGCAGGTTGGCACAGCTGCGCAAATCGCCGTAGGTGTACGTTGGCCGATTTAGGAGCAATAGCAGGGGAGTAGATAGAGATTGTCTGTTCCTAGTGATCAGAAACAGCAATCTTTCTCTACTTCCAGTCAGTCCTCTCCCCCCCACAGTTAGAAACACCTCCCTAGGGAACACTTATCCCCTTGATCGCCCCCTAGTGTTAACCCCTTCCCTGCCAGTGACATTTATACAGTAATCAGTGCATTTTTATAGCACTGATCACGGTATAAATGTCACTGGTCACTGGTCAAAATAATAATAAAAATACCATAAATATATCCCCTATTTTGTAGACGCTATAACTTTTGCGCAAACCAATCAATATACGCTTATTGCGATTTTTTTTTTTTACCAAAGATATGTTGAAGAATACATATTGGCCTAAACTGATGAAGACATTTTTATTTTTTTTTAATTTTGTAATATTTATTATAGCAAAAAGTACAAAATATTGTGTTTTTTCAAAATTGACGATCTTTTTTTGTTTAAAGTGCAAAAAATAAAAACCGCAGAGGTGATCAAATACCACCAAAAGAAAGCTCTATTTGTGGGAAAAAGGACATACATTTTGTTTGGGTACAACAACAACGATCGACCGATTTGAATTCTGTGTAAAGAATAGCTGGTTGTTAAGCAGTGGGCAGGGAATCCGGCCACCCGCATCCTTAACAACCATGAGTCATCATCTGTCAGTGGGCTTCCCCACTGGCAGATGAATGTAAAGAAAAGAATGCAGGCCTTGTCCATCAATAAAAAAACAAACAAAAAAAAGGCATAGGATCCTCCTAAAATCCATCCAGACCCTTATCCAAGCATGCCAGGAAAGGGGGGATGAGCGAGTGCCCCTCCCTCCTGAACCATACCTGGCCACATTCCCTCAACATGGGGGGTGGGGGCTCTGCCCCCCATCCCAAAGCACCTTGGTCTCATCCCCACAACCATGGCCAGTGGCTGTAGGGTCTGCGGGCAGGGTGTTTAACCACTTGCTTACTGTGCACTTAAACACCCTTCCTGCCCAGACCAATTTTCAGCTTTCGGTGCTCTCACACTTTGAATCACAATTACTCAGTCATGCAACACTGTACCCAAATGATTTTTTTGTCCTTTTTTTCCCACAAATAGAGCTTTCTTTTGGTGGTATTTGATCACCTCTGGGTTTTTTATTTTTTGCGCTATAAATGAAAAAAAAAAGACGGAAAATTTTGAAAAAAAACGAATTTTTCTTAGTTTATGTGATAAAATTTTGCAAATTATTAATTTTTCTTCATAAATTTTGGCCACAATTTATATTGCTACATATCTTTGGTAAAAATAACCCAAATTAGTGGATACTATTTGGTCTTTGTGAAAGTTATAGAGTCTACAAGCGGTGGTGCGAATCATACAAAATTGATCACATCTGATGTACTGGTGACCTATCTCATTTCTTGCGACCCAAACAAGCCAGGAAAGTACAAATACCCCCCAAATGACCCCTTTTTTGAAAGTAGACATTCCAAGGTATTTAGTAAGAGGCATGGTGAGGTTTTTGATGTTGTAATTTTTTTCCCACAATTCTTTGCAAAATGAAGAATTTTTATTTTTTTTTTTTTTCCCCCACAAAATGTTCATTGTAATAGGTTATTTCTCTCACATGGCATGTGTATACCACAAATGACACCCCAAAATACATTCTGCTACGCCTCCTGAGTATTACGATACCACATGTGTGGGACTTTTACACAGCCTGGCCACATACAGAGGCCCACCAGTGAAGTAGCACCATCAGGCGTTCTACATGCATAAATGACACATCTCATTTCTCAACCACCTATTACACTTTTGAAGGCCCTGGAGCACCAGGACAATGGAAACGCCCACAAAGTGACCCCATTTTGGAAAGCTAACACCCCAACGTATAATCTATGAGGCATAATGAGTCTTTTGAACGGTTCATTTTTTTCCAGAAGTTTTGGGAAAATGTGGAAAAAAAATGAAAACGCATTTTTCTTACGCTAAGTTGTTCATTTATAAGATATTTCCAACACATAGCATGTACATAGCAAAAATTACACCCCAAAATACATTCTGCTACTCCTCCTGAGTATGGCGATACCAAATGTGTGAGACTTTTACACAGCCTGGCCACATACAGAGGCCCGCCAGTGAAGTAGCACCTTCAGGCGTTCTACAAGCATAAATGACACATCTCATTTCTCAACCACCTATTACACTTTTGAAGGCCCTGGAGCACCAGGACAATGGAAACGCCCACAAAGTGACCCCATTTTGGAAAGCTAACACCCCAACGTATAATCTATGAGGCATAATGAGTATTTTGAACGGTTCATTTTTTTTCAGAAGTTTTGGGAAAATGTGGAAAAAAAATGAAAACGCATTTTTTTTACGCTAAGTTGTTAATTTATAAGATATTTCCAACACATAGCATGTACATAGCAAAAATTGCACCCCAAAATACATTCTGCTACTCCTCCTGAGTATAGCGATACCAAATGTGTGAGACTTTTACACAGCCTGGCCACATACAGAGGCCCGCCAGTGAAGTAGCACCTTCAGGCGTTCTACAAGCATAAATGACACATCTCATTTCTCAACCACCTATTACACTTTTGAAGGCCCTGGAGCACCAGGACAATGGAAACGCCCACAAAGTGACCCCATTTTGGAAAGCTAACACCCCAACGTATAATCTATGAGGCATAATGAGTCTTTTGAACGGTTCATTTTTTTCCAGAAGTTTTGGGAAAATGTGGAAAAAAAATGAAAAACGCATTTTTTTTTTTACGCTAAGTTGTTAATTTATAAGATATTTCCAACACATAGCATGTACATAGCAAAAATTGCACCCCAAAATACATTCTGCTACTCCTCCTGAGTATGGCGATACCAAATGTGTGAGACTTTTACACAGCCTGGCCACATACAGAGGCCCGCCAGTGAAGTAGCACCTTCAGGCGTTCTACAAGCATAAATGACACATCTCATTTCTCAACCACCTATTACACTTTTGAAGGCCCTGGAGCACCAGGACAATGGAAACGCCCACAAAGTGACCCCATTTTGGAAAGCTAACACCCTAACGTATAATCTATGAGGCATAATGAGTCTTTTGAACGGTTCATTTTTTTCCAGAAGTTTTGGGAAAATGTGGAAAAAAAATGAAAACGCATTTTTTTTACGCTAAGTTGTTCATTTATAAGATATTTCCAACACATAGCAAGTACATAGCAAAAATTACACCCCAAAATACATTCTGCTACTCCTCCTGAGTATGGCGATCCCAAATGTGTGAGACTTTTACACAGCTTGGCCACATACAGAGGCCCAACATCCATGTAGCACCATCAGGTGTTCTAAAGGCATAAATTACACATTTCATTTCCTGAGTACCTATCACATTTTTGAAGGCCCTGGAGCACCAGGACAATAGAATTACCCACAAAGTGACCCCATTTTGGAAAGAAAACACCCCAATGTATATTCTATGAGGCATAATGAGTCTTTTGAACATGTAATTTCTTTCCACAAGTTTTTGGAAAATGTGGAAAGAAAATTAAAACCAATTTTTTTCTTACAAAGTTGTCAATTTAGAAGATCTTTATAACACGTAGAATGTACATAGCCAAAATTACACCCCAAAATACATTCTGCTACTCGTCCTGAGTATGGCGATACCCCATGTGTCAGACTTTTCCACTACCTGGCCACATACAGAAGCCCAACATGCAAGTAGCACCTTTAGGCTTCTAACACATAGCATGTATACACCAAGAATTGCACCCCAAAATACATTCTGCTGAGCAAAGGGTAAAAAAAAGGCTCACCTGTGGTTCTAGCAGGCAGGAATACCGTTCCAGAGCAGTCAAAGTTCAGTTCAGGTAACAGGCATAGGTATGGCTAGTTCAGGTAACAGGCAAAGGCATGGCCAGTTCAGGTGCCAGGCAAAGGCATGGCCAGTTCAGGTGCCATGCAAAGGCACGGCCAGTTCAGGTGCCATGCATAGGCACGGCCAGTTCAGGTGCCATGCAAAGGCACGGCCAGTTCAGGTGGCAGGCAGAGGCATGACCAGTTCAGATGGCAGCAGGTGGCACTTTGTACATTAGGCCTTGGTCAGGTAAGACCTGAGGACAGGGGTAGAGGCTTCTTCCCACCCAAATCTCTACGAAGCCTCCGAGTCTCCAGACCCTAATCCGAGAAAACAAAACCTGGAGAAAAATGTTTTCTCCACTCGGAAAACCTTTTCTGGAGCCCCTCACATGTGAGACCCCTGTGCTGTACAGTGGCAGGGCAAATGATCAGTTCAGGAGGCAGGCAAAAAGAATGGTCATTTAACAGGCCGAGGTCAATTCACGTTGAAGGCAGAAAGATGTTTGGCAGAGGCATAGTCGTTAACAGTCCGGGTCATTCACAGAAATGGCAGAAAGTGGAAACTGGAAAAAAGTCATCTAATAGTGCAGTGAAGTATGATAGCTTCGAAAGCACGTTCCAATACAGAGGCCTGGATGGGAGGGACAGTCGGGACAGTAGTATCGGGTGTCGCGGCGATTTCCCCTACTTGAACACACACGACATTTTTTTTGGGGTTTGCGACCTGTTTGGGTAGGAGGGAGAAGTTCAGGAAAGTGCCTTTCATGGAGTCTGGATACTTCATCAGAGCGAATTAGTTGAGTGGGTTGGCCATGGGGATAGATGAGGGCTGTGAGGACGTCTTCTTGAAATCTTAGATAGGTCATGGAACTTTGGGTGCACTTAGAAAAAATAATATAGGAATTGAACATGGCTAGTTGCATCAAATAAATGGCGACTTTTTTGTACCAAAAAAGCGATCTCCTGGTGGCCAAGTAGGGCTGCATCATCTGGTCGTTCATATCCACCCCCCCCATGTATAGGTTATACTCGTGGATACATTTTGGCTTCTGGACGGGGCCTTTTCTTCTCTGCAGTTCCACCAAGGTGTCGTTGTGTATTGTGGAAAGGATGTAGACGTCTCTTTTTTTGTCTCGCCACTTCAGCGCTAGTACCTCTTCAGTCCGCATACTGGCCTTTTCACCCGTCTTCAAGTTCTTGGTGACCAATGTCTGTGGAAAGCCTTTGCGGTTGGTCCGCGCTGTCCCACAGGCCACAGTCTGCTTTAGGTAGAGATGGCGGAAAAGTGGGAGACTTGTGTAGAAATTGTCTACATATAGGTGATAACCTTTCCCAAGCAGTGGTTGGATCAGCTGCCAGACAATTTTGCCACTTGTTCCCATGTAGGTAGGGCATCCAGGGGGGTTTAGCTTTTTGTCTTTTCCCTCATAAATTATGAAATCATATGTGTAGGCCGTGGCCCTGTCACACGCCTTATAAAATTTTACCCCACGTCTGGCTCGTTTACTGGGCATGTATTGTTGGATTCCAAGTCTTCCAGTGAAGTGTAATAGTGACTCATCTACACAGATATTTTTATCTGGGGTAAACAGTCGTTTGAAGCTGGCGCAAAAAAAAAATTGATTAGGGGCCGAATTTTGAATAATTTATCATAACTGGGATGATTTCGAGGGAGGCATTGGGCATTGTTATTGAAATGTAAAAATCGCATTATCATTTCATAACGGGTTCTGGGCATCATTGATGAATAGATCGGCATGTGGTGGATATGTAGGGTAGACCAGTAGGAATGGAGTTCATTTTTTTTTGTCAGCCCCATGTTGAGGGTTAGGCCAAGGAAAATTTTAAATTCTTCAATGGTGAGGGGTTTCCAAACAAAAGGGCGGGCATAGGAAGAACTTGGATTGTTGGCTATATGTTGGCTGGCATATAGATTACATTGCTCCACAATGTAGGTTAGGAGATCATTGGGAAAAAATAAGTGAAAATAATAAAGTGGGGTTACATTTTCCGTCCGTATCTGAGGGCCTGGCTGGGCTGTAAAAAGGGGAATTACAGGTTCTACTGACGTATCGGGCAGCCATGTTGGATACAGTAGAACATCTGGAAGGGTAGTACTGCCTCGTTGATGTGATGCTCCATTGCTAGCATCTGGCCTATCTTCTAGGAAGGTTGCCAAACTGCTGATGGATGGCTGCCTATCCCGGAGTGCTGCGCTGCTGGTGGATGCCTGCATATCATCCTGGAGTGCTGTGCTGCTGGTGGATGCCTGCATATCATCCTGGAGTGCTGCGCTGCTGGTGGATGCCTGCGCCTGCTCATTTCTCCTCCTTCTCTTTGTTAGGATTCTATCATCCTCTGTTTCCATCTCGGAGCCACTGCTGTCCACTGGCTCATAGTCGCTATCCGAGTCTGACAGAGAGAGTTCCCCGCTACTCTCGTCTGACATACTTTGGAGTATCTGGCAAGCCTCCTCTGCGCTGTATGACCTTTTAGTCATGTTGACTGGCAGATGCGACTGATGGCGGGCAGATGCGACTGATGGCGGGTGTCAGATGTGCCTGATGGCGGGCGGACAGATGTGCCTGATGGCGGGCGGACAGATGTGCCTGATGGCGGGCGGACAGATGTGCCTGATGGTGGCGGGCTGATGTGTTTGGTGGCGGGCGGCTGATGGCCGGAAGATTTGCGGATTATGGCGGGCAGCTGTGCCGGATGATGGCGGGCAGCTGTGCCGGATGATGGCGGGCAGATGTGCCGGATGATGGCGGGCAGCTGTGCCGGATGATGGCGGGCAGCTGTGCCGGATGATGGCGGGCAGATGTGCCGGATGATGGCGGGCAGATGTGCCGGATGATGGCGGGCAGATGTGCCGGATGATGGCGGACAGATGTGCCGGATGATGGCGGACAGATGTGCCGGATGATGGCGGGCGGACAGATGTGCCTGATGGCGGGCGGACAGATGTGCCTGATGGCGGGCGGACAGATGTGCCTGATGGCGGGCGGACAGATGTGCCTGATGGTGGCGGGCTGATGTGTTTGGTGGCGGGCGGCTGATGGCCGGAAGATTTGCGGATTATGGCGGGCAGATGTGCCGGATGATGGCGGGCAGATGTGCCGGATGATGGCGGGCAGATGTGCCGGATGATGGCGGGCAGATGTGCCGGATGATGGCGGACAGATGTGCCGGATGATGGCGGACAGATGTGCCGGATGATGGCGGACAGATGGACACTGTGTTTTGGGGACACTGTGTTTTGGGGACACTGTGTTTTGGGGACACTGTGTTTTGGGGACACTAGCTAGGTGATCAGTGGGTTAACAGCAGACAAACAGCTATATAACTCACTGATCTCCTGGCTGCAGCACAGATCTCTCTTCCTCTCCTCACTGACAGGCTCTGTGTGAGGAGAGGAAGAGATGAGAGCAGTTACAACTGCTCTCTATTTACATTACATGACGACTGTGATTGGACACAGTCGTCATGTGATCAGGAGGGCCAATCAGATGGCCCTCCTGTCTCACACTGCTCAGCTGTCTCTGGGGGACACAGGCAGATCGGGATCGCGCCGCTGCGCGGGCACGCAGTGGCGCGATCTCCTGTCATCTGCCGCCCTTCCCCCTTTGTTGACATTGCGATGGCTGTGATTAGACACAGCCATCGCATGGATCAGGAGGGCAAATACATTGCCCACCTGCCGTGCCGAGATGCGGCGTGTGCGGGGGACACGCGCGCATCGGGATCGCGCGGATGCGCGGGAGCGCGCCCGCGCGATCCCGCTACTTCTGAAGGACGTTCCGGAACGTCCAGTCAGAAGTAGACGGCTCCCACCCGGCCGTATATGTGCAGTGGCCGGGTGGGAAGTGGTTAACAAGAGGGCCCCAAGATCCCACCCCCCCATGTGAATGAGTATCGGGTACATGCTAGGACCGTGGCGTCAGAAGGGGCGGTGCCACCAGGTGATGGTTTCACCAAGGAAAAGTCAAACTGCATTTGCTATGGCCACAGCTGGTTCGCGCATGCGCAGTAGCATTTGTTTTGGCTCCTCCCTACGAGTTTCGTCATATATGAGATACTTTAAACTGCTGTATAACGAAACACGTAGGGCCGAGCCAGAGCAGACGCTACTGTATCTTGCTTTTGAGAAAATTGACTACACCCTTGGTTTGAATTGTTTGCCAAACTTTTATCCATTGCAAGTGCATTTAATTTTATTAAACATTGTATTCATGGATTTACACTATGGAGGATGTTGCTTTCTTCCTTTATGGTATCATTTGTGTATGGAGCCCCATTGCACTTTGAATTGCGGGACATACTGTGGTGTACGAGGAGCAGAGGTTTAATGGAGTACATAAGAAATGCAGTTTGACCTTTCCTTGGTGAGGCTTTGAGACTTTTATTTTCAATTTTGGTTTATACGAATGCAAACATATGTTTGTTCACAATCATTATTTATGTTTTGGATTTGTTGTATCATACACAGCAAATGTGTTTACACACACAGATCCGTGTGCCCCGAGCGATTGCGGGAGCCCGGCGGTGATCGCGACCGCCGGCACTCGCATTGGCTCCATGGGCGAGTAGGTGGGGCGGGGCACATGTGCCCCCTAGTGGCCGTCTATGGTACTGACATACCATGATGGCAATTCACGCAGCCGAGCCATGTTGCCGCAGTATAACTGCGGCGGCTGGTCGGCATGCGGTTAATGTTAGCTTCTGGGTCCCAAGCTGAGTGGCTGCCCTATTGCTTAGCAAACACAGGAGTTCATTTTCTCAGCTTAGGTGCCATTTAGAGAATGCTTTGCATTTTCTCAACAAATGCAAAGAATTCTCTATTTAAACAAGGTGGAGAGGCGGCGCAGTGATGTCATGATATTCACCTCATCCAATTACAGAACACTTTGCATTCATTGAGAAAATTGTTCTCTGAATGGCCCCGTAGCTAAGTGAGTTTTCCTGTTTTCACAAGCACCAAGGCAGCCACTCAACACAGTAACTGGAAGCTAATGGTGATCACTGAAGCAGCGATGCCTACTACAGTGATAGGCTAGGTATGGCGCATATATACTTGCATTGGTCCAAGCTGGACAAGTGTACCTATGCAAAATAGTTTTATACCTAAACTTTAGCTTTAGGTATTTCAACCATTCCCATAAACTGCAAGTATAGAATTTATACTTACTGTATAAACTGAAATATTTCGAGGAAATAAATTAAGTCCCCATGTAGCACCCTGCATTAGCTATAAAACATCTGCAGACAAGGTGGGTCAGATTATTGTTATCAGTAGCTGACATGGCTACATCCTTATACGAATGGTTGGATTAACCTTGACTTTTTCTATTAATATGTCATTTACAGTATGTTTACATTTGAGCTCTTATCTTTTTCTCCTCTCTAACACTTTGCATAGTGATGTATTGCTTAATTAGACACCTTAAGGTTTTTGTGATAAAATTTTCAATGAATAATTACTGTGCATGTAGACACCTGAGGCTGTGTTACTGCAGCTTGCAGAATGTTAAAACTTTACTGTGTGATGGCTCAAAAAGGGAAAATGGGAATGAAAAAAAAAAAGGGTCACCTTCATTTTTTTATGCTTGCAAGGAATTTGCTAATTGATGGTCCTGCAAGCAGTTCATATATAGACAGTAAGAAGATATCTTGTTATTTTAATTGAAATGATTATGTTATGGTTTAGCCTGTTCTAATCCATAAATTATTAATGGCAAAGTAGTGTGTGAATCATGGCTTTCATATTCTAATCATGTTCACCTTTTCTGTTACCCTATTTAAATGAGATTAATTATGCAGAAGAAAATTTCCAGCCTCACAACCAGTAAACTCAATTAATAACAAAGCAACTGAACTGATGGTGATTTATATAGTGTGTATGTGAGTCTGTGATTCTCAATCATGCTTGCAGATTATCACTTCACTCCAATGTGAAATGTAAAGAATATGACATCTCAAGTGTTTGATTATCATAACTGGATAGACACCAGATAAAGATATCATTACACTGTTTTCACTTAAAGAGACAACATGTCTCTTTCTTCCTCGATTATTTAAAAATATACTGTTAATATTTAGTACGTAGATGTTTTTTCTTTTTTTAAAGGGGTATAGGGTAATCTCTAGATATGCACCTCTCTCAGAATATTATATTTATCTCTTAAGCTGAACTCCAGGTATTACAAAAAATACAATTTAATACTACTGGTTATTCATTCTTAAAATGACCTGTCCTTTAGGCAAAGTAACAAGACAGATTTTTGCAATACATAGTCAAAAAGCAGGCGTAGGGAGCCTGCATAGCCTGTATGATATTCAAATCAAAGCTCACACAAGACTTCAGGATGCACTGGCAGAGGATCAAGGAGAGGATAGGGGCAGTGGGCAACCTTTTTTTTTCTTTAAGACCTCGTTCACACTTAAAGGGTAACTCCACTTTCGTGTGGGGGGGGATTGTGGAAAAAAATTAAATTATATAGTATATACAATTGCGAATCTAGTCTTATTGTAATTGAATGTTATTAAAAATGACCTTTCCTTTTCAATCTGTACAATGCTATGCAATATGGCTACCTGGTTCATTGCAATTACAGCTGCAAGTCTTTTTGGGGATGTCTCTACCAGCTTTGCACGTCTAGAAAGTGAAATGTTTGCCCATTCTTCTTTGCAAAATAACTCAAGCTCTATCAGAATGGATGGAGAGCGTCTGTGAACAGCAATTTTCAAGTCTCGCCACAAATTCTCAATTGGATTTAGGTCTGGACTTTGACTGGGCCATTCTAACATATGAATATGCTTTGATCTAAACCATTCCATTGTAGCTCTGGCTGTATGTTTAGGGTCATTGTCCTGCTGGAAAGTGAACCTCCACCCCAGTCTTAAGTCGTTTGCAGACTCTAGCAGGTCTTCTTTAATTATTGCCCTGTATTTGGCTCCATCCCTCATCCCATCAACTCTGACCAGCTTCCCTGTCCCTGCTGAAGAAAAGCATCCCCACAACTTGATGCTGCCATCACCATGTTTTACGGTGGGGATGGTGTGTTCAGGGTGATGTGCAGTGTTAGTTTTCCGCAACACATAGCGTTTAGCTTTTAGGCAAAATTTTGGTCTCATCTGTTCATAGCACCTTCTTCCACATGTTTGCTGTGTCCCCACATGGCTTCTCGCAAACTGCAAACGGACTTCTTATGTCTTTCTTTCAACAATGGCTTTCTTCTTGACACTCTTCCATAAAGATTGGAAGTGTGCACGACTAATAGTTGTAACCTGTGGACAGATTCTCTCACCTGAGCTGTGGATCTCTGCAGCACCTACAGAGTTACCATGGGCCTCTTGGCTGCTTCTCTGAATAATGCTCTCCTTGCCCGGCCTGTCAGTTCAGGTGGATGGCCATGTCCTGGCAAGTTTGCAGTTGTGTCATACTCTTTCCATTTTCAGATGATTGAACAGTGCTCCGTGAGATGTTCAACACTTGGGATATTTTTTATATTGTTTTCCTTTGCTTTGCAGGAACACAGGATCCATGCCTTCCCTCCTGTCAGAACAGCAATCTGCCTCTGTACAGGATGATCAGCAGGTGATGGCAGACATCTAGTCCACGGTACCCACAGATTAGTTCCTGCTGTGTATAAGTGGGAGTGGGCCAATGGCGGTAACACAGAAGTTTAAAATCAGGTACTAGGTACATGATCCAGTACAGCAGTGCCACCTTGCCGCCGTATATTTAAGTTATACGGTCAGCAAGCGGTTAAGTGGAGGTACAACTTTCTCCTCCAGATTTTTAGAACGTTCGTTTTATTTTCCAATTGTTAGTGGGTCGAATAAGCGTTCATTTTCAACCACAGTAATGTGAAAATTTGAAGGAGCAGAACAGAATTTTTTTCTCGAATGAATGAATTTTCGAACAGTGTATGTGTTTTTTATTTGGGAATTACATTCTTATTAAAATCAAATGTTAAAAGTCAAATTTTCGACCAACAAGAATTTCCTTATGAATGTTTGTACAAATATTCTCATCCAAAAATCTACTAGTGCATGGCCAGCATAAGAAAGAATGTGTGGGGTGTCACATCACAAATTCTATCCCAACATTTAATATGTGCATAGTGTATAACTCCACTATGGCAGCAATAGCGCTTGTGTAGATAGACTTTAGTTTGCATTTGACCTGCTTTTTTTTCCCCACATTACAATGGGGATGCAAGCTTGATTGAGCTCTAAAAGGGGTTAAAAGAAACTTGGAAGGATCACAGAAACATCTCAAACTGATCTTGCATGCAAGTTGAATGAAAGCATACAGCATTTGCTCCTACATAAGCATATTAATGTTTGAAATCAATTTCTTGCTTTAAAACTGACACAAAACAAATCTAGGTAAAGAAAAATATATATATTGCGCTCAGTGTGTGTGAATAAATTCAAATAAATGATGATAAGACAGCAGCACTCACAACATTGTACACAACATCCAAATAAATATAAAGAAAACGTGTTGCGATGTCTAGTATAGATGTGATCCTGACTAGGGATGAGCCGAACACCCCCGGGTTCGGTTCGCACCAGAACCTTCGAACCGACCGAAAGTTCGCGCGAATTTTCGAACCCTATACGTTATAATGGACGCGAACGTTCGAAATCAAAAGTGCTAATTACAACGGCCAATATGCATGTTAATGTCATAAAACAGGTTTGGGGACCCGGGTCCTGCCCCAGGGGACATATATCAATGCAAAAAGAACTTTTAAAAACTAACGTTTTTTCGGGAGCAGTCATTTTAATGATGCATAAAGTGAAAAAAAAAGTGAAATTTTCCTTTAAATATGGTACCTGGGGGGTGTCTAAAGTATGCCTGTGAAGTGGCATGTGTTTCCCGTGTTTAGAACTGTCCTTGCACAAAATGACATTTGTAAAGGAAAAAAAGAAGCCATTTAAAACCACTTGCGGCTTTAGGTTTGTTCTTAAGTAGAATCTGAACAGGTACATTATGAAGTGTAGCTCCATCCCAAAAAAATCTATTTTTAAGCTTTTTGGAGAACATAGGGAGGGGTTATCACCCCTGTAACATTTGCTGTCTTTGCACATCTGTTCAGAACATGTCACCTCACTTTCCGTCCCAATGACAAATGTTTTTGGAAAAAGTGGGGTTTTAATTGAAACAAGGATTGGTGATAAAGTATCAGTAGAGAGGAGATACCTTTTTCCCAAATTAAATCTAACAGGATAGAATTTCCCTTCCTAGGGGTAGATTTCCTCTCACTTCCTGTTTTCTCTTTCCATTTGCAAGTAGGAGTCGTTTGTAAGTTGGATGTTTGAAAGTAGGGGCCTGGCGTATATACTCTGCAGAAATTTGCCCTATTAGATGTTGGTGTAGCCACAAGACTGGTGGGCACAGGAATGGGCCCTGCTGTGAGTTAATAGATCAAGATTTGTAATTGCATGCACCTGTTGAACAGGACAGAAAAATTGGGGGTGGTGGTGGTGGTGGTGGACGGTGTTGCCACAAGACTGTAAGCTCTCACAGTTACTCTTGGTGGGCGCAGGAATGGGCCCTGCTGTGAGTTATTAGATCAAGATTTGTAATTGCAAGCACCTGATGAACAGGGCAGAAAAATTGGGCCTTTGGCGGTGGTGGTGGACGGTGTTGCCACAAGACTGTAGGCCCTCATAGTTACTCTTGGTGGGCGCAGGAATGGGCCCTGCTGTGAACTATTAGATCAAGATTTGTAATTACCCGCCCCTGTTAAACAGGGGCTGAAAAATTGTGCCTTAGGCACTGGTGCTGGTGCCACAACACTGCAACCCCTCACAGATACTGTACTTGGAGCACAGCAGTCACACGTGTTGCGAAGCATTTTTTTAAAAAATTGTAAGTACCCGCCCCTGTTAAACAGGGGCTGAAAAATTGTGCCTTAGGCACTGGTGCTGGTGCCACAACACTGCAACCCCTCACAGATACTGTACTTGGAGCACAGTGTTGCGAAGCATTTTTTTATAAAAATTGTATGTACACGCCCCTGTTAAACAGGGGCTGAAAAATTGTGCCTTAGGCACTGGTGCTGGTGCCACAACACTGCAACCCCTCACAGATACTGTACTTGGAGCACAGTGTTGCGAAGCATTTTTTTATAAAAATTGTATGTACACGCCCCTGTTAAACAGGGGCTGAAAAATTGTGCCTTAGGCACTGGTGCTGGTGCCACAACACTGCAACCCCTCACAGATACTGTACTTGGAGCACAGTGTTGCGAAGCATTTTTTTATAAAAAAATTGTATGTACACGCCCCTGTTAAACAGGGGCTGAAAAATTGTGCCTTAGGCACTGGTGTGGTGGCATGGATCATTGAGGAGGAGGAAGAGGATAGTCAGTGAACATAAGAGGACAGTAACTCAGCATCAGCATAGGCAGTCTTGAAGGGATGTGACATTAAAAATTATTCGGTTATATCCGCCTCAGGTGCCTGGTAGCTGGTGGTGATCCAAGACTGATTCATTTTGATGAAGGTCAGTCGATCAACCGAGGCGGTGGACAGGCGCACCCTATGATCAGTCACAAATCCTCCAGCAGCACTGAATGTGCGTTCGGACAGAACGCTGGAGGCAGGACAGGCCAGTAGCTCAATTGCATACTGTGCAAGCTCTGGCCAGTGATCCATCCTCAGGACCCAGTAAGCCAGAGGATTTTCGGTGGGAAAGGTGTCCAAGTCTGACCTTGCCCCAAGGTATTCCTGCACCATGTATATCAGACGCTGGCGATGGTTGCTGGAACCGATCATACCTTGGGGCTGCGGACTAAAAAATTGTCTGAACGCATCGGTCAGACGTCCACCTTCCCCACCGCTCCTTCTGCTACTGACCGAAGCCTCAGCAACTCGTCGCCCAGGACCAGGAGTTTGTAGCCTCCCAGTTTCTGGGAACGCGTTGCACAGACCTTTCTGCAAGGCCTCCCTGAGATGTCTCATCCTCTGCTCCCTCTGCGACGGCAAGATAAGGTCCGCAACCTTACCCTTGTACCGCGGATCAAGGAGAGTGGCCAGCCAGTAATGGTCCCTCTCCTTGATCCGAAGAACACGAGGATCCTTCCGCAGGCTTTGCAGGATCAGGGAGGCCATGCAGCGTAGGTTAGCTGAGGCATTCGGTCCGGAGTCTTCTGGGTCACTGAGGATGACATGATCGCCAGCCACCTCCTCCCAGCCACGTACAAGTCCACTGGTTTGTTGGGACTGTACATCATCCCTAAAAGACTGCTGCTGCTGATGCTGAGTGCCAGGCTCCACCTCCATGCTCACACAATCCTCCTCCTCCTCCTCCTCCTCCTCCTCATCCTCTTCCTGTGTGATGGGTGGGACAGAAGGAACACTGTCCGGATAAAGGGGGCCTTGAGAGGCAAGGAAGTCCTCCTCTTCCTGCCTCTGTTCTGCCTCAAGTGCCCTGTCCATTATCCCACGCAGCGTATGCTCCAAGAGGTGGACAAGAGGGACAGTGTCACTGATGCATGCACTGTCACTGCTCACCATCCTCGTGGCCTCCTCAAATGGTGAGAGGACAGTGCATGCATCCCTGATCATGCTCCACTGACGTGGGGAAAAAAAACCAAGCTCCCCTGACCCTGTCCTGGTGCCGTAGTCGCAAAGGTACTCATTGATGGCCCTCTGCTGCGTGTGCAGTCGCTGCAGCATGGCCAACGTTGAGTTCCACCTGGTGGGCATGTCACATATTAGGCGGTTCTTGGGCAGGTTTAGCTCCTTTTGCAGCTCAGTCAGCCGAGCACTGGCATTATAAGATCGGCGGAAATGCACACAGACTTTCCTGGCCTGCCTCAGGACATCCTGTAAGCCTGGGAACCTGCCCAAGAACCGCTGCACCACCAGGTTGAGGACGTGAGCCATGCAGGGCACATGGGTGAGCTGCCCCTGTCGCAGGGCGGAGAGGAGGTTGGTGCCATTGTCAGAAACGACCATTCCTGGCTTAAGCTGACGTGGCGTCAACCACCTCTCGGCCTGCCCCTGCAGAGCTGCCAGAACCTCTGGCCCAGTGTGGCTCCTGTCCCCCAAACACACCAGCGCAAGCACGGCATGGCATCTTTTTGCCTGCGTACTTGCGTAGCCCCTTGTACGCCTACGGAGCACCGCTGGTTCCAAGGACAGAGCACTGGAGGAAGAAGAAGAGGAGGGGGTGGAGGAGAGAGGTGTGTCACAACCAGTAGCAGTAGTAGCGTTTTGGAGGCGTGGTGGCGGAACAACCTCCAACACTACTGCACCTTGTCCTGCATCCCTCCCAGCTGCCAATAGAGTGACCCAATGGGCCGTGAAAGAAAGGTACCGTCCCTGTCCATGCCTGCTGGACCATGAGTCAGCGGTAATATGCACCTTACCGCTGACCGCCCTGTCCAGCGAGGCATGGACATTGCCCTCCACATGCCGGTAGAGAGACGGAATCGCCTTCCGTGAGAAAAAGTGGCGTTTGGGAACCTGCCACTGAGGAACCGCACATTGAACAAACTCACGGAAGGGGGCCGAGTCTACCAACTGAAAAGGCAGCAGTTGAAGTGCTAGCAATTTAGCCAGGCTAGCATTCAACCGCTGGGCATGTGGATGGCTGGGAGTGTACTTCTTTCTACGGTCCAGCAGCTGGGGCAGGGAAATTTGCCTGCTGCAATCGGACGTCGGTGTACTGCAAGTACTTGGTTGTGACACACCTAATTCTACACCTTCAGTCCTCTCAGAGCAGCTTTCAGAGAGGACTGAAGGTGTAGTGGGGATGGAGATCCCAGCTGAGGAGGAGCAAGGAGAGGTCCGCTTAGTTCTTTGGTGTGGGTCTTTTATGTGTGCCTGCCAACGAGCTGCATGGCAGGTCGCCATATGTCTGGTCATGCTTGTGGTGCCCAAGCGGCTGATGTTTTGGCCACGCGAGATACGCTTGAGACAAATATTGCAAATAGCAGTGGTGCGATCTGATGCACTCGTCTCAAAAAAGGCCCACACCAAAGAACTTTTCTGATAATGTGCAGAGGCAGCGCCCTGCACAGGCGGAGCTCTGCGGTGTTGTACAGTTGCTGTGCTGGCCTCTACCTGGCCTCCAGGGGGCATCCTGCCTCGTTGGACATGTGACGCCGCATCCTCCTCCTCCTCGTCCTCCTCCTCATCCTCTCTCCCTTCAGGCACCCACGTGGAGTCAGTGACCTCATCATCCCCTCCCTCTTCACCACTAGAGCAAACCTGGCAGTAAGCTGCAGCTGGTGGAACAGTACTGCCAGATTCCTCAAGCTGGGTATCATCATCCGAGCCTTCGAATCGTTGGGCATCCTCCTGGAGCATGTACCCAACACTGTGCTCAAAGAGTTCGGGGGACTCCTCAGGAGGACATGGTGGGTCTAGGGAAGGGGTGGCTGATGATGCTCTGTCAGTACCCTGAGCCTGGGTGAGAGAGGATGAGGAGGATGAGGAGGGCTTGGTCATCCATTCTACCAAGCCTTCAGCATGATGCGGCTCCACATGTCCAGCTGCCGAAAACAAAGACGCGCGTGTCCCATGGCCACGTGCTGATGACGATGCACGACCACGTCCACGTCCACGGCCACGTCCACTAGAAACAGAGCCTGCCTGCCCTGTGTTCTTGGCTCTGCACGCTCTGCCTCCCCTTGGCGGTCTTCCAGCCATTGTAGTCGGTAGTCCTGTGGGTGCTGCTGAGAAGAATATATAGGAGCTCTGTGTGATGCCACTAACACACTAGAAGTCCTATGGGTGCTTCTGCAAAGAAAATAGAGGAGCTCTGTGTGATGCCACTAACACACTAATAGTCCTATGGGTGCTTCTGCAAAGAAAATAGAGGAGCTCTGTGTGATGCCACTAACACACTAGAAGTCCTGTGGGTGCTTCTGCAAAGAAAATAGAGGAGCTCTGTGTGATGCCACTAACACACTAGAAGTCCTGTGGGTGCTGTTGAGAAGAAAATATAGGAGCTCTGTGTGATGCCACTAACACACTAGAAGTCCTATGGGTGCTTCTGCAAAGAAAATAGAGGAGCTCTGTGTGATGCCACTAACACACTAGAAGTCCTATGGGTGCTTCTGCAAAGAAAATAGAGGAGCTCTGTGTGATGCCACTAACACACTAGAAGTCCTGTGGGTGCTTCTGCAAAGAAAATAGAGGAGCTCTGTGTGATGCCACTAACACACTAGAAGTCCTGTGGGTGCTGTTGAGAAGAAAATATAGGAGCTCTGTGTGATGCCACTAACACACTAGAAGTCCTATGGGTGCTTCTGCAAAGAAAATAGAGGAGCTCTGTGTGATGCCACTAACACACTAGAAGTCCTGTGGGTGCTGTTGAGAAGAAAATATAGGAGCTCTGTGTGATGCCACTAACACACTAGAAGTCCTGTGGGTGCTTCTGCAAAGAAAATAGAGGAGCTCTGTGTGATGCCACTAACACACTAGAAGTCCTGTGGGTGCTGCTGAGAAGAAAATATAGGAGCTCTGTGTGATGCCACTAACACACTAGAAGTCCTATGGGTGCTTCTGCAAAGAAAATAGAGGAGCTCTGTGTGATGCCACTAACACACTAGAAGTCCTGTGGGTGCTTCTGCAAAGAAAATAGAGGAGCTCTGTGTGATGCCACTAACACACTAGAAGTCCTGTGGGTGCTGCTGAAAGTAAATATAGGAGCTCTGTGTGATGCCACTAACACACTAGAAGTCCTATGGGTGCTTCTGCAAAGAAAATAGAGGAGCTCTGTGTGATGCCACTAACACACTAGAAGTCCTGTGGGTGCTTCTGCAAAGAAAATAGAGGAACTCTGTGTGATGCCACTAACACACTAGAAGTCCTGTGGGTGCTGCTGAGAAGAAAATATAGGAGCTCTGTGTGATGCCACTAACACACTAGAAGTCCTATGGGTGCTTCTGCAAAGAAAATAGAGGAGCTCTGTGTGATGCCACTAACACACTAGAAGTCCTGTGGGTGCTTCTGCAAAGAAAATAGAGGAGCTCTGTGTGATGGGACTAACACACTTCAAGTCCTATGGGTGCTTCTGGGAAGAAAATATAGGTCTGTGTGATGGGACTAACACACTTCAAGTCCTATAGGTGCTTCTGGGAACAAAATATATGATCTCTGTGTGATGGGACTAACACACTTCAAGTCCTATAGGTGCTTCTGGGAAGAAAATGTAGGTCTGTGTGATGGGACTAACACACTTCAAGTCCTATAGGTGCTTCTGGGAACAAAATATATGATCTCTGTGTGATGGGACTAACACACTTCAAGTCCTATAGGTGCTTCTGGGAAGGAAATGTAGGTCTGTGTGATGGGACTAACACACTTCAAGTCCTATAGGTGCTTCTGGGAACAAAATATATGATCTCTGTGTGATGGGACTAACACACTTCAAGTCCTATAGGTGCTTCTGGGAAGAAAATGTAGGTCTGTGTGATGGGACTAACACACTTCAAGTCCTATAGGTGCTTCTGGGAACAAAATATATGATCTCTGTGTGATGGGACTAACACACTTCAAGTCCTATAGGTGCTTCTGGGAAGAAAATGTAGGTCTGTGTGATGGGACTAACACACTTCAAGTCCTATAGGTGCTTCTGGGAACAAAATATATGATCTCTGTGTGATGGGACTAACACACTTCAAGTCCTATAGGTGCTTCTGGGAAGAAAATGTAGGTCTGTGTGATGGGACTAACACACTTCAAGTCCTATAGGTGCTTCTGGGAACAAAATATATGATCTCTGTGTGATGGGACTAACACACTTCAAGTCCTATAGGTGCTTCTGGGAACAAAATATATGATCTCTGTGTGATGGGACTAACACACTTCAAGTCCTATAGGGCTTCTGGGAAGAAAATGTAGGTCTGTGTGTGATGGGACTAACACACTTCAAGTCCTATAGGTGCTTCTGGGAACAAAATATATGATCTCTGTGTGATGGGACTAACACACTTCAAGTCCTATAGGTGCTTCTGGGAACAAAATGTAGGTCTGTGTGATGGGACTAACACACTTCAAGTCCTATAGGTGCTTCTGGGAACAAAATATATGATCTCTGTGTGATGGGACTAACACACTTCAAGTCCTATAGGTGCTTCTGGGAAGAAAATGTAGGTCTGTGTGATGGGACTAACACACTTCAAGTCCTATAGGTGCTTCTGGGAACAAAATATATGATCTCTGTGTGATGGGACTAACACACTTCAAGTCCTATAGGTGCTTCTGGGAAGAAAATGTAGGTCTGTGTGATGGGACTAACACACTTCAAGTCCTATAGGTGCTTCTGGGAACAAAATATATGATCTCTGTGTGATGGGACTAACACACTTCAAGTCCTATAGGTGCTTCTGGGAACAAAATATATGATCTCTGTGTGATGGGACTAACACACTTCAAGTCCTATAGGTGCTTCTGGGAACAAAATATATGATCTCTGTGTGATGGGACTAACACACTTCAAGTCCTATAGGTGCTTCTGGGAAGAAAATGTAGGTCTGTGTGATGGGACTAACACACTTCAAGTCCTATAGGTGCTTCTGGGAACAAAATATATGATCTCTGTGTGATGGGACTAACACACTTCAAGTCCTATAGGTGCTTCTGGGAAGGAAATATAGGTCTGTGTGATGGGACTAACACACTTCAAGTCCTATAGGTGCTTCTGGGAACAAAATATATGATCTCTGTGTGATGGGACTAACACACTTCAAGTCCTATAGGTGCTTCTGGGAAGAAAATGTAGGTCTGTGGGATGGGACTAACACACTTCAAGTCCTATAGGTGCTTCTGGGAACAAAATATATGATCTCTGTGTGATGGGACTAACACACTTCAAGTCCTATAGGTGCTTCTGGGAACAAAATATATGATCTCTGTGTGATGGGACTAACACACTTCAAGTCCTATAGGTGCTTCTGGGAAGAAAATGTAGGTCTGTGTGATGGGACTAACACACTTCAAGTCCTATAGGTGCTTCTGGGAACAAAATATAGGAGCTCTGCCTGCCTGCCACGAACACACTACAAGTCCTATAGGTGCTTCTGGGAACAAAATATAGGAGCTCTGCCTGCCTGCCACGAACACACTACAAGTCCTATAGGTGCTTCTGGGAACAAAATATAGGAGCTCTGCCTGCCTGCCACGAACACACTACAAGTCCTATAGGTGCTTCTGGGAACAAAATATAGGAGCTCTGCCTGCCTACCACGAACACACTACAAGTCCTATAGGTGCTTCTGGGAACAAAATATAGGAGCTCTGCCTGCCTGCCACGAACACACTACAAGTCCTATAGGTGCTTCTGGGAACAAAATATAGGAGCTCTGCCTGCCTGCCACGAACACACTACAAGTCCTATAGGTGCTTCTGGGAACAAAATATAGGAGCTCTGCCTGTCTGCCACGAACACACTACAAGTCCTATAGGTGCTTCTGGGAACAAAATATAGGAGCTCTGCCTGCCTGCCACGAACACACTACAAGCCCCTCTTTCTAAATCAATCTTTGTAAATGAATCTATCTAACTCAATCTCTCTAAGTAAATCTCTCTAACTAACTAAATCCAGCAGAGTGTCACAGATCTATCCTGCTCTATCTGCGCCGGAACAGCATGTGACCGGCGCAGACGGCGTGGCGGCCTTTTATAGGGGGGGGCGTGTGCTAAAGCCCCTGAGCTGTAATTGGCTACAGGCGTCCTGCCTGTAGCCAATTATGGCTCTTCGAGTTTCCGGGGCTGTGATTGGCCAAGCATGCGGGGTCACAGTGCATGCTTGGCCAATCATCAGCCAGCAATGCACTGCGCCGGCCGCGCCGGCCGCAATGCATTGCGGGGCCGCTCGCATCACACGAACGTGATGCGAGCGGCCAAAATAGTTCTGGGCTCGCCGAGCGAGCTAACGCCCGGTGCTCGATGCGAACGTGGGTTCGCATCGAGCACCGGGCCCATCCCTAATCCTGACATACAATATATTAACATGTATGAAAACAATATTTAAAACATAAAAGTCCACATAGTGATGTTGTGCAAAGTCCTTAAATTCAGTGCAACACCCAGTGTTTAAATAGGTTTAGGCAAAAATGTCTTCTTACCAGATCCAAAGACCTATCAAGGTCTATATTCGCATCTGTGAGCTTTGTTACCCCTTACATTAGGTGCAGATCATCCATAGGGGATTGTTGGTGA
Organism: Lithobates sylvaticus; assembly: GCA_028564925.1. Lineage (NCBI taxonomy): Eukaryota > Metazoa > Chordata > Amphibia > Anura > Ranidae > Lithobates > Lithobates sylvaticus. The sequence goes on from CM053026.1 coordinate 382,698,460, forward strand.
AAGCAAGTCAGTGATAGAGCCACAGGATATCAACAGAGGTCGATCCAACCATTGATCATATGAGAAAAGGAAAACTCATTGTGCAGAAAAAGTGTCTTTTGTCTAGTTTTATTTTGTTTAATATTACGTTGCTATCTTAAGTAATGACAAAATTATTGCTGAATAAACAAGCCCGTTTGAAAATTGCTCTGGTCCATAAGGGGTGAACAGGTGTGAGAGCGGAAGTGGATACTGTGACCAGAGCAGTACAGTGTTACAATAGTGACACTCTACTGCTCTGGGGAGGTAGTCAGGATTTTTTTTTCACACTATGATTGCTTATAACAGTAATGATCACTGATATAAGCAATCATTTTTATGAATGGCATCCATTCACAGAGATCATCACAATAGTGCACAATGAATGGCTATGAATGAAAGCCAATTACTGAGTACTACTGACATGTGATCTCTGATTTTTTTTTAAATTCTTTATTTTCATTTCACAAGAGTAGTTTTACAGTTATACAACATAAGGTTCCTCTTCTCTTTCCATTTAACATTGTCCCTCTCTAACTCATATAAAAATAATAACAATAATACATCTTTATATTCTCTGATGTTTAACCCTTTACACATTCCACTGAGTTAGCAAGAAAAATATCAAGTACCCTTTCTTCTACCCCTGTAATTTTATTTTTATTACCCCCTCCTCCTCCCTTCTCCCCCAGTCTTCCCCCTTAAGGGGTCCACTTTCCCCCAAAAAACACAAAACCTCAAAAAAATAAATTAAAAAAAAAACAATTTGATGTGGCCTGTCTCTTCGACTCCTCCTCCGTCCCCCTTAGTCATACCCCCTACAACTTCTTACTTGCTTTTTGTCGTACGAGATTTTTAGCGGTTTTGTTCCCTATATATAATATAGGGTGTCCATGTCTCCCGGTATCTATCTTCTTGCTCTCTCAACTTCATGGTATGTTTTTCCATTTGTTGGATTGACAATATTTTCCCAAACCATTGGGCTCTAGTAGGGGAGATAGTATTTTTCCACAGACTCGGTATGCACGCGTTTGTCGCATTTAGCAGGTGCCCCAAAAGTGAATTTTTATATTTTCCAATAGATATCGGGGTATCGTGTATCAAGTACACTGCTGGATTTTCCCCCAGAGATACTTCGGTAATTTCTTCAATTATCTCCGCTACCATCTTCCAAAATTCTTTCACTCCGGGGCATTCCCAGAATATGTGCATCATAGTGCCCTCTTCCCTTTGACAACGCCAGCAGGTATTTGCTACTTGTGGATATATCCGATTTAAAACTGATGGTGCTCTGTACCATCTCGTCAGTATTTTATATCCACCTTCTTGATATTTAGTTGCCCTAGATTTCTTATGTATAAGGCCCCTTTCACATGGGACGGATCCATATTGATCCGTCCCGTGACGATCCGCTGCTCAGCGGGGATCGCTAGGATGACAGATCTCCGCTCTCCCCTATGGGGGATCGGATGAACACGGACCGTCTGTCCGTGTTCATCCGATCCGCTCTGCAGACGGATGGAAAAATAGGGTTTTCCACCGTCTGCAGAATCGGACCACAGCGGAGGCGGGCGATAGCGGGTGTCAGCAGATGCTCATCCGCTGACACCCGCTATCCCATAGGGGTGGATGTATGTCCGGTTTTCATCCGAAAACGGATGGATGAAAAACGGACATACGGTCCGCATGTGTGAAAGGGGCCTGAGGCTACAAATCTTAATTTTCTGTGATTCTGAAAACGTTATCACCAGATCTCTTTCCCATGCCTGTATAAATGTTAGTTCTTGTGGTGCTTTCAGTTCTACCAATAGAGAGTACATAACCGACAGAGCGTGCTTCACTGGTTCCTCCTTCAGACATAACTGCTCAAATTTAGATGTTGTGCGTACTTATGCTATTTGTGCTTGCATTGTTCGGAGAAAGGCCTTGAGCTGTAATCTCCTAAAAAAATCTATTTCCGCTGAAAACTCTTGTTCCACCTCCTCCCCGGTCATCTCGCAACCTGCTGACACCTCTTCTCCTTAGGTTCCTAAACTTGATATTATGATATCTCTGTGATTGACCACAGCAATACTGGGGCTGGCCCGGCACAATGATCTGTCATCCACTATGTTCGGTGAACACAGCGGGTTACAAATTAAGCCATGTTGCAGCTGCTAGAGCTCGCAGGAGGCATGTAACTGGGAATACATCATATGACATTCACCCAGGATGGGAAAGCTCCTGCTTGGCCATCACTATTGCCATAAAGGTTCTTGTTCCTGCAAGTCTTGAAATTACATGGCAATGGTCCGCGCTCCGTCTCCAAATTATTCTCCTGCTCTGTTATCCTGTTATGCAGACTTAAGATAAAGACAATATAGAGACAATATTGTTGCCACCATTGGAAACCTGCCCTGAGAAATGCTATTTAGCTATCACTGGAGTGCATGTAGGCAAGAAATTGTTTCAAAGAAGCTGTGGGAGATCAACAGCACTGTAATGTATAAAAAGAAGAAAAAGTAAAACAAGTATTTTTTTGTTTGTCTATTAAACAATTGTAGCGATACCCCCAGTTAAGAGGGCCGCTGGTTTGTTTTGGGTCCCTGAGTACAGCTCCACCAACCCCCCGGCAATTTGCTCTACCCGCTCTGGCACAGTTAGTAAGGGGTATGTATCTATGCACATATAAATATCACTTATACTCTAAGTGTAATGGACTCAAACTCACAAGCAGACTGCTGAGATAAGAATAACTGGCTTTACTTTGGCAGTAAGAAAAGAAGTAGTAACATGCATTTAAACATTTGAATTACGATACACATGAACAGGTCCCTGCAATATGCACTTTAACATATACACACATATGTATCAAACTAGCAATGGGAAACGGAGCGCCAAGTGTAGCGACCGTCTGCTATGCACCCCTGAGGTGCAATAAATCTATCTGCGCCTACCTAACGGACCAGGCCTGATCCCTAGCAATAGAGCTCAGTCCTTGAATAAGTACAGTATTCTTCACCGGCAAGAGAACTGTAGAGGTGGTGCACATGTAGCTTTAAATGGTGTATTTGTAATCCACAGAAAGAAACATCTGCTGCTCTGAGGTAAATTGTGCCTTGGCAGTTCAATAGGCATAGAAGTGTATGTAGCAATGTAGGATGAGCCTTTCAGCTCGCTCACCACTCCTGGGGTACCGTCCTCAGCTCCGGGACCTCCACTGGCGGCGTCCGGCCTCCTCCGTCACAGCCCCTGCGTTCCGGTCCTCTCTCCGACCGACCGACTGTAGGGAAAAGTCTCCGCTCCGCTGCTGCTGACTCTGAGGGGTGAGAGTCTCTCTCCACCTGCTGCAAGGCCCAGGCTTCAGGCCTTCAGCTGTCTCGGTCCGCACAGGTGTCTCCTCACTTGCCAGTCTCTGCGTCACCCGCCCAGTCAGAAGAGGAAGAGGCGGTCTCTCCTCTTCCCTTTTATCACCTCCCCCAGAAGCCTCTCGGGCGGAAACAAACAGCCTCCCGGAGCCTGGGGAATTATGGGGAATGTAGTCTTCTCCCCTAAAAGGGGAACGACCCCGCTACACACTCCCCCCACTTTGAATCTTTGGTCCCCAAAGACATTGTTCAATCTACAAGCTTTCTTTGAGACAACACGTTCACATAATTCAGACAGAGGAGCCTCCCACCAATTAACATAGGATGGGGAGCTGTCCTGTCTACAGGTCACTTCAGTGTGGGCGACCTGTTTAACTGTGCCAGAGAGTGAGCTGGGGTTGCCCTCCACCAAATAAACAGTGGATGGGTCAGGGCGTTCAGCACTTCTCCTTGCTGTGGTAACAGACTCCTCTGAACTTTTTCCCATTTGGGGGTAAGTTAACTTCTTGGGAGGCCTCACAACTCTGCAAGCTCTCTGTTCTCTTGGGACTTCTCCAGGAACACATTCTGGCGACATCTCTGGTTCTGGAACATCTACTTCTTCTTCTTCTGAGTAGAGACCAGGGATATCTTCCCAGCTCTCAGGCACAACACTGAATGGAACAAACTCTGTAGCTTCTGGGTTCAATGTTTTATCTTCCCCATCTTCAGTAGGTGGAAGATCTATGGCGGAATTTCCTGGAGTTGAGGAAGGCCATAGCCATTCAAGCTCTCCTCTTTCTTCACCAGGGGGGTCAGAATCCTTCTGACTAGGTCCGTGTTCGTCCCTATAATCAGGGAAGTCTTGCTGGTTCCAGGTGGACGAGGGCACACCACTGCTAATGTGTCAAACACTTCAGTCTTCCCAGCTACGGATGGGTCAAAGGTCAACCGTATGGGTAGGTATCCATCATAGGGGAAACTCTGAGTTCCCAATCCCCTTATCTCCAACTCTTCTATCTTCTGTATGGGCAGATGACTCAGGTATCTGTCATAGAAGTCCCTGTACAATAGGGTCACTTGTGCTCCAGTGTCTAGGAGGGCCTTCGTGTACACTCCTTCCACCTGGATAGGTACAGTAGGGGATGGACCAACCAACTCTTCTGGGTAGGGCCGAGTTGATGCTGTCCTCTTCTTTGGACTCTTTTCTTTTCCAGCACTGGATTTGCACTTGATTCTTTCCTGAGCCTGGTATGCATTAATTTTCTCCCTCTTAGTGGGAGTGTGAACCCGTTGAGGGACATTGTTATCTCTCACTTTTAAGGGTTCTCGTTTAGGAGTACTGTATTTCTTCGGAGGGGTCTTGCCCCCTTTCTCTGGAGTGTACCTTGGTTGAGGATTCCTGGGCCCCTTTTTAGGGGTTTGATCTCCTCGCTTTCTTTTCCCGTTATGCTTCTTGGAGCTCACTGAAGGTGATGGGCACCCGGTTGACTCCTTCACCGGGGCCCTTTGGCGTTTCCCGCCGGCTGGCGGCTATCTGTTTTCTTCTTCTTGGGACTGGAGCATACAGCTGCAATATGACCCACTCCCCCGCAGTTAAAACAGATCATCTCTCCGTAGTCAGGTGGGGATGCTGGTGCTGAAACAGTTGGAAACAATTCCCTCCTGCTTGTCTCTTTCTTGGGACTTGGCGTCTCTTTCGCCACTAGAGACGTCAGTATCTCCATCATCTGGGACATCTGCAACTTCAGGGCATCTACTTCTGTCTCTCTTTCAGGGGTTAAGGCCGACCTGACCGTGGCCACTGGAAGTTGTGTAGACCCCATCACTTGCTTTTCCCGTTTCTCTTCCAACATGGCCTCTTCTTCTCTGACCATTCGAATGAGATCGGGGTAGTCCAGGCTCTTCCCATCCTACCGGGTGCATAGTATTAGTGCGACAGGGTCCAGGGGTTGGGCTCCCCTCATCACCTGCTGGGCACGGGCTTCATCTACCTTCCCCGGATCTATCCCCTTCTTCAGGATAATCCTATGCAGGATCTTGTCTATACGTCCCATGTACTCCGACAGCTTCTCCCCTGTCTTCTGGTAACAGTGTTCCAGTTGATAGGTAAGTTCTGTGACTTTTTCTGTCCCACCAAACACACTTTCCAGGATGTCTATGTAATCCTGTGCAGTGCAATCCTTTTTGCTTGTCTTCAGATTGCGTATGGCCTCTAAGGCAGGCCCTTTTAGGCTCTCAACAATCCTTTGCTTCTTTCTACCTTCTGGGACCTCCCATTCTTCTAAGGCCTGCGTGGCACCATCTAACCACTCTTCAAATCCCTCTTCCCCCGAGGGTACAGGTTTCCTCCCAGAGAACATCCGGAGTTTTCTGTATCCCGACATCGGGTAGTCCCCGGGGTCTCTTCTGCACTGAGTCACAATCTCCCCTAGGACCGCGCACAGTTCTGCACTAAGAGTGGTCTGTGCAGGTGCGGGACTTTCCGCGCCCTTCTGCTCTTCCTTCTTTGGGGATAGCATAGTTTTCACTGGAGAACAGTCTCCCTTGCGCGGCAGCGCATGCAGCAATTGATAGGTCTGACCATCCAATGCTCGTATGCTTTGGCTCCTGAACTGCTCTGGAGTCTCACTTCTCCATTCTACTAGGACATATGTATACCCGGCATCATTTCTCATATCCATTATCCGTGACTTGTGGCCTGGGGATAATGACATTATGAGCTGCTTGACTGCCTCTTCCTGCCATATCCCTGGCAGTTCAATGACTGCTGCTGCGGCTGGGTCAGTGGCCCATAGTTTGTACCACCGTCCCACTTCTATCGGGTCCATGCCGGTACCTTCTGGCGGCTTTTCCCGCTGTCTCAGGATCCCGGATTACGAGCCCCCACGTGTAGCGATACCCCCAGTTAAGAGGGCCGCTGGTTTGTTTTGGGTCCCTGAGTACAGCTCCACCAACCCCCCGGCAATTTGCTCTACCCGCTCTGGCACAGTTAGTAAGGGGTATGTATCTATGCACATATAAATATCACTTATACTCTAAGTGTAATGGACTCAAACTCACAAGCAGACTGCTGAGATAAGAATAACTGGCTTTACTTTGGCAGTAAGAAAAGAAGTAGTAACATGCATTTAAACATTTGAATTACGATACACATGAACAGGTCCCTGCAATATGCACTTTAACATATACACACATATGTATCAAACTAGCAATGGGAAACGGAGCGCCAAGTGTAGCGACCGTCTGCTATGCACCCTGAGGTGCAATAAATCTATCTGCGCCTACCTAACGGACCAGGCCTGATCCCTAGCAATAGAGCTCAGTCCTTGAATAAGTACAGTATTCTTCACCGGCAAGAGAACTGTAGAGGTGGTGCACATGTAGCTTTAAATGGTGTATTTGTAATCCACAGAAAGAAACATCTGCTGCTGAGGTAAATTGTGCCTTGGCAGTTCAATAGGCATAGAAGTGTATGTAGCAATGTAGGATGAGCCTTTCAGCTCACTCACCGCTCCTGGGGTACCGTCCTCAGCTCCGGGACCTCCACTGGCGGCGTCCGGCCTCCTCCGTCACAGCCCCTGCGTTCCGGTCCTCTCTCCGACCGACCGACTGTAGGGAAAAGTCTCCGCTCCGCTGCTGCTGACTCTGAGGGGTGAGAGTCTCTCTCCACCTGCTGCAAGGCCCAGGCTTCAGGCCTTCAGCAGTCTCGGTCCGCACAGGTGTCTCCTCACTTGCCAGTCTCTGCGTCACCCGCCCAGTCAGAAGAGGAAGAGGCGGTCTCTCCTCTTCCCTTTATCACCTCCCCCAGAAGCCTCTCGGGCGGAAACAAACAGCCTCCCGGGAGCCTGGGGAATTATGGGGAATGTAGTCTTCTCCCCTAAAAGGGGAACGACCCCGCTACACAATAACAAAGTGTTTTAATCCAGTTAGGGTTTACATCTACTTTCAGAAATCCTGTTCAAGCACATATAGACAAATCACTTGATCTTGCATGCAAGGAGCAACTATACTCTATATAATAGGGATAGTTCTTTCAGATACCTTTATACATACTGTAGTGCCCTGTGTAATTTTTTAAACTGTCACAATACTGTATATTTGTGTGCAAAAAAATATATATATTTTTAATCACATAAAATCTACGTTATAATATGACATAATATAACATTCTCTGCACTCTATTTTCTCACATCAGCATACTAGGCCAAAATAATGACTTTGCTTAAGGAATGTCAAGAGGCAGTAATTGTTTGCTTTGATATGTAAATCAGTATTCAAAATAAGATTGTATCCTTCCTTACTATCCATACCTTGACAGCTTACAAACCATATCTTGAATGGGAGAAGCTGGTCATGCTGAGAGTGAAGAATGAAAAATAGGTACATTTGATATTTCAAAGTTACCTTTGGCAATAAAATAAAATATGAGTCTTTTGAAATGCGTTCAAAACATTTCTTGAGTCTTTATTAGATGCAAGGCTGAGACATGCACCAATGAGCATTGAAAGAAACATATTTTTGAACTTTTTTATTTTTTATTTAAACCTTTGTGGTTTAAAGGATGGAAATTTAAGCAATGGCAAGAAAATACAATTTCAATTTTTTCCAGTCACTGAAAACAAAACTATTGCACCCTCTGAGAATACTATATTTTACACAGAACAGTATTTTCTTGGTTTGGTTTAGAATAGGATTTTAATGAAGCAACAATAAAAAGCACCATTAGCCCTTTGACTCTACAATTACTACAAGTAGCCCTTTTACTGCTACAATTAGTATCTAGCACAATTCAGGCTTAGCCTAACAGGTAATCAAAGTGCATTGTTAGTGATCCACAATTTGAGGTATAAAGTCTTGCTTTTTTGATTTACCACCTGGATCAATTACGTAGCTAGTTTGAACCATCTCTGAAAATTCATACAGTGGATTTTTAAAGGATTACAGTTCATTTTTCTAGGTTAATTTAGATATCTACAAAATGTCTAAATTAAAATTATTATATGACAAAACTGTAGCAAACGTGTGGGCGAGTGAGTTAAAATAGCTGTACTGTTTTATATTCTGTTAGAATTCTGCAATTATAGGTATTAGCTTGTAAACAGCATTGCATAGTAGAGGAGTGTTGTTAACACCTGATAATTAGTGCTTCCTGGGAAAGTGTGCGTAGGTGAAAAAAATGAAGAGTTATTATTTACCTAAATGAATGTAAATTTTTTTGAAAATTTTGGAAAAATTTTTGCATTTTGGTAAATTGCATTGGAGCCAATAGAAAAGGCAAAATGCAGGTAGTCCTGGTAGCTCCTTTGAACTATCCTGGACCTGTTCTTTTGCCAAAAACGTTGCCCCTCATTAGCCTCATTATTTAACTTTTTACAAGATATTAGAAAAACAATCAGTAAACAAAAAAAAACACAGAAAACTAAATGAAATAAACTAAACTACCCTAAATGACATAAAATAATTCTCTAAATGAAGAAAAAACTGGGAAAAACTGAGCGTTTCACCTTAAGTGAGGTTTCACCAACTGCAAAATCTATTTTGTGGAAATCACGCCACTCAACCCTAGCTATGAGTTTAATAATGGTAATAAATGGGTGGAATCTGCTCCCTACATTTATTTATAATTGTCAATGAAGTTTTTGGACAATCTAATTTACAATATACTTTCTCACCAGGAGTTTTACTGTAACGTGACATTCTGATCATGCAAAATAAAGCAAATATAATACTGTTCGGTTCATGTAAATTATTTTGTGAAAGCAATTTTTACTTATAGGACCTTGCTTTGTGCACTGGTGCGCAGTCATGTTGGAACAGGAAGGGGCCATCCCCAAACTGTTCCCACAAAGTTGGGAGCATAAAATTGTCCAAAATTTCTTGGTATGCTGACACCTTAAGAGTTCCCTTCACTGGAACTAAGGGGCCAAGCCCAACCCCAGAAAAACGACCCCATGCGATAATCCCCCCTTCCCAAAATGATTTGAACCGTTTCAGGAAGCAAGGTCCATAAAGACATGGATGAGTGAATTTGGGGTGGAGGAACTTAACTGGACTGCACAGAGTCCTGAACACAACCCGATAGAACACCTTTGGGATGAATTAGAGCGGAGACCGCGAGCTAGGCCTTCTCGTCCACATCAGTGCCTTACCTCAAAAATACGCTTCTGGAAGAATCGTCTAATGCCACGTACACATGAGCGGAATTTCAGTACGAAAAAAAGATGTTTTTTCCGACGGAATTCCACTCAAGCTTGTCTTGCATACACACTGTCACACAAAAGTTCACTGAACTTTCGACCATCAAGAACGCGGTGGCGTACAATACTACGATGAGCCGAGAAAATTAAGTTCAATGCTTCTGAGCATGCGTCAAATTGTTTCCGAGCATGCATGATTTTTTTGCGTGTCCGAATTGCATACAGACGATCGCATTTTCGGATAGGAACTTTTCCCGACCAAAAAATAGAGAACCTGCTCTCAATCTTTTGCTGGCTGGAATTCCGCCAGCAAAAGATCGATGGACCATACACACGGTCGCATTTTCCGACAAAAAGCTCTCATCTGAGTTTTGCTGGTGGCATTTCCAATCCTGTGTACGCGTCATAACATTCCCATAGACACACTTCTAAACCTTGTGGACAGCCTTTCCAGAAGAGTTAAAGCTGTTATAGCTGCAAAGAGTGGGCCAACTCAATATTGAACGCTACAGACTAAAGCATCGCACACACGGTACGAAAATCAGAAGGGGATTGTCGTTTGACAGGCTGTTGTCCGAAGTTCTTACCGTTAGTACGCTCCTTTCAACAATTGTTTTCCAATTTTCGGACAACAAATGTTGGAGGACATGATAGTAAATTTTTGGCAAACGACGGTTCCACTTCTGATTTTCGGATGGTCAGTACACAAATCCGTCACACAAAAGTCGAAAGTGCAAACACGCATGATCAGAACCAAGGAACAAGCCGAAAGCGGTCGGTCTTGTAAACTAGCGTTCGTAATGTAGAATAAACATTTGTGACGTTGCAAATTATGAAATGTCGAAATGCAGCGCACATTGTCCTTTTCTTTAATGGAATAATAATGAAGCTGCTTTGCTGGTGATACTGATGGAGGTATGCCAAACTTATTTTAACCACTTAGCAACCGGCCCATAGCCGAATGACGGCTACAGGGTGGTTGCTTAACTCTGGGAGGGCGTACAGTGACGTCCTCCCAGAATACAGCTCTTGCGCACCCCCTGGGGCGCGCCCCCGAAAACATCGGTAATCGCGATCGCTGACCGCGGCCGTTTACAACGTGATTGTTTCGTCAAATGAAGGAGCAATCTCATGTAAACAAACCTGTGTGATTTCCGGTTCCTCCCTCCCCTCTCCATCCAAGGTGAGCGGAGAGGGGAGAGATCAGTGGCAGCAGCGCTGTGGGCTGCATGTGTAGTGTCCACAGCGCTGCTCAGTGACAGATCCATCCATCCATTCTCAGCCATCCATACACATCCATACTCTGCATACCCATCCATACTCTGCATACCCATCCATACCCATTTATACTCTGCATACCCATCCATACTCTGCATACTCTGCATACCCATCCATACTCGACATACCCATCCATACTCTGCATACTCTGCATACCCATCCATACTCTGCATACCCATCCATACTCTGCATACCCATCCATACTCTTCCCAAACATCCATACTCTGCCTAACCATCCATACTCCGCCTATCCATCCATACTCTGCCTAACCATCCATACTCTGCATACCCATCCATACTCTGCATACCCATCCATACTCTGCATACCAATCCATACTCTGCATACCAATCCATACTCTGCATACCCATCCATACTCTGCATACCCATCCATGCTCACCCATCCATGCTCAGCATACCCATCCATACTCAGCATACTCATCCATTCTCACCCATCCATCCATTCTCACCCATCCATACTCAGCATACTCAGCCATACATACTCTGCATACCCATCCATACTCTGCCTAACCATCCATACTCTGCCTAACCATCCATACTCCGCCTAATCATCCATACTCTGCATACCCCATCCATACTCTGCATACCCATCCATACTCTGCATACCAATCCATACTCAGCATACTCATCCATTCTCACCCATCCATCCATTCTCACCCATCCATACTCAGCATACTCAGCCATCCATGCTCAGCATACCCATCCATACTTAGCATACTCATCCATCCATCCTCATCCATACCCAGCATACTCATCAATCCATCCATGCTCAGCCATCCATTCATCCTTAGCAATACTCATCCATCCATGCTCAGCCATCCCATCCACCCCCATCCATAATTAGTCATACTCAGCCATACCCAGCAATACTCAGCCGTACCCAGCCGTACGCAGCCATACCCAGCCTTACCCAGCCATACTCAGGCATACCCAGCAGTCCTCATGCATACTTAGCCGTACTCAGCCATACCCAGCCATACTCAGTTGTACTCAGTCATACCCAGCCATACTCAGCCATCACATCTATACCCAGCCATCCCATCTATACCCAGCCATACTCAGCCATACCCATCCATACTCAGCCATACCCATCCATACTCAGCCGTACCCTGCCATACTCATTCATGCTCAGCCATCCCCATCCACGGCTCATCCAACCCCATTCATGCTCATCCATGCCACATCAGTTATCATCCATGCCACATCCATGCCACTACAGTGCCTCACAAAAGTGTAATAGGTAGTCAAATTAGATTTGAAACTTATGTCCCTAGAACACCTGATGGTGCTCCCTGCATGTTGGGCCTCTGTATGTGGCCACGCTGTGGAAAAGTCTAACACATGTGGTATCGCCGTACTCAGGAGGAATAGGAGAATGTATTGTGGGGTGTCATTTTTGGTATGTACATGCTATGTGTTAGAAATATTGTGTAAATGGACAACATTGTGTAAAAAAAAATGCGTTTTCATTTTCTTTACACATTTTCCAAAAACTTGTAGAAAAAAATGACATGTTCAAAAGACTCGATATGCCTCATAGATTATACATTGGGTTGTTTTCTTTCCAAAATGGGGTCATTTTGGGGTGTTTCTATTGTCCTGGTTCTCCAGGGCCTTCAAAAGTGTAAGAGGTAGTCAAGAAATTATATGTGTAATTTATGCTCCAAGAATGCCTGATGGAGCTCCCTGCATGTTGGACCTCTGTTTGTGGCCACGCTGTGTAAAAGTCTCACACATGTGGTATCGCCATACTCAGGAGGAGTAGCAGAATGTGTTTTGGGGTGTAATTTGTGCTATGCATATGCTGTGTGTGATAAATAACCTGCTAATATAACAATTTTGTGAAAAAGAAAAGAAAATCTTGATTTTGCAAAGAATTGTGGGAAAAAATTACAACTTCAAAAAACTCACCATGCCTCTTACTAAATAACTTGGAATGTCTACTTTCCAAAAAGGGGTAATTTGGGGGGTATTTGTACTTTCCTGGCTTGTTAGGGTCTCAAGAAATTAGATAGGCCATCAGTACTGCAGGTGTGATCAATTTTCAGAGATTGGCATAATAGAAGAGGTAATACTACCTCGCCTCCTAAAAGTACTTAACAATGCGAAAGAATCCCAGCGACTGCCCGACTCCATGACCAGAGCCAGTATAGTCCTCATTTTAAAGCCAGGTAAGGACCCATTGGACCCAGGGTCATATAGACCAATATCACTCTTGCAGAGTGATATCAAAATACTGGCCAAGGTATTGGCCATTAGGCTCAATGGGGCCATTTCCACCATTATCCACTCAGATCAGGCGGGCTTTATGCCCCAAAAATCTATGGCCATTAATCTCTGCAGGTTATTTCTGAATATCCAAACACAATCTGATAATATGGGGGACAGAGCCTTGCTTTCCTTGGACGCCTGCAAGAAGGCGTTTGACAGTGTGGAGTGGGAGTATTTATGGGCTGTTATGGGCAAGTTTGGCTTCGGCGACGGATCCTTGAACTGGGTGAAGTTACTGTATTGCTCACCCGTCAAGGTTGCCCGCTGTCGCCCCTCCTCTTCGCCATCAAACCCATGGCAGCCCTGATTAAAGCAAGTCCGGAGGTACGTGGTTTTCAGTATAGAGACCTTCAGGAAAAAGTCATGCTTTACGCGGACGACACCATGCTCCTCCTGGGAGACACCTCTGACTCCCTTAGAGGTGCCATGGATATAATCCGAAATTTTGGAATTTACTCGGGGCTGACCATTAATTGGTCGAAATTGTCGCTACTACTGCTGGATAAAACCTCGGACAGAGCTGGTCAGACACTACATAATATACCGGTATCCACTGGTATGAAGTATTTGGGTATACAAGTCACGGGGGAACTGCTTGATTATATCTTACTCAATCTGACCCCACTGTTAAATAGGATTCGGGATAGGACCAAAATCTGGGCAAGACAGAAAATGTCCCTAGTTGGCAGGATTAATTTAATAAAGATGATTTTCATGCCCCAACTCCTGTATATTTTGCATAACACGCCTATGGTGATTCCCCTAAAAATGTTCAGAATTATTAATTCAATCTTTAGAGGTTTTATATGGTTGGATAAACCCCCACGGATAAAACTGGAACAGCTCCAAAAGCTTAAGGAGGCTGGAGGCCTTGCCCTCCCTAATCCTTGGGCTTACTACTAATATTGCCAGGGCTATGTCAACAAAGGAAGGGGGGAGGAGACGCCCATTCAATCCGAACCCATCAGGGCCCTGATGTGTTTGGCTACTGGTCATGGAGATGTACCTACAGGTATGGAGGCCCTAGCGTAAGCAAAATCAAACAAACGGTATCCCACTTATGCGCTTATGCAGAAAGTATGGAATAAGCTCAGACAAATACAGGGAGTCGAGGGTTTTACTGAATACAGCCCAATATGGGAAAACAAGTACTTTGAGGAATTACTATCTCTGGACTGCGGGGTGCGGTGGAAGAGGCACGGCATTACTCACGTGAAACACATTTTCACCGCGGGTAGCCTGACTCCCTTCGCTGCTTTGAGGGAGAGATTTCAACTCCCACAGACTATGCTCTTTTACTATTTACAACTGCAGCATGCAGTGAGGGCACAAGCCGGGGGTGCCCCGTGGACTCTTTCACCGACCCCAATTTTCAGGAGGATGTATCGCAATTTCAGGGATTCATTTCCAGAATATATTCCACGGTTCTTTATACTTACCTCGTGGGATTCCCGCAGACGGCATTTAATAAATGGGAGAGGGATGTGGGGAAGTTTGAGAGCGAGCAATTGGAGGAAGCACTTCAGGCAGTACAATTGTGTTCAGTTAATGTCGCCCAACGACTATTCCAGCTATATCTTGTGCTTAGAGTGCACTACACGCCTGACAGACTTTTCAGAATGGGGGTACGACAAGACGCTAGTTGCCCTAGATGCGCGAGGGACCATGGAGACTTAATCCACCTGATGTGGAGGTGTCCCAAACTCCACTTATTCTGGACGGGGGTGGTAGCCACAGTTAACAGAGCATATCAACTTACTTTACCAACTGACCCAAAGCCATGTATACTTGGGATCCTTGACGACGTTCCTATGACAGATATAGTCAGGCAGGCGGTGGCCAGGCCCTTGTTCCAGGCTCGCAAAATGATTCTCCGGCATTGGAAGGCGGCAGAGCCTCCAACGTTGGGGGAATGGATAACACAAATGGGGGACACCATTAGGATGGAAAAATATGTCTTTCAACACAGGGGACGACCAGAAAAGTATGACAGACTATGGGCTCCTTGGTTGGATACACCAGGCCTCGCGCCGGTGGACTTGATCATAGACAGATTGCTGTAATAATAGCAGACACCAGAGGGAAAGGGTGCGGGCTGGCTGGATATCTGTTCTAGGATATTAATCATGGATAATTCAGCATACATACACTGCGACAGACCTGGGATACATAGAGTCTTGTCTCTGCAATACAGGAGGATGGAAGAACGGGTTGTAAAATTGTTGAAATGTTGCTGGGCCTTCCTGCAGGAATGTATGTACCCCTGTAATTTGCAATTGTGTTTGTGTCTGAGTTGAGAGCTGTAAATTGAGCTGTATGTTTTTCTTTTTGTTCAATAAAAACCTTTTTGATTTAAAAAAAAAAAAAAAAGAGATTGGCACCATAGCTTGTGGACTCTATAAGGCCCCTTTCACACTGGGGTGGTTTGCAGGCGCTATTGCGCTAAAAATAGCGCCTGCAAACCGACCTGAAACAGCCGTTGCTGTGTCTCCAGTGTGAAAGCCCCGAGGGCTTTCACACTGGAGTGGTGCGCTTGCAGGACGCTGAAAAATGTCCTGCAAGCCGCATCTTTGGTGCGCTGTAGGAGCGGTGTATTTACCGCTCCTAAAGCGCCCCCTCCCACTGACAACAATGGGGCAGCGCTCCGAACCCACCCGCAAAGCGCCGCTCGCGGGGGGTAAAACCGCCCCGCTAGCGGCCTAAATGTGCCGCTAAAATGACGGTAAAGCGGCGCTAAATATAGCGCCGCTTTACCGCCAGCGCACCCATCGCCTGGGTGTGAAAGTAGCCTTAATTTCACAAAGACCAAATAATATACACAGATTTGGGTTATTTTTACCAAAGAAATGTAGCAGTATAAATTTTGGCAAAATATATGAAAAACAATTACTAATTTGCAAAATTTTATAACAGAAAGGAAGAAAAATTCATTTTTTTACAGAATTTTTGGTCTTTTTTCTTTTATAGCGCAAAAAATAAAAACCCAGCAGTGATTAAATACCACCAAAAGAAAGCTCTATTTGTATGAAAAAAAGGACAAAATTTTCAAATAGGTACAGTGTTGCATGACTGAGTACCGTATTTATCGGCGTATAACACGCACTTTTTCCCCCTTAAAATCGGGGGAAAGTCGTGGGTGCGTGTTATACGCCGATACCCAAAAAAAAAAAAAATGACAAAAATCGGTTGCGGCGCCGAAAAATGGCGACCGCGGCCGAAAAATGGCGACCGCGGCCAAAAAAGGCCGAACCGCGGCCGAAAAAGACAGGAAAAAGCCGAAGCGCGGCCGAAAAAGACCGAAGCCGGCTGTTCAGCTCCACTCGTAGTCCCGCCTCCCTGCGCTCGCTCCTGAAACAGCAGGGAGGCGGGACTCCGAGCGGAGCTGAACAGTCGGCTCGGTCTTTTTCGGCCGCACTTCGGCCTTTTTCGGCCGCGGTTCGGTCTTTTTCGGCCGCGCATGCGCGGTTTGTCACGCGGCGGGAAATTTAAACGCTGCAAACTGCAAATGACACTAGCAAGCTGCAAATGACTCTGGGCAAGCTACAAATGACTCTGGGCAAGCTACAAATGACTCTGGGCAAGCTACAAATGACGCTGGGCAGGTTGCAAATGACGCTGGGCAAGCTACAAATGACGCTGGGAAAGGCTGCAAATGACGCTGGGCAAGCTACAAATGACGCTGGGCAAGCTGCAAATGACTCTGGGCAAGCTACAAATGACTCTGGGCAAGCTACAAATGACTCTGGGCAAGCTACAAATGACTCTGGGCAAGCTACAAATGACGCTGGGCAAGCTACAAATGACGCTGGGCAGGTTGCAAATTACGCTGGGAAAGGCTGCAAATGACGCTGGGCAAGCTACAAATGACGCTGAGCAAGCTGCAAATGACGCTGGGCAAGCTGCAAATGACGCTTAAATGTAAGTTTTTTTTTTCCCTAAACTTCTCTCCTAAAACTTTTTTCCTTAAAATTCCCTCCGAAACTTGGGGTGCGTGTTATACGCCGGTGCGTGTTATACGCCGATAAATACGGTAATTGATATTCAAAATGTGAGAGCACCGAAAGCTGAAAATTGATCTGGTTAGGAAGGGGGTTTAAGTGCTCAGTGGTCAAGTGGTTAAAAGGCATTTGTTTTCTAGTGATATCAAGAATATTATTTTTATGCTTGTTGTTTGATTTTTTTGGACAAGTTACCACAACACCATTATCCCTTTTTTAAGATCAAAAGATACAACTATGTTGGTGTCCCTTTATTTTTTTATATGTAACTGACTACTCTTAAAATTTGATTTGAAAAAAAACACATAGCCAAGTATTATTCTACACATTTTTTTTTAATGTGCAGAGAAAAAATAACACAAATTAAATTAGACATGCTATCTGCCATTCAAATACAAAGAACTTAACAAAAAAGTGCATTCCGTACATACAAAAATATAGAAAATATAACAAATAAAAACATTATTCCAAAAAAAAAAAAAATATATAGAAATTAGTAAGTAGTGAAGGGGTGAAAATCCCCAGACCAGCGGGGGTTGTTGGGGTTCTTGTGGCTGGTATTGCCACTGACCGGAATGCTGCTGTGGTGGGTGGGGTGTTTTCAGAAATGTCACCCCTGGTCCCCTTGTTGAGGAGCTGCAGGATGAGTTCCTCACACCTGCTCCTTTGCTCACTGGCCATCTGCCTTAATTTATTGGCCATCACACACCCAAATGCTTCAGCCTCATCTCATGGGGAACATAACTGGACTGCACAGAGTCCTGAACACAACCCGATAGAACACCTTTGGGATGAATTAGAGCGGAGACCGCAAGCTAGGTCTTCTCGTCCACATCAGTGCCTTACCTCACAAATACGCTTCTGGAAGAATCGTCTAATATCGCGTACACACGAGTGGAATTTCTGTACGAAAAATCTTGGATGTTTTTTCAGACGGAATTCCGCTCAAGCTTGTCTTGCATACACGGTCACACAAAAGTTCTCTGAACTTTCGACCGTCAAGAACGCGGTGACGTACAA
The DNA here is from genome assembly GCA_028564925.1 of Lithobates sylvaticus. Taxonomy (NCBI): domain Eukaryota; kingdom Metazoa; phylum Chordata; class Amphibia; order Anura; family Ranidae; genus Lithobates; species Lithobates sylvaticus. The sequence goes on from CM053026.1 coordinate 382,716,590, forward strand.
CACTACGACGAGCCGAGAAAATTAAGTTCAATGCTTCTGAGCATGCTTCAAATTGTTTCTGAGCATGCATGATTTTTTGCGTGTCCGAATTGCATACAGACGATTGCATTTTCGGATAGGAACTTTTCCCGACCAAAAAATAGAGAACCTGCTCTCAATCTTTTGCTGGCTGGGTTGTTGGGGTTCTTGTGGCTGGTATTGCCACTGACTGGAATGCTGCTGTGGTGGGTGGGGTGTTTTCAGAAATGCCGCCCCTGGTCCCCTTGTTGAGGAGCTGCAGGATGAGTTCCTCACACCTGCTCCTTTTGCTCACTGGCCATCTGCCTTAATTTATTGTCCGTCACACACCCAAATGCTTCAGCCTCATCTGGTCAGTATGGAGCACAGTAGGGGCCTGGCTAAGAATTTCTGGTCTTCCTGGCTCTTTTTGCAGAAGGATGTAGGGGTGGGATCTGCGACTCCATCTGGCTACTGGCCACTGGCTCCTCCAGACTAATACTTTCCTGTGTATGAAAATGGGACATAATTAGAATCTTTTTTTGGGTTAGGTCATCAATCACACACAGTTTTGATCTCCTCACTGTTGCAAATTGAATGTGGAGAAGTAGAATAGACTATCATTCTGACCCCAGCATTTTTCATTCTTGTTCAAATCATTTTTGGTTCCTACTGTCTATTGATATGGAAACCACTTTGTTAAGGCAGAAATATTTTCCCAATAATGTCTAGTTATCATCATTGTATTTTTGGATACATATATGTTCAACAATGCTATACCTGGGTCAAGCTGGGCTCCTCCACATCTTCATCTTGCGCATCAGAACATGTGCGGACCTCAGGAGTTGTGGCCTCAGCAGACTTCAAAGGGAGCATAGAGAGTGATGGCCTGGGTTCTGTATGGTCTGTCAAAAACCGCAGGCTGTTGTAATATCACAGGACCTTGTTCAGCTCCCTTTTAAATGTATTCCGAAGGTTGGCTATCTTTTGCTTGACGTAGTTGGTGTCTGCCCTGGGGTACACAGGTTTGCACAACTCTACCAGTTTCTCCAAAGCTGCCTTTCTTAGAATTTTATTTGAGTAGTCTCTACTCATTACTCTACAGAGACAGGGCAGCTCCCGGTACATGTCAATGAAATGGGGGAGAAATTCTGGCAAAGTTAATTTATCAGTCATGATGATATGATGCCTGCAAGACAGAACACAAGACAAACCATAAGTTCTGTCTTAACCCATAAGCTGGTCACAATATACCGTATATACTCGAGTATAAGCCGAGTTTCTCAGCTAAATTTTTTGTGCCGAAAGTGCCCCCCTCGGCTTATACTTGAGTCAAGTACTTTTCTGCAGCAGAGAATGACATTTTCCGACCCGACTTTGGGGCCCCGTATCACAGGGTCACTTGGTGCTAGGATCCCCATATTTGGTGTGCAAACCCAGTGGAACCAACACTACAAGTGACCCCAAGATACAGGGCCCCAAGTCGGTCAACTGTGTCCATCTGCAGCAATGTCATTTCGGGACCCTTTGGGTCCAGAGACCCCAAAACTACCAAGTTTGAAGTTCAGAGGACCTATGGCTGCAAATGGGCACAGTGAGGCTGCAAATGGGCATTGTTGACCCTCTTTTCCACTTACAGTAGCTGCGCATTTCTCACCCTAGGCTTATACTCGAGTCAATAAGTTTTCCCATTTTTTTGTGGTAAAATTAGGTGCCTCGGCTTATATTCGGGTCAGCTTATACTCAAGTATATATGGTAGGCCTCAATCTAAGCAGTATAGGCCACTAACCACCTATGCCCCAATTTCCAATTTTTCCTTTGTTTTCTGTTCCTTTCGTGCGTTGGCGATCGTTCGTCCTCCACTCCACGATCCAAAAATATAAAGAATATATGAACATTTTTATTTGGTCATGTTTTTGGACATTCATTTTTTTTTTGTACTTATTTTATTTTTCTTTCAACAGGGAGGAACAAAAAAAGGATGCTCCAGCCAAGCCACTGCAAGGGACGAAGGGAGGCTATCCTCGCTCAGGCCCAAACAGGGGAGGCAACAAGGTCATCTTCCCCCTGAAAACGTAAGTGCCAACTTCAAACACACTAATTTAGCCACAGACGGGTGTTTCTAGGTGGGCCAAAAGCCATAGGTTTAGGGCAGGACTTAAGGGGCAAAAAAAACTTTCTGGTTGCTGCCTGGCTCATCAGTGCCCATTAACCACTTTCCGACCGGCGCACGACGATGTACGTCCATTTTTTGAAGAGGGATATCTCGGTAACGGCAGCAGCTGCTGCCACAACCGAGGTATCCATCTCTTCAGGCGCCGGTCGGCTGTCCGATAATGGTGGTCATCGCAGCGAATTTGCCGCGAGATCACCGTTATCGGCGGCGGGAGAGGTGCCCCCCCCTCCCGCCGCTCTCCCGCGCCTTCCGCCGGAACCGTCGGCAGCGGCGGAGGCGATCGGGTCCGTTCCCCTGATGTGTCTAGAGATGAGTGACGCTAAGATGGCCGCCACTCATCTCTATACCATAGGAGGGCGGAAGCGACGTCAAAAACGTCACTTCCGCCCATACCTCTTAAAGAGGAATTTTCAAATGTCATTTTTTTAAATGACATTTTTTTAAAGCGCCCCGTCCCGACGAGCTCGTGCGCAGAAGCGAACGCATACGTGAGTAGCGCCCGCATATGAAAACGGTGGTCAAACCACACATGTGAGGTATCGCCGCGATCGGTAGAGCGAGAGCAATAATTATAGTTGTAGACCTCCTCTGTAACGCAAAATATGCAACCTGTAGAATTTTTTAAACGTCGCCTATGGAGATTTTTGAGGGTAAAAGTTTGATGCCATTCCACGAGCGGGCGCAATTTTGAAGCGTGACATGTTAGGTATCAATTTACTTGGCGTAACATTATCTTTCACAATATATAAAAAAATTGGACTAACTTTACTGTTGTCTTATTTTTTTATTCAAAAAAGTTAATTTTTTCCAAAAAAAGTGCGCTTGCAAGACCGCTGCGCAAATACGGTGTGAAAAAAAGTATTGCAACGACCGCCATTTTATTCTAGGGTGTTTGAAAAAAAACAATATATAATGTTTGGGGGTTCTAAGTTTTTTTCTAGCAAAAAAAACTGTTTTAAAACATGTAAACACCTAAAATCCAAAACGAGGCTGGTCTTAAAGTGGTTAATGCAGCCTTGCCAGTGTAGACATGGGTAGAGGAGAGGCCCCGAGTTCCCAGTCACACAGAGTCACGCACTTGTCAAGTGTTTGCCCTCTGGAAAATGCCATCACCTTCCCTTTTTTATGCATTTTTCACAGAAAAACATCCAGAGTGCAGCATGGTGGAGTCCACTAGTCAGGAGCAAACATTGACATCAGATCAAGTGCAAAGTTGGTCAACTAATGTAGCAAAATGGATGCTAGAAACAGATGGGACTTGGGGTGGCTTAATGAATGATGTATTGTTTCTTTTTAGAGGAAAATTAGTGTGGTCAGCTCACCCAGGATGTTTCTTGGGGATCTGTCTCCTGAACCCAGCACAGACATTGCCATTGTGAACGTCAAATCCCCTGACGCGAGTCACAGTGAGGGCCAAAGTGAACCAGAAGAGGAAGAAAGTATTGGGGAGCCTCTTGTTTGCACAAGTAAGTATTCTTGGAATCTTGCTTCAAATGTGTATACATGTCAAGTGATGTCCAAGCTAAACACCCACTCCACACATTACATAGTTACATAGTAGATGAGGTTGAAAAAAAGACACAAGTCCATCAAGTCCAACCTATGTGTGTGATCATATGTCAGTATTATCTTGTATATTCCTGTATGTTGTGGTCGTTCAGGTGCTTATCTAATAGTTTCTTGAAACTATCAATGCTCCCCGCTGAGACCACCGCCTGTGGAAAGGAACTCCACATCCTTCCTGCTCTTACAGTAAAGAACCCTCTACGTAGTTTAAGGTTAAACCTCTTTTCTTCCAATTTTAATGAGTGGCCACGAGTTTTGTTAAACTCCCTTCAGCGAAAAAGTTATATCCCTATTGATGGATCACCAGTACGGTATTTGTAAATTGAAATCCTATCCCCTCTCAAGTGTCTCTTCTCCAGAGAGAATAAGTTCAGTGCTCGCAACCTTTCCTCATGACTAATATCCTCCAGACCCTTTATGAGCTGTGTTGCCCTTCTTTGTACTCGCTCCATTTCCAGTACATCCTTCCTGAGGACTGGTGCCCAGAACTGGACAGCATACTCCAGGTGCAGCCTGACCAGAGTCTTGTAGACCGGGAGAATTATTGCTTTATCTCTGGAATTAATCCCCTTTGCCAATATTCTGTTTGCTTTGTTAGCAGCAGCTTGGCATTGCATCATCTACTAGGACCCCCAGGTCCTTTTCCATCCTAGATTCCCCTAGAGGTTCTCCTCCAGTGTATAGATTGCATTCATATTTTTGCCACCCAAATGCATTATTTTACATTTTTCTACATAGAACCTCATTTGCCATATAGTTGCCCACCCCATTAATTTGTTCAGATCTTTTTGCAATGTTTCCACATCCTGCGGAGAAGTTATTGCCCTGCTTAGCTTAGTATCATCCGCAAATACAGAGATTGAACTGTTTACCCCATCCTCCAGGTTGTGTATGAACAAATTAAACAGGATTGGTCCCAGCACAGAACCCTGGGCGACCCCACTACCCACCCCTGCCCACTCCACCTTGTAGCCAGTTTTCAATCCATGTACTCACCCTATGGTCCATGCCAATGCACCTTATTTTGTACAGTAAACCTTAATGGAGAACTGTGTCAAATGCTTTTGCAAAATCCAGATACACCACATCTACTGGCCTTCCTTTATCTAGATGGCAACTCACCTCCTCATAGAAGGTTAATAGATTGGTTTGGCAAGAATGATTCTTCATGAATCCATGATGATTACTGCTAATGATACCATTCTCATTACTAAAATCTTGTATGTAGTCCCTTATCTTCCCCTCCAAGAGTTTACATACTATTGATGTTAGGCTAACTGGTCTGTAATTTCCAGGGATGTATTTTTGGGGATGTATCAGCTGGTACCATTCCAGTCAGTAAACTGTCAGTAAAAATTAGGAGCAATGGTCTGGCAATTACTTGACTGAGTTCCCTAAGTACCCTCGGTCCTGGTGATTTATTAATGTTAAGTTTCCCAAGTCTAATTTTAATTCTGTCCTCTGTTAACCATGGAGGTGCTTCCTGTGATATGTCATGAGAATAAATACTGCAGTTTTGGTTACTGAAGCCCCCCGATTCCCTCGTGAAGACTGAGGAGAAGAATAAATTAAATACCTTCACCATCTCCCCATCCTTTGTAACCAGATGTCCTTCCTCATTCTTTATGGGGTCAATATGGTCTGTCCTCCCTTTTTTACTAATTACATACTTAAAGAATTTCTTGGGATTTTTTTTCCCCTCCTCCGCTATGTATCTTTCATGTTCTATCTTAGCCGTCCTTATTGCACCCTTACATTTCTTGTTGCATTCTTTATAATGTCTGAATGCTGATGATGATCCCTCAACCTTGTATTCTTTGAAGGCCTTTTCCTTTGCTTTTATATGCATTTTTACATTGGAGTTAAGCCATCCAGGACTTTTGTTTGCTCTTTTAAATTTATTACCCAATGGGATGCATTGGCATATGCCCTTATTTAATATGCTCTTAAAGCAAACCCATCTCTCCTTCGTGTTTTTTGTTCCTAAGATTTTATCCCAATTTATGTCTTCTAGCAAGGTTCGTAGTTTAGGGAAGTTGGCTCTTTTGAAATTCAGTTTCTTTGTATTCCCCTTATGTTTCCTATTTGTGTGATTTATACTGAAGCCAATTGACTTGTGATCGCTGTTACCTAAATTGCCCCGTATTTCCACATCTGTGATCAGGTTTGTATTGTGGGTAATTAGTAGATCCAGTAACGCTTTACTTCTAGTTGGTGCGTCTACCACCTGACCCATAAAATTGTCCTGCAAGACATTTAGGAACTGGCGAGCCTTAGATGAATGCGTGGTCACAACAGTGAGCAGGGCACGGTGGTGGGAAGAAATTAGCAACAGTACAAGCAACTTCCTGGATGGGCGTGATGTCATTCCTGTGTACTGGCCACCACTTCCAGGAACATGATATGCGCCACAGGTACATACCTCCGCACACTCAGCAGTTGCACATCTCACATACACAGCGGTCGCAAATCTAGCTACAGGAACCCAATTTTTATGAAAATTAATAGTAAAGCAGATGCAGATATCAAAGGACTGGACTAACAAATGTTTATAGTGAAAGGCAACTGGTGTTTTCAATAAACAAGGTCTAAATGGGCCATTGACATGCATCACAATTGAACTTAGGAATGTGTCTTTGCAAAGTTAAACTAAATTGAATCCTTTCTTATTTTTGCTTGAGGATAGAGTGCTAAGGGATTAGAAGTCTTGTCAGTTTTTGGACATGTCTGCACCCCTGATAGGGTGAAGAAACCTCACAAATTTTGACAGTTTCTACTTCAAATGTATTTACTTCCTGTCACATAGCCCAACAGGAAGTGAGGGTAAAACCCTACCAATGGCTTTCTTTGGGAACACCCAGGTCAATCTAAATAGTTTCCCCATTAAGTAAATTGCTCTCTAGCATTTTGCTGTGTACACCCCAAATTATTAGGTATCTTGGACGTTGGGGTTTATTTACTGAAGGCAAATCCACTTTGCACTACAAGTGCACTTGCTGGAGATCCGAGGAGGACATGCAAGGAAAATAAAAAAACAGCATCTTTGCTTCTACATGATTGGATGATAAAATCACCAGTGCTTCCCCTCAGATTTACAGTGAGTACACTTGTATTGTAGAGTGGATTTGCCTTTAATAAACCCAAAAATACCTAATAATTTGGGGTGTACACAACAAAGTGCTAGAGTGCAATTTGCCTAATGGGGACACTCGGTAGGTTGACCTGTGTATCCCCAAGGAAAGACATTGGTAGGGTTTTACCCTCACTTCCTGTTTGGCTATGTGACCGGAAGTGAAGCCAATTTAAAAAAAAAAAAAAAAAAGACACAAAGCCCAACTTAAAAAGACAAACAGGGGTTCTAACACTCACTTGGTTTCCCTCAAATGCCAACAATTAGAATAGGATTGTTTTGAGCTAGATTTTAGCTCAGTGCTCTAAATCAGTGATTCTCAACCTTTTCCTCAAGTTACCCCAACAGGCCATGTTTGCAGGCTTTCCTTCATCTTGCACAGGGGCTTTTGAGTCAATGGCTTGGTATTTTGGACAGCTTTTCTAGCTGAGATAAATTCCCAAAACATGTCCTGTAGGGAGTACTTGAGAACTGAGGCTGAAAACCACTGCGCTAAAATGGAAAATTGAATACATACCTCTCTGTAATTTTCGTTTCCTGGTGCCTATCCATGGCAGCATATGCACAATCCATGCATATGCTACCATGAAGGCACCAGTAAAGTAGCTTTTAGTTAATCTGCAGCTGGGAAATCTATTGCATGGAAATTGTTTAGGGGGGAGTGTAAAATGCATTACTTGGATTGAGCATACATCTGCAAAACAAATTATTAACAAAACACATAAAACATAAAAATTTGCTACAAATTTTATTGGTCAACAAAACAGGACTTGGAAAAGAGCAAGGAAAGCAAAAAACACATGTATGTTAATTTGAGACACTAACAGAATATGGTTTTGAGGTCTGACCATTTTGCAGAGGAAATTAACAGAAGTTAAAAGGACTGCGCCCCCAAATAGACAGTATCTTATTTATTTATTTCAGGGACTTGTATAGCGCTGTCAATTTACACAGTGCTTTGCATTGTACATTTACATCAGTCCCTACCCTCAAGGAGCTTACAGTCTAAGGTCCCTAACTCACCTTCATACATATACATACTAGGGACAATTTAGACAGAATCCAATTAACCTACCAGCATGTCTTTGGGGTGTGGGTTGAACCTGGAGTACCTGGAGGAAACCCACGCAGGCACAGGGAGAACATGCAAACTCCAGGCAGGTGTCATGGTTGGGATTCGAGCCAGTGACCCTTTTTACTGCTAGGCAACAGTGCTAACCACTGCACCACTGTGCCGCCCGTCTCTTAGGGATTTAAACATTTATTAGTCACAACATCTTGAGGAAGATTTTGCTAAATAATGCAGCACAGACAATTAAATCAAAGTGAAACTAACAACCTACAAACAACAAACATTGACAACATCAAAAATATTTCAGAGAAAAATACCCCCCCCCCCCCCCCCCAAAAAAAATAAAAATAAACAAAGTAAGAAAATACTTGCTCTAAAACACATCTGTTATGCAAAGACAACAAACAAAATACAAAGAGAAAATAAGTCTGTTACAAACTCTATAAGGACACCCAAATGTACTCTCTACACATACACACACACACAACTCCCCCCAAAAAAGGAAAAAAGCCTTCAAATCATATAAAACACCTAAAAGCCTACAAGAGACCCATTTATCTGAAGTTAATCACCCAACCTACTTTGATAGATCCTATGGCTTGGGGCATTATACCACATTTGGGTCCAGGTCCCGAGGAGTGGCGATCTTTATTAGAAATAATATAGCATTTGATGTGGAACATATGTACAAAGTGATCCAGTGAGCAGGTTTATTATTGTTCAGGGTTCACTAAGGGAAGAAGGTTACTATAGCCAATGTATATGCCCCTAATGACTCACAAGCAACCTTCTTTAAATAATTTTTCCAGATTTTGGATAAATATTCCTCCCCACACCTCCTGCTCAGGGGTGATTTTAACTTGGTGGCACCAATGCTTTCCCCAAAACCTTGAAATCACTGCTACACTCGCACCAACTGGTTGACACATGGCAGGCCCATAATGTGGGAGCCCGGGAGTTCACCTTCTACTCACACCCCCATGACAGTTATTCCAGACTGGATTACTTGTTCTGTACCCCTATACTCCTCGCAAACTCTACCACAGCCGCCATACAGTCTTGCCCTTGGTTGGATCACCAGGTAGTCTCCTTAGACATTACACATATAGACATATACACATCTGTTGCAGGTTGGAGACTTAACAAGTCCCTCCTCAAGGACCCAGTGCTGGTATCCCAAATTTCTAAACACATAGAAGAAAACTTTGCCATTAATTACACAGACGATATCGCTGCAACCGCTTTGTGGGCCACTCATAAAGCAGTAATTAGAGGACACCTGATCCACCTAGCGGCTGCAAGGAAGAAGGGGAGACTTGCTTATATTGTATTATATTGACCTTGATAAACTATACCACCTACATAGCCAAAATCACTCTCCTGACCTAATGCAGCAAATCAATGTAAACAGATTATATTGTATAAGATCCTTTCAGAGCAGACTGAGAAATCCTTGAGATGGTCAAGAGCTAAGTTCCTGCTACACAGTAACTCTGCCATGTTTGCGAAAAAACTCAATCAATCTATACAACCTTTCTCCCCCTACTTCCTCACTGAACCCCTCTCTCAAGACGTGGCTAGATAATATACCCCTCCCTGCCCATACACAAGAAAACTTACAGGAGTTAAGTGGCCCTTGCTCCGAAACTGAAATAATTGCCATCATCAAATCATTAAAACCCTCCAAAAAAAAACCTGGCCCAGACTGACATTTTGTATAATATGGAGCCGAATATCCAAGTAGTATCTTAAATCCCTTTTCAATCACATCCTTAAGGGACACATTTTCCCAGATAATATGCTCATATGTCAATATGTCCCTGATCCCCAAACCAAGCAAGAACCACTTTCTCCCCTAAAACTATAGACCGATCTCGGTCATTAACACCGACCTGAAAATATTTGGCCGCATCCTGACAGATAGACCCTCTAAAATTATCACCTCACTAAGGCTACACTAGGCAGGGGAACAAGGCAAGGTTGCCCTTTGTCCCCGCTCTTATTTGCCCTGGCTATTGAGCCCCGGGCCCGATCTATCAGCCTGGATCCTAATATTAGGGGATACCTGAAGGGGGACAATGAATTTAAACTTAGCATGTACGCCGATGATGTCCTATTATTTTTGACGGACCTGGTTGTTTCTTTGCCCAACCAAGACATTTAGGAACTGGCGAGCCTTAGATGAATGCGTGGTCACAACAGTGAGCAGGACACGGTGGTGGGAAGAAATTTTTATTTTTACCCTACGCAAATTCCAAGACATTTCGGGTCTGGGGGTTAACCTCTCCAAATGCTCCACCCTCCCAATAAATTTTCCTCAAAATATGATATCTTTCATGCAATCTAAATTTGGCTTCTCAATAGATGGACAGACACTGCCTTATCTGGGCATTAAATTGGCACCTACACTCCGCAGACTATACCTCACTAACTACCCCCAAGCGTTTGCACGTATTAGGCAGCTACTACACACACGTGGGCCCCATACCATATTCAATTTTTAGGTAGGATCCAGGCTGTGAAGATGTCAATACTCCCAAAACTATTGTTTTATTTCAGGGCCCTCCCTATTTATGTGTCATGCCAGAAGATTGATCTGATTCAGAGCGACATCAATAAATTTGTTTGGCAAAGCAAAAAACCCTGCCTGGGTAGGAAAATGGTATATAGACCGTGGGCCTTGGGTGGGCTGGGATTACCAAATCTTTGGTTATATTACCTTTCTGCCAGACTAGTCCAACTGGCACAATGGCACACCCTCCCAAATTGTATTCCTTGGCTCCGCTTTGAGCGGACTTCTATTGGTCCATATTTCCTACCCGGGTTACTATGGGCAAACTCGGTTCTCCCCAAGGACATATTCCCCCTAAACCTAGTGGTGGGACACTCACTACAATTATGGTCATTATATAAAAGAAATTTCTCACTACTCCTATCTGGCCCTAGGCTGGCAACTTTTGTCAGGGACCCCACCTTTCACTCGGCATTCCCCTCCCAAGTGCTTTTGCCCTTTGGATCTCAAATGATCTTATTACCCTGGACTCATTGTTGAAGGACAGAGTAATCTGCCCTTTTTCTACCCTACAATCCACCCACTCCCTCCCTAGAACAGAATTTTACAAATATCTGCAGATCAGACATTTTTTCAGCTCTCAATACTCCCTGAGTGGAGCTAATACAGACACCACATTCAAGGACTTATGTGGAGCTTCCTCTAGGGACAGAGGGACTATCTCCACTATGTACAACGATATGAACAGTCTGGGCCTACCAGAGTAATCTGCAGCTATGCTCAGCTGGGAGGCAGAGACCGGACAAGTGTCTTCTCCGAAAGACTGGATAGATAGGATCTCCAACATGCACAAATGCACTAAATCCATAGCGGTAAAGGAAACAATGATTAAACTACATACGAGACGGTACTACACCCCCTCAATATTAAATTTTTTCCCACTGTCCCTGAAAACTGCTTTAGAGGTTGTCTTGAAAAGGGGACACACCTGCACATCTTTTGGAGTCATAGGGCACTTAAACAGATCTGGCAGAACGTAGCTTCCAAGGTGGCCGAGGCCACAGGTGTTTTGTTGTCACTGACACATCAGATGTGCCTGTTTTTCGCAAAAATACCTGGAGTCTCCCCCCTGACCAAAAACTGGCTCACACTCTATTTAGTGCAGTCCACTGGATTATCGCCTTGTTCTGGCATACTCCTGGCCTCCCCTGGGACAAGGTCCTTAAGCGTATGGCGGCTATACAACTCATGGAGAAAGTATATCATACTATCATGGACACCATGCCCATATATGATAGGAAGTGGAAGTCCTGGTCTACTTGAAACCCAAGGTATATATATATATATATATATATATATATATATATATATATATATATTCTCCCATGGAAAAAAAAAACAGATATTACTGCATTGTAAGCATACATTACCCTTAGGTTCTCTGTTGTTTCTTCTTTTTTTTTTTGTTTACT